>WNGS01003218.1:56209-73074 GCA_020271785.1 Procambarus virginalis
ATGCAGTTAATAAACATTAGCTTGGTGCGCAGCGTTATAAGGCACGTGGCCTGGGGAATCATTGTGTCATGATAGTATGATGATAGATGGAATTACAAGTGTCAATTCACATTGCCTCAGATCTACAAGATCTTGTTGAAGTTCTCGGTGTACCGCTGCTCTCAAATTGCTCATTGACAATCCAAGGTTACACTCAATGGCTCCTTTAAAGGCAGATTCTTTGGATAACTTATCAGCTCTATCATGCATTCAGAGGCCAACATGAGATGGATTGTTACCATCCTTAATATTTTGTTGTATTTGTGTCGGACACGAGCATGTTACAGTTATGTCTTTAGAGTTGAGAGCATTAAGGAGGATAAGGAGTCACTTACAATTAAGGTATCAAGTTTGGAGACTTGTACACATTTCAGTGCAAGGAGCAAGGCAAATAGTTCGGTCTGAAGGGTAGAGGCCCAGTTGCTTATACGGACTCCCTACTCAAAGTATAGGCCATCGCCCAGTGAGCCATCTGTTGGTTGGAAATAGTTTATTGCTTTATTTTAGACATTACTTAACATAATGCTAACATGGACAGTATTTATTCTTTGCTCAGGTAATGTGTGATGCAACCAGTGGGCTGGATGGCAGAGTCCCAGTGTCGTCTTTCCCCCGTCGCTTACCTTTTACGTTGCTGATCATACTAGTCACAAGCAAATTGTGACCTTGTATAACCCTTATGAGTTTTGCATCTCGTATACAGGTGAGTGTTCTGGCACAGTTGGATGGATTATTATTTATACTCCTTGAGAAATAATTAAATGTCTACCATATTTAGATGAATAATATTTTATAAATTAGCATAGTGAACAAATCCACAAGGGTCATGACGAGGATTCAAACCTACATCAGAGACCTACGTTTCTTGGAAATGTAACGTAAGCCATTGGCACATTCTTTAAAATGTCCCATAATGATAGGAAAAAAATGGATTTTTAACAAATTTTAATTTAGGATGCACCATGCGTCCTCGGCCAAAGAGTATACTGTATTAATATAAGGATGCATTAACACTTTCGCGCGCGCGGCACTCGGGGAAAAAAAAAAACTGATTGTGCGCGCGGCGTTCTGGGCGCTCAAGTGTAAAGACAAAAAAGTGTATAAACTTTTCACGCTCCTAACATCAATTCTCAAGCTACGTATTTCATTTTGGTATCAATGTGTTGGCAATAAAATTCTCTACAAGATCATATGCATAAAATGTCACCAAAGCATTTGCTATCCCACCACGAAATAAATAAACACGAAGATGACTCGCCGTGACACCCAAACAGGAAGTAAATGTTCATACTCTTTCGTTTGTTGCCAGCTCCACAGTGATCCTACAGCATTGATTTTGATATCACTGAACTCGCAATAAAATTCCCCACCCAGACATATGCCTATCAATGTATAATTATGATACGGGGTGACCCGCACGAGTGTGGGAAGTGGCCGAAGCGTTAGCCGTGATTTCAGCAGCGATGACACTGTTGTGATGCAGCGCTTTGAAAGTTTATACTTATTTCACTGTCCTGACATTATTTCTGGAGCTACGTATTTCATTTTTATAGCAATGTGTTCGCAATAGAAAGTTCTATAAGAACATGGGTAGAATTGGTCAACAGAGCGTCAAATAAATTTGCGGCAAATAAAATCTTACGCGTGTTTGTACCCGTGAACGTAAAAAGTTTTTACTTTGTTCATGTTTTTCAAGTTTATACTCGTTTCACACCGTTTTTTTTTTTTTGTATAGTGTTCGGAATAAAATTCCCTACACAGACATATGCCTATCAAGTACAATTCTTGGGAATTCACAGCTGTAGAGACGGCCAAACACACACAACCGGAACCCGCTCTGGATACTCCAACTCACACCCGCAACACCCACAAAAAAAGTTTCTGGTGTTTCGTGTATACTTTAGTTTTCGTGCTACAGTTGTCATTTAGGTATCAAAATATTCCTAAGAAAATCGACTACAATACTACAACAACCTAGGACAATTATGTGTACTTCCCAAAGGAAAGACGATTGTAGAAAAATAAGTTGAGCATTTTCTCTCCACTCCACCTCCTTCAGGTACCGATTCCTGAAGTTGCTCAACAGATGTTCGTAGGTGGAGTGAAGCTGGTGCGGGTGGTTACTTCTTGTCCACATAATACACCCTTTTCTTGTGATAACTGGTGTAACACGGTATGACACAAAGTGGAACATCGCATGTCTTGCATGCTATACCAGTTTCCTTCCTAATACCCGACTTTGAACACACTTGACACCTGCGACGTTCGGGAGTTTTACAAGTTCATGCTTCAATTTGTAGTTCAGGCGAGTCTCTGATAAAACAACACGTCCCTGTTGTCTCTGTGTTGGTTGTACACTACAGTCTGAATCGTCGCTCTCACCATTGTCTTCAAACAACAGTGTAGCAGATGAAATATCTTCATCAGATTCATGGTTGGCTTCAGCACGAGGTGTAGACGTGAAGAGAGGGCGCCTCACACCCGACGGGCCAGGTGTTGACGGGTTAGCAGCAGGATACACAGGACCAGTGTCATCATTTATGTCTGGAGCATGAACTAAATGAGGAGATGGTGTTGTTGTTGCAGGCCACTCTTCCTTGTCAAATTTCAATAAAGCCCAAATAGCAACCTCATGAAACTGGAGCAGAGTTAGTTTCTTTCGGTCATCTGTGTTGGCCTTGTACAATGCATAAGCGTTTTGCAAAGCCATTTGCAGGAAATAAAAGGTTATTTTCTTTGTCCACTTGTGACATTTCCTGGCGAAATGGTAATACTTTACCATTTGATCAAAGTGGTCAACACCCTTCATGAACTTATTGTAGTCAATAATTGCCTTTGGTTTGTTCACCACAACCTGCTGTAGTCCTGTTGTTCCATCTGGCCTACGAACTCGTTTGCGTTTTTGAACTCTATTTGTGTCTGCATTGTGGAGGTTGGTAATCATAGAGACAACTCGCTTGTCTTTCCACAGCAGAATGAAGGTGTTGTCCTTGCGGCGGTAGACTGTGGTATCCACATCAATCTTAGTCTTCGCTATATGTTGCAGGTCTTTTGGGGCGCCACATATCATCGATCATCGAACAATGGTGGAATATTGTCCTCAAGCCACACAACACTGGCCCCAGGCTGGCGAGTACGTACTGGACGTGTACGCTTGCGAGGAGGCTGGGGTGCCTCATCTACCTCACTCGGTTCATCCTCACCTGATAATTCATAGCTTGAATCACTCCCACTATCAACAAATGGGGTTATTTTCAAACCACGAGTAGGAGGTCGTTTCCTTAGCTGGATTTTAGGCATGCACGCACCACGTGTGCGCCTTGTGGTGAGAGGCGGCAGTGCTGGTGCCCCCTCCTCCTACTCCTCCTCTGTTAGGCCTTCAGAGTCCTCCTCCGTCGATTCAGCCCCATGGGCTCCAGGCCCCCCAAATTCACATTCTTCTTCTAAATCCTCACCTTCTGCCTCACTTCCATCCAAATCCACTTGATCAAAGGCATCCAAGAGATTGGGAATCTTGGTGGGAGTGAGCCTCAATCCAGAGAACCTCCTATAGATGTCGGTAATCTTGTCTTTTCCAGATGAATCAGAGGCTCCTGTAGCCGAAACCCCACTTGGGCCTGGTGCTGGATCCATTATTGATGAATGTAGTTGGTTACAAACACACAGAAACGGGTAAAAATCCTTGAAACCATGCGAGTTTGGCGCGCAAGGGGAGAGAGATGCGATCGCTCCACGTGACAACAAAATGGGCCTGTCACGTGACCCAGTAGGCCGACGTGACATTCGACCTACCCGAAAGAACGGGAATTTCATGGCGCACAGTTTGAAACAAACCCCAAGTAAATCGGATTTAAGCTGGATTTTTTACAATTATTTTAATACGGACCGTAAATGTACGACGCGACCGCACAACCGATAGAAATATAGCCGTCGTATATGTACGGGGTGGGCGCGCGAAAGTGTTAAGAGTTATCGGCCAGTTAAAGTGTTAAATTCTTGTTAAACCGAGATAAATTGTTATAAGAGGACATAGGTGGAAGCTGGGAACAGAAACACAAATGAGTCAATGAAATGAAAGGAAATGCTGCTGTGTGGATGGTGTCATCAAGGGAAATGCACTGAAAAATCTACCTTCATCTTATTGCGAAGTGTGTGTGCTCACCTATGTGTGCTTGCAGTGGTTGAGCTCTGGCTCTTTGGTCCCGCCTATCAACTGTCTCGACACCTAACATGTTCCAACCGTCTACCACTCTGTTTGCGAAAGTGAATTTTCTTGTATATCTTCGGCATCTGTGTTTAGCTAGTTTAAATCTGACCTCCTGTTCTTGAAGTTCCAGGTCTCGGGAAATCTTCCCTATTGATTTTATTAATTCCTGTTACTACTTTGTACGTAGTGATCATATCACCTCTTTATCTTGTCTTCTAGTTTTGGCATATTTAATGCCTCTAACCTCTCCCCGTAGCTCTTGCCCTTCAATTCTGGGAGCCACTTGGTAGCATGTCTTTGCACCTTTTCCAGTTTGTTGATGTGCTTAAGATATGGGCACCACACAACTGCTGCATATTCTAGCTTTAGCCTAACAAGTCGTGAATAATTTCTTTAGTATATCGCCATCCATTTAAAAGCAATTCTGAAGTTAGCAAGCGTGGCATAGGCTCCTCGCACAACGTTCTTTGTGGTCTTCAGATGATGGTTTTCTACCTAGAATGACCCCTAGATCTCTTATCAGAATTCTTTAAATATTTTTCACATAATTGTGTATTTAAAGGTTACAAGACATACAAGACAAATGCCTAAAGGTTATGGATCTCTTGAAGTTCCTCCGCTTCCGGACAGGAACCGAGGACGCAGCAGGCATTTCCCCTCTGGATCATAATATATAGGTTGTGTTGGGTCTACGTTCTCTTATTCCACATTCCATAACATGGCATTTATTAACATTAAATTCCATTTGCCAAGTGGTGTCTTCTTGAAGGGCATGACAATCATCTAAGTTTCTTGTCCTTCCTATTATCTTAGTATCATCAGCAAAATGTTCATATAATTCTTTATACTAACTGGTAGATCCATATGCAGGCGAAGAGTCACAATAACGTGGCTGAAGTATGTTGACCAGACCACACTAGAAGTTGAAGGGACGACGACGTTTCGGTCCGTCCTGGACCATTCTCAAGTCGCTTGTGATGAGGAGGTAGAGAACGGGAAATAAATAGGCAAGAGAGAGGTGAGGAGGAAAGTAAGGTGTAGAGAATAGTAGTAATAATGAGAACTGCAGAAGGCCTATTGGCCCATACGAGGCAGCTCCCATTATAACCACCGAAGGAAAGGTAATAGGAATAAGCAGAGGATAGCAAGGGAGTGTAGGAGAAGACAATGAACAGAAAAGGGGAGAAGAGAGAAAGAAAAGGAAAGAGAAAGAAAGATAAATGGAAGGGGTAAGCTTATGTTAAGTCACGTTTGTTAGAAAGATTAGAGCATTTGAGTATGTACTGTGAAAGGGAAGAGTCCACAGCAACAAAGCCAGGACTCAAGTTCATGTTGGGTACATTGTGTATAAGAGCCGATTCTACAAGACGGCGTCTGTGAAGAGTAGAGGCAGGAAAGATTATTTTGGAGGAAGACCAATCAATGGGATGATTAGAATCCCTCACATGGCAGAAGAGAGCATTGTTAGTGTCTGCAGACTTAACACTTCTCTTGTGTTCTTTAAGTCTGTCATTCAGTGTACGGCCAGTTTCGCCAAAGTATTGGAGAGGACAAGAAGAACAGGAAATAGAGTAGACACCAGCAGCATTAGAAGCAGGAGGAGCAGTGTGAACTAGATTGCTACGAAGTGTGTTAGTTTGTCGAAAGGCGAGTTTAATGTCAAGAGGACGAAAGGTATTGGTAAAAGTTTTTTCGGTGGTTGTCCTTGACCGTGAGGACTACCTTCGGAAAGCAGATGTCTTGCTCTCTGACTCTCGCACTTATGCTCCTCTGACTTCTAACCCTTTGGATCGCCTCAAAACTTCCTTTAACCGCAAACTAAGACAGCTCTCTAGTCTTTGCCCTCCTGACTTTGATCTCATTAAGCGTTTCCGTGTCATCTGCCCTTCTCTTCCTTATTTCTATGGTCTTCCTAAGACTCATAAACCTGGTGTTCCTCTTCGTCCTATCATTTCTTCACGGGGCTCTGTCAGCTATTCTCTTGCCTCCTGGCTCGCTAAAACCCTGACACCTTACCTTGGCACTTTTTCCCCTGCCCACCTTCGTCACTCTCAGGACTTCATAGAAAGACTGCGCCTGCAACCCTCTTGTAAGATGCTTAGTCTTGATGTCGACTCTCTGTTCACTAATGTTCCGCTCGATGACGTTCTCTCTTTCCTTAGACGGAAGGCGTCAGAGGGCCTTCTTCCTCTCCCTTCCCACTGACGTTTTCCTCGATCTCATTAGACTCTGTGTTGAATCTAACTCTTTCTCTTTTAACGGTAAATATTACACTCAAACTTTCGGTGTCGCTATGGGTTCCCCTCTCTCCCCTGTTCTTGCTAATTTCTACATGGAATACTTCGAAACTGTTGTTCTTCCTTCTATTGATACTCGTCCCTCTCTCTGGCTTCGCTATGTTGATGACATTTTTGCTTTATGGCCTCATGACCTTAATCTTTTCCAGCCTTTCCTCGCCTCTCTTAACAATCTGGCTCCTTCTATCCATTTCAAAGTTGAGTGGGAATCTAATTCCCTCCTTCCTTTTCTTGATGTTCATGTTCACAGCTCTGTGTCTGGGTTCTCTTTCTCTGTCTACCGTAAACCCATGCATAGTGGCATGTACATTCACTTCTTTTCCTACCATCCTCCTTCTGTTAAGAAAAGTGTCCTCGTCTCTCTCTTCCTCCGCGCTCTACGCATCAGCGACCCTCAGTTTCTTGATTCTGAAATTTCTTTTATCTACAAATCTTCTCTCGCCTTGGTTATCCTTTGCATTTCATCAACTCTGCCTACTCTCAAGCTAAACGAAATTTCTTTCATCCTAAACCTGCTTCCAACACTAGTAGCACTGTACTATGCCTTCCCTTCATATCTGAACTCAAAACTTTTACCAATACCTTTCGTCCTCTTGACATTAAACTCGCCTTTCGACAAACTAACACACTTCGTAGCAATCTAGTTCACACTGCTCCTCCTGCTTCTAATGCTGCTGGTGTCTACTCTATTTCCTGTTCTTCTTGTCCTCTCCAATACTTTGGCGAAACTGGCCGTACACTGAATGACAGACTTAAAGAACACAAGAGAAGTGTTAAGTCTGCAGACACTAACAATGCTCTCTTCTGCCATGTGAGGGATTCTAATCATCCCATTGATTGGTCTTCCTCCAAAATAATCTTTCCTGCCTCTACTCTTCACAGACGCCGTCTTGTAGAATCGGCTCTTATACACAATGTACCCAACATGAACTTGAGTCCTGGCTTTGTTGCTGTGGACTCTTCCCTTTCACAGTACATACTCAAATGCTCTAATCTTTCTAACAAACGTGACTTAACATAAGCTTACCCCTTCCATTTATCTTTCTTTCTCTTTCCTTTTCTTTCTCTCTTCTCCCCTTTTTCTGTTCATTGTCTTCTCCTACGCTCCCTTGCTATCCTCTGCTTATTCCTATTACCTTTCCTTCGGTGGTTATAATGGGAGCTGCCTCGTATGGGCCAATAGGCCTTCTGCAGTTCTCATTATTACTACTATTCTCTACACCTTACTTTCCTCCTCACCTCTCTCTTGCCTATTTATTTCCCGTTCTCTACCTCCTCATCACAAGCGACTTGAGAATGGTCCAGGACGGACCGAAACGTCGTCGTCCCTTCAACTGGTCAAGTGTGTGGTCTGGTCAACAACTGGTAGATCATTTATGTAGACAATAAACATCTCTGCAAGAACTGAACCCTGTGGTACTCCACTTGACATTTCTCCAATCCGATACATTGCCTCTTGATTACTGCCCTCATTTTTCTTTCGGTCAGAAAAATTTTCATCCATGTTAGAAGCTTACCTGTCACCCTCCAATATTTTCCAGTTTCCAGAACAACCTCTTGTGTGGAACTCTGTCGAAAGCCTTTCTTAGGTCCAGCTAAATGCAGTCAACCCAACCATCCCTTTCCTGTAAAATCTCTGTGGCTCGATCATAGAAACTGAATAAATTAGAGACACAGGATTTGGGGTGTACAGGTTCCCGAGCCTATTGGGTTCTTATCATATCTACACTTGAAACTGTGTATGGAGTTAGCCTCCACCACATCATTTCCTAATGCATTCCATTTGTCAACCACTCTGACACTAAAAAAGTTCTTTCTAATATCTCTGTGGCTCATTTGGGCACTCAGTTTCCACCTGTGTCCCCTAGTGCGTGTGCCCCTTGTGTTAAATAGCCTGTCTTTATCTACCCTATAAATTCCCTTGAGAATCTTGAATGTGGTGATCATTCCCTCCCCCCCCTAACTCTTCTGTTTTTCAGCGAAGTGAGGTTTAATTCCCGTAGTCTCTCCTCGTAGCTCATACCTCAGCTCGGGTACTAGTCTGGTGGCAAACCTTTGAACCTTTTCCAGTTTAGTCTTATCCTTGACGAGATATGGAATCCATGCTGGAGCTGCATATTCCAGGATTGGCCTGACATATGTGGTATACAAAGTTCTGACACAAGTTTCTAAATGCCTGGTTGATACCTGGTTGATGGGGTTCTGGGAGTTCTTCTACTCCCCAAGCCCGGCCCGAGGCCAGGCTTGACTTGTGAGAGTTTGGTCCACTAGGCTGTTGCTTGGAGCGGCCCGCAGGCCCACATACCCACCACAGCCCGGCTGGTCCGGAACTCCTTGTAGGAATAAATCTAGTTTCCTCTTAAAGATGTCCACGGTTGTTCCGGCAATATTTCTTATGCTTGCTGGGAGGACGTTGAACAACCACGGACCTCTGATGTTTATACAGTGTTCTCTGATTGTGCCTATGGCACACCTGCTCTTCACTGGTTCTATTCTGCATTTTCTTCCATATCGTTCACTCCAGTACGTTGTTATTTTACTGTGTAGATTTGGGACCTGGCCCTCCAGTATCTTCCAGGTGTATATTATTTGATATCTCTCTCGTCTTCTTTCTAGTGAGTACATTTGGAGAGCTTTGAGACGATCCCAATAATTTAGGTGCTTTATCGCGTCTATACGTGCTGTATATGTTCTCTGTATTCTCTGTTCTCTTATGTTCTCTTATGCTTGCTGGGAGGACGTTGAACAACCGCGGACCTCTGATGTTTATACAGTGTTCTCTGATTGTGCCTATGGCACCCCTGCTCTTCACTGGTTCTATTCTGCATTTTCTTCCATATCGTTCACTCCAGTACGTTGTTATTTTACTGTGTAGATTTGGGACCTGGCCCTCCAGTATCTTCCAGGTGTATTATTTGATATCTCTCTCGTCTTCTTTCTAGTGAGTACATTTGGAGAGCTTTGAGACGATCCCAATAATTTAGGTGCTTTATCGCGTCTATACGTGCTGTATATGTTCTGTATCCCTCTATTTCAGCAATGCCGTTCTTATGTTGGCCAGCTGGCATATGCAGCTGATGTTATCCTCTGATACGGGCTGCAGGGGACAGGTCTGGCATGATATCAACCTCCATGTCTTTTTCTCTGACTCTTGAAGAATTTCATCTCCCAGATGGTATCTGGCCTCCTGCTCCCTACGTGTGTGTGTGTGTGTGGGGGGGGGGGGCTACCCCTCTCGTTTTCCCTCATACAGTCATGTACAGGATGTCTTCACTTCCAGATTGACTTCTATTCTCGTTGTGCCCTCTTGGCTTCCTTTTGGGTACTTTACTCAATAATGACATTTCTTTGTAAAAAATTTTATATAAGTTCATTAATAATCATTTGAGACATTTGTATATGGTGTTGAAATATTTCATTACATNCTGAACCCACTGTAGTCTCAGAACCATACTTAGCTTGAGTGATGGGCTATTCAATCCTCTGAATCAATTAACTAAATTAAACCCCAATAAATCTGACGACTGATTGTGATACATTATTATTTAATCAAGATGAATTCCAGGGCCTCAGTACTCACCTAATTGTACTCACCAAATTGTGCTTGCGGGGGTTGAGCTTTGGCTCTTTGGTCCTGCCTCTCAACTGTCAATCAACTGGTGTACAGATTCCTGAGCCTACTGGGCTCTATCATATCTACATTTGAAACTGTGTCTGGAGTCAGCCTCCATCACATCACTTCCTAGTGCATTCCATTTACTAACTACTCTGACACTGAAAAAGTTCTTTCTAATGTCTCTGTGGCTCATTTGGGTACTCAGCTTCCACCTGTGTCCCCTTATTCGCGCCCCTCCAGTGTTGAATAGTTCATCCTTGTTTACCCCGGTCAATTCCCCCTGAGGATTTGTAGTTGTGATCATGTCCCCCCTTACTCTTCTGTCTTCCAGTGTCGTAAGTTGCATTTCCCGCAGCCTTTCCTCATAACTCATGCCTCTTAGTTCTGGGACTAGTCTAGTAGCATACCTTTGGACTTTTTCCAGCTTCGTCTTGTGCTTGACAAGGTACGGGCTCCATGCTGGGGCCGCGGACTCCAGGATTGGTCTTACATATGTGGTGTACAAGATTCTGAATGATTCCTTACACAGGTTCCTGAACGCCGTTCTGATGTTAGCCACCTCGCATATGCCGCAGACGTTATTCTCTTTATGTGGCTTCAGGAGACAGGTTTGGTGTGATATCAACTCCTAGATCTTTCTCTCTGTCTGTTTCATTAAGTACTTCATCACCTATTCGGTATCTTGTGTCTGGCCTCCTGTTTCCACTGCCTAGTTTCATTACTTTGCATTTACTTGGGTTGAACTTCAACAGCCATTTGTTGGACCATTCACTCAGTCTATCTAGGTCATCTTGTAGCCTCCTACTATCATCCTCTGTTTCAATCCTCCTAATCAATCAGTGTTTATATATCAGTGACCAGTTACCTGAACAAACTTCAAGTTATATCTAATGTCACTGATCTTACTGCAGTCCCTGAATCATACTTGACTGTAGTACTTGATCACATTCAGTCCTCTGGTTAATAATATGTATTTAGGCTATAATTTTAGCCTTTAAAGAGTTAACAGGGAAATGAAATCACATTAGACTTCTAACCCCTGCAACTCGAGTACGGAACATCCGTCCTGTACGAACAGACGCACAAATGTGTGATTACTAACAACTAACATCAAATTAATCTAATAATTCGAAGGAGGAGTATCGGTGTTCGTATGTTCTAAATAGGACTTCGACCCGTGAGCAGCCCCCCGGGGAATTATGTCGGAAAATCCGACACCATTTAATAATATTACATGCAGTTGCAGATAATATTGCTGCCATTGTATACAGTTTATGCCTTTTAGCATAACAGTCTTTGGCCTTTAGGGTAATGAGTGCTATGCTGGCAGAGTTAGTTCTCATACTATACTATTACTTTCAATTTCTTTACTGCCTTACCCCCCTTTTGCGAGGCACCTTTTTGCAGTCCTGCCTTTTCCTTAGTCAAAGCCATCCGTAGTCACGGCCCTTAGATGGGCCCGTCAGTCATGCCCCTCGGACGGCCCCGTCCTAGGCCCCTTAACTGGGCTAGTCCGTTAAGCCCTTAGCCGGGACCCCTGCGGAGCCCTTAGCTGGGCGGTGCCCGCCCTGTTTGTGGGCTAACGGTCCTGCGACCTAGTCTATGAAAGGAGTATTTGCGCTTAACATTATCCCTCTAGTGCTTTTGTCTCTCTTTTACACTCTTCTTAGTGGAACCTTCACGTTATATTTGTAATGTACTATTTATTGGTTATAAATAGTAATCCTGCTCTCTAGATATTATCCAGTCCTCTCCTTGCGCTTAGACTGTTTCAGTTCGACTTTCTCCTTAGTACCCGCACATTTTTCCCTGTGGCTTATTGTCCTTATTTATTATGTACTAAATTATTGTAAATTTATATTATCACGGTTACAGTCCAGTATTTTTTTTTATTTTTATATTGAGTTGAACTATTATACGGCATTGGCTTCCCAGCTCCCAAGTTTTGCATTATTTGGTAATAACTTTGTGAGTTCATAGAATTGGATTATTGCGTATTTTCATGTATTAAATTTGTCTATTAAAAAAATCCTAATCTGTGGCCCAGTGTCGTTATCTTTGTTAGGTTTATCTCTTAATGTATTTTAAATCACTTTGGCTTGCTCACCTCAAGAACAAAACATAAAATTTTTATATTGTACATTAATGTGAGTATTATTTATATAGGAATACGTAACAAGCCTCACCTTGCACTCTAAGGGCATTGTGACCCACCTTGCACTCTAAGGGCAGTGTGCCCCACCTTGCACTCTAAGGGCATTGTGACCCACCTTGCACTCTAAGGGCAGTGTGCCCCACCTTGCACTCTGGGAGCAGGGAGCCATACCTTGCACTCTGGGAGCAGGGACCCACACATTGCACTCTGGGAGCAGGGAGCCACACCTTGCACTCTGGGAGCCACACCTTGCACTCTGGGAGCAGGGAGCCACACCTTGCACTCTGGGAGCAGGGAGCCATACCTTGCACTCTGGGAGCAGGGAGTCACACCTTGCACTCTGGGAGCAGGGAGCCACACCTTGCACTCTGGGAGCAGGGAGCCACACCTTGCACTCTGGGAGCCACATCTTGCACTCTGGGAGCAGGGAGCCACACCTTGCACTCTGGGAGCAGGGAGCCACACCTTGCACTCTGGGAGCAGGGAGCCACACCTTGCACTCTGGGAGCAGGGAGCCATACCTTGCACTCTGGGAGCAGGGAGCCACACCTTGCACTCTGGGAGCAGGGAGCCACACCTTGCACTCTGGGAGCAGGGAGCCATACCTTGCACTCTGGGAGCAGGGAGCCACACCTTGCACTCTGGGAGCAGGGAGCCACACCTTGCACTCTTGAAGCAGGGAGCCACACCTTGCACTCTGGGAGCAGGGAGCCCCACCTTGCACTCTGGGAGCAATGAGCTCAACCTTGCACTCTGGGAGCAGGGAGCCACACCTTGCACTCTGAGAGCAGGGAGCCACACCTTGCACTCTTGAAGCAGGGAGCCCCACCTTGCACTCTGGGAGCAATGAGCTCAACCTTGCACTCTGGGAGCAGGGAGCCATACCTTGCACTCTGGGAGCAGGGAGCCACACCTTGCACTCTGGGAGCAGGGAGCCACACCTTGCACTCTGGGAGCAGGGAGCCACACCTTGCACTCTGAGAGCAGGGAGCCACACCTTGCACTCTGGGAGCAGGGAGCCACACCTTGCACTCTTGAAGCAGGGAGCCCCACCTTGCACTCTGGGAGCAATGAGCTCAACCTTGCACTCTGGGAGCAGGGAGCCCCACCTTGCATTCTGGGAGACCCACTTTGCACTCAGGGAGCAGTGAGCCCCACCTTGTACTCTGGGAGTAGTGAGCCCCAACTTGCACTCTGGGAGCAGGGAGCCACACCTTGCACTCTTGGGGCAGTGAGCCCCACCTGACACTCTGGGAGCAGTGAGCCCCACCTGGCACTCTGGGAGCAATGAGCCCCACCTGGCACTCTGGGAGCAGTGAGCCCCACCTGGCACTCTGGGAGCAATGAGCCCCACCTGGCACTCTGGGAGCAGTGAGCCCCACCTTGCAATCTGGGAACAGTGAGCACCACTTTGCACTCTGAGAGCAGTGAGCCCCACCTTGCACTCTTGTAGCAGAAAGCACCCTGGCACTCTGGGAGCACCCTGGCACTCTGGGAGCACCCTGGCACTCTGGGAGCACCCTGGCACTCTGGGAGCACCCTGGCACTCTGGGAGCACCCTGGCACTCTGGGAGCACCCTGGCACTCTGGGAGCACCCTGGCACTCTGGGAGCACCCTGGCACTCTGGGAGCACCCTGGCACTCTGGGAGCACCCTGGCACTCTGGGAGCACTGGCACTCTGGGAGCACCCTGGCACTCTGGGAGCACTCTGGCACTCTGGGAGCACCCTGGCACTCTGGGAGCACCCTGGCACTCTGGGAGCACCCTGGCACTCTGTGAGCACTCTGGCACTCTGTGCGCACCCTGGCACTCCGGGAGCACCTTGGCACTCTGGCAGCACCCTGGCACTCTGGCAGCACCCTGGCACTCTGGCAGCACCCTGGCACTCTGGCAGCACCCTGGCACTCTGGCAGCACCCTGGCACTCTGGCAGCACCCTGGCACTCTTGGAGCACCTTGGCACTCTTGGAGCACCCTGGCACTCTGGGAGCACCTTGGCACTCTGGGAGCACCCTGGCACTCTGGGAGCACTCTGGCACTCTGGGAGCACCTTGGCACTCTGGGAGCACTCTGGCACTCTGGGAGCACTCTGGCACTCTGGGAGCACCTTGGCACTCTGGGAGCACCTTGGCACTCTGGGAGCACTTTGGCATTTGGGAGCACCTTGGCACTCTGGGAGCACCTTGGCACTCTGGGAGCACCTTGGCACTCTGGGAGCACCCTGGCACTCTGGGAGCACCCTGGCACTCTGGGAGCACCCTGGCACTCTGGGAGCACCTTGGCACTCTGGGGGCACCCTGGCACTCTGGGAGCACTCTGACACTCTGGGAGCACCCTGGCACTCTGGGAGCAGTAAGCACCACCTTGCACTCTGGGGGCAGTGAGCCCCCACCTGGCACTCTGGGAGCAGTGAGCCCCACCTGGCACTCAGGGAGCAGTGAGCCCCACCTGGCACTCTGGGAGCAGTGAGCCCCGCCTGGCACTCTGGGAGCAGTGAGCCCCGCCTGGCACTCTGGGAGCAGTGAGCCCCGCCTGGCACTCTGGGAGCAGTGAGCCCCACCTTCCACTCTGGGAGTCCCACCTTGCACTCTGGGAGCAGTGAGCACCCTCTTGCACTCTGGGAGCAGGGAAACCCACCTTGCACTCTGGGAGCAGTGAGCCCCACCTTGCTCTTTGATAACAGGGAAACCCACCTTGCACTCTGGACTAGGAAACCCCACCTTGCACTCTGGTAGCAGGGAGCACCCTGGCACTCTGGGAGCAGGAAGCACCCTGGAACTCTGAGAGCACCGTCACACTTTAGGATCACCCTGGCACTTTAAGAGCACCCTGGCACTCTATGATATCCTGGCACTCTGGAAGCAGGAAGTACTCAGGGAGCACCCTGGCACTCTGGGAGCGTTCTGGCACTCTGGGAGCACCCTGGCACTCAAGGAGCACCCTAGTACTCTGGGAACACCCAGGCACTCTGGGAATACCCTGACACTCTGGGAACACCCTGGCACTCTGCGAACAGGAAGCACACTGGCACTCTGGGAGGGTGTTGCGCCAGAGTGTGAGCAGTGTGGTGGGTGTTGAGTCAGAGTGTGAGCAGTTGTGGTGTTGAGCCAGAGTGTGAGCAGTGTGGTGGTGTTTGAGCCAGAGTGTGGGCAGTGTGGGAGTGTTGAGCCAGAGTGTGAGCAGTGTGGTGGGTGTTGAGCCAGAGTGTGAGCAGTGTGTGTGAGTGTTGAGTCAGAGTGTGAGCAGTGTTGTGGGTGTTGAGCCAGAGTGTGAGCATGTGGTGAGTGTTGAGCCAGAGTGTGAGCAGTGTGGTGGGTGTTGAGCCAGAGTGTGAGCCGTTGTTGTGAGTGTTGAGCCAGAGTGTGAGCAGTGTTGGGTGTTTGAGCAGAGTGTGAGCAGTGTGGTGAGTGTTGAGCCGAGTGTGAGCAGTGTGGTGGGTGTTGAGCCAGAGTGTGAGCAGTGTGGTGAGTGTTGAGCCAGAGTGTGAGCAGTGTGGTGAGTGTTGAGCCAGAGTGTGAGCAGTGTGGTGGGTGTTGAGCCAGAGTGTGGTGTGAGCAGTGTGGAAAGTGTTGAGTCCGAGTGTGAGCAGTGTGTGGTGTGTTGAGCCAGAGTGTGAGCAGTGTGGTGGGTGTTGAGCCAGAGTGTGAGCAGTGTGGAAAGTGTTGAGTCAGAGTGTGAGCAGTGTGGTGGGTGTTGAGCCAGAGTGTGAGCAGTGTGTGGGTGTTGAGTCAGAGTGTGAGCAGTGTGGTGGGTGTTGAGCCAGAGTGTGAGCAGTGGTGGTGTTGTTGAGTCAGAGTGTGAGCAGTGTGGGTGGTTGTGAGCCAGAGTGTGAGCAGTGTGGTGGGTGTTGAGCCAGAGTGTGAGCAGTGTGGAAAGTGTTTGAGTCAGAGTGTTAGCAGTGTGTGGTGTTGACCAGAGTGTGATCAGTGTGGTGGGTGTTGAGTCAGAGTGGGAGCAGTGTGGTGAGTGTTGAGTCAGAGTGTGAGCAGTGTGGTGGGTGTTGAGCCAGAGTGTGAGCAGTGTAGAGTGTGTTAGCCAGAGTGTGAGCAGTGTGGTGGGTGTTGAGCCAGAGTGTGAGCAGTGTAGAGTGTGTTGAGCCAGAGTGTGAGCAGTGTGGTGGTGTTGAGCCAGAGTGTGAGCAGTGTGGAAAGTGTTGAGTCAGAGTGTGAGTAGTGTGGTGGGTGTTGAGCCAGAGTGTGAGCGTGTGGTGAGTGTTGAGTCCAGAGTGTGAGTAGTGTGGTGGTGTTGAGCCCGAGTGTGAGCAGTGTGGTGGGGTTTGAGCCAGAGTGTGAGCAGTGTGGAAAGTGTTGATCAGAGTGTGAGCATGTGTGGTGTTGAGTTGAGCCAGATTTTGAGCAGTGTGGTGGGTGTTGAGCCAGAGTGTGAGCAGTGTGGAAAGTGTTGAGTCGAGTGTGAGCAGTGTGGTGGGTGTTGAGCAGAGTGTGAGCAGTGTGGTGGGTGTTGAGTCAGAGTGTGAGCAGTGTGGTGGGTGTTGCCAGAGTGTGACATGTTGTTGGTGTTGAGTCAGAGTGTGAGCAGTGTGGTGGGTGT
>WNGS01003219.1:0-45728 GCA_020271785.1 Procambarus virginalis
GACTTTAATTGGCGAGTGGGACCTCGCCACTGTTTCTCGTCACCAGTTGACACTCCACCCCTACTCGTCGGTCAGAATTGATGGTACTTACTCAAGGTAGGGAATTAGCTTTCTTTCTTTTGAGCACGAAGTTCGCTAATTCGGTAAGTACCATATTCAATTTCAGTGGGTCCCTTGCTTATGTTCTATAGTGACTCGCAAGGTATGACTACATTTTGGACTACCCTATTTACTTTGGAACCATTTAGTGTTTCACTTGTTTTTCGAAACTCAGTTTCAACTAATTAGTAGGATTTTCTTGCTTTATCCTCCCACAGTGAGTACCGGGTACAAGATTTTCTGCGACCTTAATCATTTACCATCTTGAATTAACTTTTATTATTAACAATTCCACAGGATAGGTATCAGTTGCCACGTTTCCTGTTTCTGACATTCACCATATCATCACAGTATATTCGTGTCTCATTTATTTGCTATTTTCATCATGTTTCGTATCAAGCTTTCAGACAGATCCAGAAGTGAAATAGGAAACTTACGTCATGCTAAGAGGGTCGAATTGATAGCTCTTGCACATGAGTATCACTTGGAAGTTCCCCATGGAGCCAACAATATGCCATACATAATATAATTTTGGATCACCTTGCGGAAGAAGGTATTATAGACTCTGATACTCATGAACAATACACTATTCAGATAAGCATGATTTGACGGCAATGAAACTCAAATCGAGCTCGCAAAGCTCGAGAAGGAGCAACAGCAAGCCGCCCTACAGCAACAACAGGAATCAGCTGAATCAAGAGCGTGAAGCTGCATCAGAAGGAAGAACAAGAAGGAAATCCGCCTCAAAAGACGAGAGGCCGCACTGAAGAAAGAAGAAAGTGAACGTGAGTTGGCCTTATACAAAGAGCGACTAGAGATACAACGTGAACACGACAAACGGCAGGCAGAAACAGCTCTAGACTGTCGTGGCCGAGAACTCACGATGGACGCTACACACCAAGCTCAACTCCAACAAGCTGCAGCTAGTCTTCTCCAAGTTTCAATGTCTCCCATGCAAGTAAGTTAATGCCCCCGTTCATAGAAACGGAGGTTGATGTTTCTTCACTACTTTTGAGACCCTTGCTAATCAACTTAGTTGGCCTGACGACCAATGGGCTACCCTTCTCCGAGTACATTTAACAGGTAGAGCAGCAGTCACACTCAGCACTTTGGCATCTGGAAAACGACTACACCACCCTGAAGCAAGCTGTGTTGGACGCCTACCTTCTCTCCACCGAAAGCTACCGACGAAAGTTCCGTGACTACGTAAAGGCAAGTACCACCACCTTCTTAGAATTTGCTAACACCAAACGGAGATTTTCATGAAATGGCTGGAGGCAGCACATGTCTCTACTTTTCCAGAGCTTGTCAACCTCATGTTGGTTGAAGAATTCTTGAGGCGTGTACCTCCTCCTGTCCGCCTATACTTAGCAGACAAGGAAGAGACCGATTTGGTGAAATGCGCGAAGTCAGCTGACACTTACAGCCTCATCCACCGGCTGACACCAGAACAACCTACCAGTAAGAAGTCTTGGTACAGTTACGAGAAAGTGAGCCCAGATCAAGGTACCTCTCAACTGTACTGTAGGTATTGTCGACTCTATGGACATACCATAGAAAAATGTGGTAAGTCCCAATCTAAAGGTAACACAGAACCCACTAAGCCCAAACCTACTCCCCCTAAGTCCGGTAAGCCTGTAATGAATATTGGTGTTCATGTTAATGATCTGTCTCTCTTAGCAAACATCTATATCCAGGAACTATCTCTACCCACGGTTCAGATTCAGAGGGACGTTCGGACTTAAGATCTTAAGGGACACAGCGGCTCTACAATCGATCGTCTTGAAATCAGCTGTGCCAACGTCGCCTACACAGGAGAGACTGTCTTCATCACTGACCTTACTGCTACTACTCCTTATCCTCTTGCCAGAGTCCACCTGGATTGTCCCTTCGTGACCGGTGAAGTCCAAGTCGCCGTCAGGGAAAAGCCTTTTCCCATGCCTGGAGTGCAACTTCTCCTAGGCAACGACTTGGCAGAAGACCAACAACCGACCAACTTGATCGTCAAGGACATATCCCAGGTGAGCAACTCTGTGTTGGATAACCCGATTTTAAGCATGTTCCAGCAAAGGTTCAAGAGAGTGATGAAGTTTCTCCTCCTGTTATGGTGACCACCCGTGCTCAAGCTGCACGACCACAGCCAGCTGACTCTACTGCTACCGCTGTCCCTCAAGACCCTTCGAAACTACCCCCTAATCTGACCGCTTTGGAGTTCCGTAAGTTACAGAGAGAAGATCTTACCTTGACACCATTATTCTTTCAGGCTGAGACCCAATCCGACAGTGTTCCTGGGTTCTTCTTGGAGAACGAATTACTCTATCGCAGGTATAGACCCAGTAAACTGAAGGAAGAGGACGATTGGGCAAACATTGAACAACTAGTGATTCCTACCAGCCTGCGGCCCACGATTCTACACCTGGCCCACGGAGCTCTATCACACTACGGGTTTAACAAGACATACCATGGGATTCGCCAAGACTACTACTGGCCAGGTATGGTTAATGACGTAAAGAAATTTGTTCAAATGTGCCACGTGTGTCAGAAGCAGGGAAACCAAACGTTTCAATTCCCAGAGCACCACTGACACCCATCCAGGTGCCTGAGGAACCATTCCACAGACTTATTATTGACTGTGTTGGTCCTTTGCCTCGGACCACTGCCGGCAACGCCTATATCTTAACCATCCTGTGTCCTACCACCAGATTCCCGATAGCAGTTCCAGTGAAAAATATTACGGCTGCTACAGTGGTGAAGAATCTACTGAAAATCTTCACCCAGTATGGATTTCCGAGGGAGATTCAGAGCGACTGTGGTACCAACTTCACCAGTGATCTCTTCAAACGGACTCTGGAGGAGTTCAACATCAAACAGGTACTGTCCAGCCCCTATCATCCTGCTTCACAGGGTTCTCTTGAACGTAGTCATCAGACTATCAAGGCACTCTTAAAAAGTTTTGTAATGAGACCTCAAAGGATTGGGATAGGCAACTTGATCTCATCATGTGTATTTTCAGAAGTCTTCCCAACGAGTCACTAGGAGTATCTCCTTATGAGATGCTCTACGGTCGTAAGTGCCGTACACCTCTCAAGGCTTTCAAGGATTCTCTACGTGATGCCACCTTCAGTGAGCATCAGAATGTGCCCCAGTTTCTTCAAAACCTCCGACACATTCTAGAGAGAGTCCATTCCTTTGCCAGCAACAACCTACAGAAAGCCCAAGAGAGGATGAAAACTCGTTACGACCAGCACTGCCAAGTAAGGAAGTTTAAACCGGGAGACTTAGTTCTTGCCTATTTCCCTATCCCAGGTTCTCCTTTACAGAACAGGTTTTCAGGACCCTACCGTGTTAAGGAGTGCCGGAACAACTTCAACTACGTTCTCGAGACCCTCGATAGGCGGCGGAAGACCCAGCTGTGCCACATCAATCTGCTGAAACTTTACCATGGTGTTCCTCCCACTGTGCTAACCAACTTCACCTCATTTACAAGTCCATACAGCCAGTGAGACCTTCCCTGCTTCTCCTTCCGAAAGCACTGACACTGAGACAGCGCTTTCTAATTCGGAAATCCTTACTGACCTTCACAATCATTTTCAGGACGATAATAATGATTCACTCATCAAACTCATCAGAGAACATCAGGAGATGATCCCCAAGAGTGTACTGTGACTCGGCACAACATCCAACTGCTACCTGACACCCAGCCGATTCGCCAACCATTCTACCGAATCAGCCCTAGCAAGACGGAAGTCATGCGTGCTGAGGTACAGTACCTCTTGGACCATGGACTGGCTACCCCCTGTGAGTCCCCCTGGGCCTCACCATGTATCTTGGTTCCCAAACCTCACGGTAAGATTCGTCTTTGTACGGATTATAGGAAACTAAATAACGTCACTATAAAGGACGCATACCCATTACCTAGGATTGATGATATCCTCGATGCCATTGGTAATGCCCGCTACCTGTCTCAAGTAGACTTACTCAAGGGCTATTACCAGGTGTGTTTAACGGAGCGAGCTAAGGAACTGTCTGCCTTTATCACCCCTTTCGGCCTTTTCAGATATAACCGGCTTCCCTTTGGACTCTGCAATGCCCCGGCCACCTTTCAGAGAGCTGTCAACCGCGTCATCCAGGGCTTGGACAACACCTACGCCTATTTGGATGATATCGTTGTAGCATCCAACACCTGGAGCGAACACCTGCTCCAGCTGCAACGATTGTTCACCAAGCTCCTGAAAGCCGGCCTCACCATCAATCTGGGCAAGTCCACTTTTGCCAAAGGTAAAGTGCGGTATCTGGGTCATGTTATAGGGAGTGGCAGCCTGGCTCCGTTAAATATCCACACTCAAGCCATCAGAGAGTATCCACAGCCTACTACCAGGAAGCAGCTTCTGCGCTTCCTTGGTCTTGCTTCCTATTACCGTAGGTTTGTGAGGAACTTTAGCACTGTTGCAACACCTTTAATCACCTTAACCAGTCCCAAGCAACGGTATAATTGGACCAGGGAGCAAACCGTTGCTTTCGAACAACTCAAATTCTCCTCTGTTCTAATCCTATTCTCGCCTCACCAGATACAAGAAGCCTTTCATCCTCCATGTCGACGCCAGTGGTACCGGCATCGGAGTGTCCTAATGCAGCAACGAGGCGAGGAGGTTCTACCTGTCAGCTACTACAGCTACAAGTTGAAGCCTCATCAGAAAAACTACAGCACTATAGAAAAGGAACTCCTCTCCATCGTCCTGAGCTTGCAACACTTTGCACCATATCTGCAAGGTGCTAGGTCCACTACCATCTATTCGGACCACAATCCTCTACGCTTCCTACATCAAGCCCAATTCAATAACCAACGTCTGCTGCGATGGGCTTTATATCTTCAAGGCTTCAATTTAAAGATCTGTTACATCAAGGGGCCTGATAACATCATCGCCGACGCCCTCTCCAGAGTTCATGAGGTAGAGGCAGCTCCACATACCACTCTACCTCCCGTAAACGTGACTACACCAGAACCGCAGGCTTCGGGGGAGAGTTGTGACGATAATCTCTTCCCAGAGATTGAGCCTGCTCTTTCTTATTATCATCACGTTCTACACAATATTCAAGATACGTTTTACAGCAGCTTAAACGTATATCAAGACCAGCCAAGCACCTGCATACTCCCCCCTCCCCCCATTCCTGCACACCTGGCTGCCGCACCGACCCGCAACTGCTGCAGTCCCAGCCAAACTACCTGTTGCCGGCCGTCCTACATTCTCATTGGCCGTTCGAGAACACACCACTTCAGTCCTTCTCCAACCACGTTCCAAGCTAAGGCAACGTCGGGGTCGACTGGCAGCACCATCATCAGAATATCTTGTGCTCTTAAGCTACGAACACCTAGTTGACTCACCTCGTGTGATCAAATAGTGGTTTATAGCTAGCGCATATATTCCCAGCACTATTTTTATATTATATGTCATTTATCCTCCCGTTAACGTAATTCATTTCTGTGTTCAGTTATTTTTTCACTTGTTGTCTTGCACATTTACTCAGCCAAGGAATTGCCTTTATTTCAATTTGTTTTTTAGATTTATTAAATGTCATTGTTTATTATTGTGTTTTGTGTCTCTTCCCTTACCTTACCACAGATTATCAAACAAGCAGTCATTCTTTTTTTTTTCTTTTTTTTTACTTTTTGTTTCTGTATATGTGACCTGGCTTTGACATCTGCCAGTGGAAGACTGCTGAACACCATACTCCACTACTTTACCGTCACAAAAGCCATTCACTATTGTAGGCCTAACAAGAAAGGAGGTTGCACAGCTGTATATTACCAAGATATACACCCTACTCGAGCCGCCGTGACTCCTCACTCTCTCCTTGTTTGGAATGATCTCCTAAATCCCCCTTTCGTGAATTAACATCTTCTGCCACCCTGTCTGCAGCTGTGGTCATCTCTTTCTCTCTCTCTCTCTCTCTCTCTCTCTCTCTCTCTCTCTCTCTCTCTCTCTCTCTCTCTCTCCCACTTTCTAGGAAGCCTCACCAGGACAAGAACAAAAGCCTCTGCAATAGCGTCATTAGTGATAGAGACGACTGCTGTCAATATTCCTTTGCTCAGTTCTCGATTAAACCCCCTTAAATCCTCTTTGACTATTGGAGCTATCCATAGATTTCCCAATACTAACATATAGCTGCATTCTCAGATAATCTAAGGAATCTAATGATGAAGAACAATCTCAACAAAAATCACATCATTCTGTGAGGTAACTTCAATATTGACCTTTGTCAACAAAATTGCCCTCAAGTCGACAATTTCCTAAATCACATGAATTCCTGTATGATAATCCCCACAATCACCAAGCCCAACCAAATCATTCAAACATCCGCTACTACGTTGGATCACTTATGAACTAACATAACAGCTCCCCTTTCATCTGGTATATTCACTGACCACTTTCCTATCTTCCTCGTAGCAAACATGGACATAACTCCACCAGCTAACAAGAAACTTACCTTCAGGTTACACAGTGAAGCAGCATTAAGCAATCTCACAAATTAACTTCACAATATAAACTGAGAATCTGAATTCAATAATACTCAGGATATAAATTAATTAACTAACCTCTTCCTTTCAAAATTTTTTAAGGCTCTACAATACTTATTGTCCTCACCTCACCAAACAAGTAACTGGCAAAGGATTAAACAATCCCTTGCTCACAAGTGGCATACTCGAAGCAATCAACAAGAAACATGATTATGAAAAAAATCTTTGGGTTTGCCTAGTTACAAAGGAAGTACTTATGAAGTACTCATCAATGCTTACCAATATAATAATAAAAGCAAAACTTTACTATTATGAGAGTAGATTCAAAGAAACAAAAGGCAAGATAAAAAAACACATGGAAAGCAATCTCTAACATCCTACGATCTAAACAACATTCACATAACCAGATAAAACTCTCCAAGGATGGTTATACACCTGCAACAGATTTAGAAACACAAACAGAATTTAATAACTTCTTTTCATCGGTTAGTGCTAACCTTGCCAGAAAAATCACAGACTCACACATATGTTATCTATCTTTCAGGCAGCAATCCAAACGCTCTTCTCCTTTCACCAGTCAGCCCGACAGATGTTGTATCCATCATTTAATCACTAAAAACCAAAGCTGGGGACATTAGTGGGATACCATCTGTGATATACAAGATTGCCTCCCATGCCCTTGCACCACCCATAGCTCTGCTGTTCAACAACTCTCTAGAGTGTCATGCCTTCCTTGATATCCATAAAAAAAAACACTCGTAACGACAATTCATAAAGGAGGCAATCCGGCAGGCATAAACAATTACAGACCAATATCAATTCTACCTATATTACCAAAAATATTTGAACAAATTATTTACAAACAGCTCTACTCCTTCCTCTTAAAGAACAATATAATAAGTCCCTGTTGGTTTGGCTTCCGCTCGCAAAAGAGTAACAATGATGCAATTATAAGTGTGCTTCAACTCAGCCCCTGACAATAATGCTGATAAAGAATCCGATTGGATTCTTTATTGACCTGAGAAAGACTTTTGATACTGTTAACCGTAACCACCTCTTACCTAAACTCCACCATAATGTAATCCGAGGCCTTGCCCTGAACTATATCCGGTTCTATTATAGTGACAGACATAAATATGTAGCCATCAATTATATAACCTCTTCCACTCTACCATTAACCGTAGGAGTGCCACAGGACACCATCTGAAGACCTCTCCTATTTCTTAAATATATCAATGATCTGCCTAATGTCTATAACATTCTTAAACGTATATTTGCTGATGATACTACCCTCATCTACTCAGACCCCAACCCACACATATTAATTAAATAATGTTGTAAATAATGAATTAAAAAAAGTCCACATATGGATGTCAACCAACAAACTTACACTAAACATATAAAAAACCTACTACATCTTATTTGGAAGCAAATCAACAAATGCAATTCAGCTTCAGATAGACACTGATAACTTCAGCAATAAAAAGGATGTAAAGTTCCTTGGCCTGTAATTTTACAAGACACTCAACTTCAGCACAACTGAACTAATAGCCTAAGAGTATTTTTGGGTCAAATAGATAGGAAAGTCTTGAGCATAGGGGGTGGGCCGGTCTTGGAGCAGGACGTGAACCCAGTGATAAATGATGTAAAAAGAGATTTCGATGTGGATTCAAAATATAACTTATTTAAAAATATTGTAAGCAAAGCACAGGAACGTAGTATACTGTTATAAGCTTATGGGCTGTTATGGGGGATCTAGTATTATGGAAAGGGTCAGCAGTTAGAATCAAGATGTAACAGGGTAGTGACACAATTAGGCCTGGCCCCCAAGGAACATAGGTTCCTGTTTATACTTTAAGGTTTTAGAACAGATCTGTCGTCTGGGATACAATCAACTATGTCACTACAGCAGGAGTAATGGATACACCTCAAAAACCAACTTATTTACAACCCTCTTAGCAAACCCCAATATACATTAAATAACAATAACAATAATTACTTTACCACACTATATTACTTTAAAAGCCTTGGTCCACATAGACAGGATACAAGGTTTTACAATTAGGACAAGCTAGGGTAAAGTCTACTAGGCAAGGGACACTAGCAAGAGTCTAGGCAGCTTGGTACCACTTGAGCACACGTGGTTCGTCTGAGACCCTTTAGAGTAACTTAGCAATATAAAACCCTAGCGTCGCCTATACACATTACTACACACTTATGCCAGAAAACGAAAATGCAGCACTATACTTAGCTTTGTAAACTAGACACAGGGTAAGGTAAGGGAAGAGGAGGAGGAAGAGAAGAGGGATACAGAGCAACACAGAAAGTTGTGGATATAACGCTGCCAGACCAGAGAAGAACGAGCCAGCGTGCAGTCTCAGCTCTCTCCAGCTGAGTCACTGCCGGCCGAACACTTAGCTAATCGTACCGCAGCGCTCAATCCAAGTTTACTCAGATCTACTTTACTAATACTTTCTAATCATTTGTAATCATAGTTGATGCCTATTATATTAATTAATAATCAACCACAAGCTCAGTCTTAATACGCTCTGCGAGAAACAAGATTCGTCTTACGTCTGGCAAGGAAGATACGAACAAAGGTGCGTCGACAAGCGCACCAAATAATGAAAGCTAAATTATTTAAGAGCTCAATTTGACCTCTGGTTTCCACTGAGGAGCCCAGGGTCCTAACATATACCAGTCAAATTAAATAGATAGAATACTAATGACCCGAAATGGACATCAAAGGATCTGAATTACCTTATAGGTAGAAAGAGAGCTTGGTACAAAAGGATAAAGAATGGAAAGTCAGTTTAGAACAAGAATTCGTACAACTAGTTAGAAATGTTAAAAAAGAAATAAGGATGGCAAAAAAGAAACTATGATGTTCTTATAGCAGGGTGAGCAAAGGAAATTCCTAAAGGTTTTTTTGGTTATATCGAACAAAGATTAGGGAAAGGAGCCGATCGGCCGAGCGGACAGCACACTGGACCTGTGATCCTGTGGTCCCGAGTTCGATCCCGGGCGCCGGCGAGAAACAATGGGCAGAGTTTCTTTCACCCTATGGCCCTGTTACCTAGCAGTAAAATAGGTACCTGTGTGTTAGTCAGCTGTCACGGGCTGCTTCCTGGGGGTGGAGGCCTGGTCAAAGACCCGGTGCGTGGACACTAAAGCCCCGAATTCATCTCAAGATCTCAAAAAGAAGGATAGGTCTATTAAAAACTGAAACAGGTCAGATAACGGATAATGAAGAAGAGATGAGTAGTATTTTTAATAAATATTTTATCTCCGTATTTATTAAAGAGGAATTTAACACTATGCCTTCAGCCGAACAAGTCTATCTGGGTGAGGGCGAGGACAGGCTGACTAGTTTAACAATTACCAGGAATGATGTTATTAAACAAATAGTGAAACTCAAACCAAACAAATCCCCAGGGCCGGACGAAGCAGGCTGGTCTTGCTCCTATCTAGATCAACTTGAAGTTTGCCAGGTTGCTTAAAGAATACAAAGAGGAGCTTTGTGATCCATTGTCTACCATATTTAATAAATCATTAGAGTCATGCAGAGTGCCATAGTTGTGGAAGGTTGCTAATGGGGTACCAATTTTAAAGAAAGGAGATTAGGACAATTAACCTACCTTGACCTACCTTGAGGTTACCTTGAGGTGCTTCAGGGGCTTAGCGTCCCCGCGGCCCGGTCATCGACCAGGCCTCCTGGTTGCTGGACTGATCAACCAGGCTGTTGGACGCGGCTGCTCGCAGCCTGACGTATGAGTCACAGCCTGGTTGATCAGGTATCCTTTGGAGGTGCTTATCCAGTTCTTTCTTGAACACTGTGAGGGGTTTGCTAGTTATGCATCTTATGTGTAGCGGGAGCGTGTTGAACAGTCTCGGGCCCCTGATGTTGATAGAGTTCTCTCTCAGAGTACCAGTTGCACCTCTGTTTTTCAACGGGGGTATTCTGCACATCCTGCCATGTCTTCTGGTCTCATGTGATGTTATTTCTGTGTGCAGGTATTCTGTGTGCTAATATTCTGTATTCTGTGTGCTAATATTTTCCATGTGTAAATTATTATGTATCTCTCCCGCCTGCGCTCAAGGGAGTACAGATTAAGGCTCTTCAGTCGGTCCCAATAGTTTAGATGTTTTACCGAGTGGATTCTAGCAGTAAAGGATCTTTGCACGCTCTCCAGGTCAGCAATTTCTCCAGCTTTGAAAGGGGCTGTCATTGTGCAGCAGTACTCCACTCTAGAGAGCACAAGCGTTTTGAAAAGTATCATCATCGGTATAGCATCTCTAGTGTGAAAAGTTCTTGTTATCCAACCTGTCATTTTTCGTGCAGTTGTGATGGCCACTTTATTGTGTTCTTTAAAGGTAAGGTCTTCCGACATGAGTACACTAAAATCCTTTACATTGCCTTTTCGTGCTATGTTATGATTTGTCTGAGTTTTGTACGTGGTTTCCGTTTTTATATTTTCATTTTTTCCATAGCGCATGAGCTGGAACTTATCTTCGTTAAAAATCATATTATTTTCTGTAGCCCATATAAAGACCTGATCTACATCTGTCTGGAGGTTTGCCGTGTCCTCTATGTTGCCTACTCTCATGAAGATCCTGGTGTCATCTGCAAAGGATGATACAGTGCTATAGGTTGTGTTCTTGTCTATGTCCGATATGAGGATGAGAAAAAGTACTGGAGCAAGCACAGTACCCAGAGGGACTGAGCTCTTAACCTAACTTCTATTGTGGGAAAGATACTTGAATCGATAATTGCAAATACCATTTGTCTTCATCTTGAAAAACATAAATTAATAAATGATTCGCAACAAGGTTTTACAAAAGGCCGTTCATGTTTAACAAATTTGTTATCATTTTATTCCAACATAGATGAGGCAGTTGATAGTTATAAGGTTTGTGATGTGTAACTTGACTGTATCAAAGCTTTTGATAAAGTGTCACATGAAAAACTGATTAAAAAGATAGAGGATCATGGTGTTGGTGGGTGCTATAGCAAGTTGGATTACGGCATGGCTATACCAAAGGAAACAGAGAGTTAGTATAAATGGGGTTAAGCCAGACTGGGAAAATGATGTAAGTGGAGTGCCTCATGGCTCTATCGTGGGACCTCTGTTATTCGTAATATAAATAAATGATTTAGATTCAGGTTTGAGCAGCAACATTTGCAAATTTGCCAATTATACAAAAATCGGGATGGAAATAAGCACGGAAAAAGACTCACTATCACTCCTAGACGATCTAAATAGGGTTTTGAAATGGTCAAAAGATTGGAAGATGCAGTTTAATGAAGACAAATGAAAGGTTTTGAGGCTACGTAATGCTGATAGAGTTACTAGATACGAGCTAGATCGTTTTAAGATTGCAAAGTCGGATTGCGAAAGGGATCTGGGAGTTATGATTAGTAGGAATTAAAAACCAAATGATCAGTCCATAAATGTTCATAATAAGGCAAATAGGACACTGGGATTTATTGATCGAAGCATTAGTAACAAGACACCTGGTGTTGTTCTTCAGCTATATCTTTCTCTGGTTAGGCCCCATTTAGATTATGAAGTTCAGTTTTGGTCGCCGTACTATAGAATGGATATAAATTTACTTGAACGTGTCCAGCACAGGATGGTAAAGTTAATCCCCCAAAGTAGTAACCTGTCATATAAAGAAAGACTAACAAAGCTTTAATTGCATTTATTAGAAAGGCGAAGAGTTAGGTGTGGCATAATAAAGGTCTACAACTGAATGGATGGACATAACAAAGGGGATATTAATAGGGTATTAAAAGAATCAACACAAGAACATAACATAAGAACATAAGAACAAAGGTAACTGCAGAAGGCCCATTGGCCCACACGAGGCAGCTCTTATTTATAACTACCCAATCCCACTCATATACATGTCCAACCCATGCTTGAAACAATCGAGGGACCCCACCTCCACCACCCCACCAAAAGTGCCAGAGTTTTGGAAAGTTGCTAATGGGATACCAGTTTTTAAGAAAGGAGATAGATCACTTGCGTCTAACTATCGACCAATTAGCCTAACGTCTATTGTGGGAAAGTTACTCGAATCTATAATAGCAAATAAATTTCGTCTTCATCTTGAAAAACATAAATTAATAATTGAGTCACAACATGGTTTTATAAATGGCCGTTCATGTTTAACAAATTTGTTATCTTTTTATTCTAGCATAGTTGAGGCAGTTGATAGTGGTAAGGATTGTGATGTTGTGTACCTTGACTTTAGCAAAGCTTTTGATACAGTGCCACACAAAAGACTCATTAAAAAGATAGAGGCTCATGGTATTGGGGGTGCTATATTAAGTTGGATTAGGGCATGGCTATTCCAAAGGAAACAGAGAGTTAGTATAAGTGGAGTCAAGTCAGAGTGGGAAAATGTTGTAAGTGGAGTGCCTCAAGGCTCTGTCTTGGGACCTCTGTTGTTTATAATATATATAAAAGATTTAGATTCAGGTTTGAGTAGCAACATTTGCAAATTTGCCGATGATACGAAAATCGGTAGGGAAATTAATTCGGAGGAAGACTCACTATCACTTCAAGTTGATCTAGATAGGGTTTTGAAATGGTCAAAGGATTGGCAGATGCAGTTTAATGCTGATAAATGTAAAGTTCTGAGGCTAGGTAACGATGATAGAGTTACAAGATACGAGCTAGATGGTGTTGAGATTACGAAGTCGGATTGCAAAAGGGATCTGGGAGTTATGATTAGTAAGAATTTAAAACAAAAGGATCAATGCATGAATGTTCGTAATAAGGCAAATCGAACACTCGGATTAATTAATCGCTGCATTAGTAACAAGACACCTGGTGTGGTTCTCTAGCTATATCTTGCTCTAGTTAGGCCCCATTTAGATTATGCAGTTCAGTTTTGGTCGCCATATTATAGAATGGATATAAATTCACTTGAACGTGTCCAGCGTAGGATGACTAAGTTAATTCCCCAAATTAGAAATCTTTCATATGAAGAAAGATTAACTAAGCTTAAGTTGCATTCACTGGAAAGGCAAAGAGTTAGGGGTGACATGGTAGAGGTTTACAAGTGGATGAATGGACATAACAAAGGGGATATTAATAGGGTATTAAAAGTATCAACACAAGACAGAACACGAAACAATGGGTATAAATTAGATAAGTTTAGATTTAGGAAAGACTTGGTAAATACTGGTTCAGTAACAGGGTTTTTGATTTGTGGAACCAATTACCGCGTAACGTGGTGGAGGTGGTGGAAGTGGGAAACGATCAGGTATAGTTACTCTGTTAAGCTTCCGATAATCGATTACAGGTCTCCAAGTATCATCTCGCTTTGGTACAAGAATCAATGGGGCGTTCCATCGCGAATTACTCGACTCAATTATGTCACTCTGTAACATTTTTCCTCTATGAGTCTATCAGCTTTGGCTCTCTGAGAATGGGGTAAACGGTACATAAATTGGCATAGTTTCTTGTTCAAAGGGAATTTTATGTGTAATAAGAGGAGTGAGACCTAATTTTTCTCCTGGTAGAGTAACAACAGCTCTATTCCTGTTCAAAATTTCCAAAAGCTGAACCACAGAGTCAGGAAAATCGGTTGGACTAAGGTGTTGCGCTTGCACCTCTGGCTGAGATCCCTGTTCTCTTGGTGTGAGAGTACAAACAGTATGATCCATGGAGACATCATCCACGACTCACACCGGTAACGAGTAATGGGCAAAATCTACAACATGGGTGCCAGACTGGAGATGGATGTCGTCATTACTAGTGTTTGCAATACACAGTGTAACAGTACCATCCTGCACAGTGTGCCAGGAAGGTTCAACAAACGTACCATTCACTTCACAGGTATCACTTTCCGCAATGATATCCGATAACTCAGGCATTCACTGAACCTTAACTCTCACTCTTGTGAGGGAATGAGAGTGCAGCAGTGTCGGTAGACGTTGAACCACTGACTTCAGAGATTGAAGCTGCTAGGCGAGCAAGACAATGAGAATTCGTTAGGGTGTCCCCTTCCAGAAAGTCTCGATTCTCTCCTTAACAACTGCATAACTACGATGCTTCAATCAAGTGCCTGTTTTCTCGGGTATACTACCACGACAAGGATTTGACAAACCTACGCTTGCGAGTTGGGTGTTGACAAAATTAACGGAATCTGATTGAAGGTTGAACTCGTGGCCCTGTCGATACATGCTACACAAGGGTATGACGTTGTCTTTGATACTAATGTTCCAACGATGGGGAAACAATGCGATATTTTCATCAATCATGGTGTACAGACCTAAGAGAATGTCACCAGGTAAATGAATATGATCAACAACTAAACATGTTATAGAAAGTGTGATGTCATTTAACTTGAGTGGAAGGTCAATTTCTCCTTGAACTTTTACTGTGTTTCCTGAAACACCACTTAGAAAAGGCATGGGTAACCCTACTTTCTTGCTGGAGTAGGGTGCTTACTTGCAATATCCCAAAGAGCTGAGGGCTTGACAATATTAATTTTTGCACCTGAGTCAAGAAAAACTTTTAAAACTGTACCATGTACAATGGCTGAGACAAGGGGACCATCACTTGAGACTGGACATGTTACTACTTTTGATTTATGTTGTCTAGGGTATCTGCGTCTCGTCTGGGTCAAATACATTGCGATTCCGTCAACATCTACAACCAGTCGAGAATTAGTGTCCTCCTCTGTCAAGTGTCCAAATCTATTTTGGGTAGCTACTGAATACACAGGGAGGGCACTAGGACTGGCTAACTTTAGTTGGTTAGCGACTGACTTTGGGAGTTTCCTTACGACATGAAATGAACATTTTGAGTTCCAGAATTCTGTGATCGATTATTATAATTGGACGTTGTATTATGGCTGAGCTGGGAGTTGTAATTAATTAAGAGAGTTCTGATAATGTCTCGGACGCTGTGCACCTCGCCAAGACTGACCGTGGGAGTTACGAGATGGGGATGTCCTTTGCCTAGCTCTACAATCTGCAGTGTGGTGACCAACTTGTTTATGGTAGTCACAATATGGGAGCCTAGAATTATTGGGTTGATGAGGAGACCGAGAGAATTGTCTAGGGAGGGGGGGGGTGATGATCGAGGAGCGGACCAACAGTCCCTTGCAAGGTGGTTAGTCTTACCACAATTCCAACATGAGAGAATGGATGGTTGTGGGTGTTACCAGATCGTTCGTTACGGCTCGTAACCCTGTACAGCATTAAGAAACTTGTTGTCTAGGGTCATATAATTGCTGTAATATAGAGCGGGTCACCAGTGTAACCACATGATTGGCACAAGCAAAAATAAGGTATTTATCCCTTAGGACTAAGAAATATACATATAAATTATTATATATGTATTAACAATAATATAAGTACAAGATACGATATATATATAGCACAGATGGACAAGATTATATATATAAAACAATCAAACGTATTGTCTCCCTTAAAAATATATATATGGCAAAATAATATATAACAGACTTAACTCCACAGATGTTAGCTCTCCTGCCCCAGACGAGTTACTGACTACTTAACTGGCGGGAGTGAAAAACATTGCTTCTGTCCCGCGGAAAATTGCCAAACTAACATTATTTAATTAAACTTACATGGAGCAAAATAATGTGANAAGCAGTCATTCATTTTTTTTTTTCCTTTTTTTTACTTTTTTGTTTCTCTATATATGGCCTGGCTTTTACATCTGCTAGTGGAAGACTGCCGAACACCATACTCCACTACTTTACCGTCACATATAATTGGGGGCCTGTCCGGGAGCTGCACTCAGGTATTGGTAATTGTGGTAAGCGTACTTGGCTTTCATTCCCTTGCTTTCAATATTTACACTAATCATTTTTATTATTCATATGGTGCTGTGTATATTGTGCATTACGGAAGTAGCATATGGTGAGTGTGAGACAACTTTGGATTACGTGGTGACTGTAGGCCTCAGTCATACTCTTAATTGGTCGTCTCCCCTTCCGTGTTATCACCCGTGTTTAACATCTTTTGTCCCTCAGATATTTCTCATATTTTTGACAGATTATCATATAGGTACCCTGGTACTGTGGTCTGTCTCCGGGTCAATAGCACCTAATTTCTGCAATCCGACTCTAGGAGGATAAAGAGGGTCAAAGTTCCTCTCGTACGAACTTTTATTGGCGAGTTGGGACCTCGCCGATTGTTCTTGTCACCAGTTGACACTCGCACCCCTACTCGTCGGTCAGAATTGATGGTACTTACTCAAGATAGGGAATTAGCTTTCTTTCTTTTGAGCACGAAGTTCGCTAATTCTGTAAGTACCATATTCAATTTCAGTGGGTAACTTGCTTATGTTCTATAGTGACTCGGCAAGGTATGACTACATTTTTGGACTACCTCATTTACTTTGGAACCATTTAGTGTTTCATTTGTCTTTCGAAACTCAGTTTCAACTAATTAGTAGGATTTTCTTGCCTTTATCCTCCCACAGTGAGTACCGGTACAAGATTTCCTGTGACCTTATTCATTTACCATCTTGAATTACCAGAAACAGCTCTAGACTGTCGTGGCCGAGAACTCACGATGGACGCTACACACCAAGCTCAACTCCAACAAGCTGCAGCTAGTCTTCCTCCAAGTTTCAATATCTCCCATGCAAGTAAGTTAATGCCCCCGTTCATAGAAACGGAGGTTGATGTTTTCTTCACTACTTTTGAGACCCTTGCTAATCAACTTAGTTGGCCTGACGACCAATGGGCTACCCTTCTCCGAGTACATTTAACAGGTAGAGCAGCAGTCACACTCAGCACTTTGGCATCGGAAAACGACTACACCACCCTGAAGCAAGCTGTGTTGGACGCCTACCTTCTCTCTACCGAAAGCTACCGACGAAAGTTCCGTGACTACGTAAAGGCAAGTACCACCACCTTCTTAGAATTTGCTAACACCAAACGGAGATATTTCATGAAATGGCTGGAGGCAGCACATGTCTCTACTTTTCCAGAGCTTGTCAACCTCATGTTGGTTGAAGAATTCTTGAGGCGTGTACCTCCTCCTGTCCGCCTATACTTAGCAGACAAGGAAGAGACCGATTTGGTGAAATGCGCGAAGTCAGCTGACACTTACAGCCTCATCCACCGGCTGACACCAGAACAACCTACCAGTAAGAAGTCTTGGTACAGCTACGAGAAAGTGAGCCCAGATCAAGGTACCTCTCAACTGTACTTTAGGTATTGTCGACTCTATGGACATACCATAGAAAAATGTGGTAAGTCCCAATCTAAAGGTAACACAGAACCCACTAAGCCTAAACCTACTCCCCCTAAGTCCGGTAAGCCTGTAATGAATATTGGTGTTCATGTTAATGATCTGTCTCTCTTTAGCAAACATCTATATCCAGGAACTATCTCTACCCACGGTTCAGATTCAGAGGGACGTTTCGGACTTAAGATCTTAAGGGACACAGCGGCTCTACAATCGATCGTCTTGAAATCAGCTGTGCCCAACGTCGCCTACACAGGAGAGACTGTCTTCATCACTGACCTTACTGCTACTACTCCTTATCCTCTCGCCAGAGTCCACCTGGATTGTCCCTTCGTGACCGGTGAAGTCCAAGTCGCCGTCAGGGAAAAGCCTTTTCCCATGCCTGGAGTGCAACTTCTCCTAGGCAACGACTTGGCAGAAGACAAACAAACCGACCAACTTGATCGTCAAGGACATATCCCACGTGAGCAACTCTGTGTTGGATAACCCGATTTTTGAGCATGTTCCAGCAAAGGTTCAAGAGAGTGATGAAGTTTCTCCTCCTGTTATGGTGACCACCCGTGCTCAAGCTGCACGACCACAGCCAGCTGACTCTACTGCTACCGCTGTCCCTCAAGACCCTTCGAAACTACCCCCTAATCTGACCGCTTTGGAGTTCCGTAAGTTACAGAGAGAAGATCTTACCTTGACACCATTATTCTTTCAGGCTGAGACCCAATCCGACAGTGTTCCTGGGTTCTTCTTGGAGAACGAATTACTCTATCGCAGGTATAGACCCAGTAAACTGAAGGACGAGGACGATTGGGCAAACATTGAACAACTAGTGATTCCTACCAGCCTGCGGCCCACGATTCTACACCTGGCCCACGGAGCTCTATCACACTACGGGTTTAACAAGACATACCATGGGATTCGCCAAGACTACTACTGGCCAGGTATGGTTAATGACGTAAAGAAATTTGTTCAAATGTGCCACGTGTGTCAGAAGGCAGGGAAACCAAACGTTTCAATTCCCAGAGCACCCTGACACCCATCCAGGTGCCTGAGGAACCATTCCACAGACTTATTATTGACTGTGTTGGTCCTTTGCCTCGGACCACTGCCGGCAACGCCTATATCTTAACCATCCTGTGTCCTACCACCAGATTCCCGATAGCAGTTCCAGTGAAAAATATTACGGCTGCTACAGTGGTGAAGAATCTACTGAAAATCTTCACCCAGTATGGATTTCCGAGGGAGATTCAGAGCGACTGTGGTACCAACTTCACCAGTGATCTCTTCAAACGGACTCTGGAGGAGTTCAACATCAAACAGGTACTGTCCAGCCCCTATCATCCTGCTTCACAGGGTTCTCTTGAACGTAGTCATCAGACTATCAAGGCACTCTTAAAAAAGTTTTGTAATGAGACCTCAAAGGATTGGGATAGGCAACTTGATCTCATCATGTGTATTTTCAGAAGTCTTCCCAACGAGTCACTAGGAGTATCTCCTTATGAGATGCTCTACGGTCGTAAGTGCCGTACACCTCTCAAGGCTTTCAAGGATTCTCTACGTGATGCCACCTTCAGTGAGCATCAGAATGTGCCCCAGTTTCTTCAAAACCTCCGACACATTCTAGAGAGGGTCCATTCCTTTGCCAGCAACAACCTACAGAAAGCCCAAGAGAGGATGAAAACTCGTTACGACCAGCACTGCCAAGTAAGGAAGTTTAAACCGGGAGACTTAGTTCTTGCCTATTTCCCTATCCCAGGTTCTCCTTTACAGAACAGGTTTTCAGGACCCTACCGTGTTAAGGAGTGCCGGAACAACTTCAACTACGTTCTCGAGACCCCCGATAGGCGGCGGAAGACCCAGCTGTGCCACATCAATCTGCTCAAACTTTACCATGGTGTTCCTCCCACTGTGCTAACCAACTTCACCTCATTTACAGGTCCATACAGCCACAGTGAAACCTTCCCTGCTTCTCCTTCCGAAAGCACTGACACTGAGACAGCGCTTTCTAATTCGGAAATCCTTACTGACATTTATAATCACTTTCAGGACAGTAATTGTGCTCCTTTATCATATTCTAATACTACTCTCGCCTCGCCAGATATCACCAAGTCTCCCATCCTCCATATCGACGCCAGTGGTACCGGCGACGTGGGTGACCTGGTACAACAAGGCGAAGAGACTCTACGTACCAACTACCATAAACGACACCACGAGCATCAAGGAGCTACTCATCGTCCTGAACAGGCAACACTTTGCTCCATACCTGCAAAGTACTCAGTCCACCACCATCTACATGGACCACAACCATCTTCACTTCCTACAGCCAGCCCAACTCAACCATCGACTACTTCTACAATGGGCTTGCCAGCTACATCATTTCAGCCTGGAGATTGCTACACCCAGGAGTCTGACTACATCATATCAGGCGCCCTCTCCAGCATCACTGAGGTAGAGCCTACTCCACCTATCACTCTACCCCCGAGAACGTGACTCCACCAGAACCGCAGGCTTCAGGGGAGAGTTGTGACGATAATCTCTTCCCAGAGATTGAGCCTGCTCTTTCTTATTATCATCACGTTCTACACAATATTCAAGATACGTTTTACAGCAGCTTAAACGTATATCAAGACCAGCCAAGCACCTGCATACTCCCCCCTCCCCCCATTCCTGCACACCTGGCCGCCGCACCGACCCGCAACTGCTGCAGTCCCAGCCAAACTACCTGTTGCCAGCCGTCCTGCATTCTCATTGGCCGTTCGAGAACACACCACTTCAGTCCTTCTCCAACCACGTTCCAAGCCAAGGCTTGGAACGCCAGATATTAACACCAAGTAAGGCATCCAGCACTTCCACTACCACGATAACATCATTTATATTTGCCTTCTCCAACCACGTTCCAAGCCAAGGCAACGTCGGGGTCGACTGGCAGCACCATCATCAGAATATCTTGTGCTCCTAAGCTACGAACACCTAGTTGACTCACCTCGTGTGATCAAATAGTGGTTTATAGCTAGCGCATATATTCCCAGCACGATTTTTATATTGTATGTCATTTATCCTCCCGTTAACGTAATTCATTTCTGTGTTCAGTTATTTTTTCACTTGTTGTCTTGCACATTTACTCAGCCAAGGAATTGCCTTTATTTCAATTTGTTTTTTAGATTTATTAAATGTCATTGTTTATTATTGTGTTTTGTGTCTCTTCCCTTACCTTACCAAAGATTATCAAACAAGCAGTCATTTTTTTTTTTTCCTTTTTTTACTTTTTTGTTTCTGTATATGTGGCCTGGCTTTTACATCTGCTAGTGGAAGACTGTCGAACACCATACTCCACTACTTTACCGTCACAATACATATATATATATATATATATATATATATATATATATATATATATATATATATATATATATTAATATATATAATATATATATATATATATATATATATATATATATATATATATATATATAAAGGTGCTTAAAGGTTATGGATCTCTTGAAAAACACGACAATGGGAAACATTGATGAATGTCACAGACAGGTTCGAACATTGTTACAAGTCAAACACTTCTTCGAATTCCTCTGAAGTTGGACTAGTGCCCAAGATGCAACAGGCATTTCCCCTCTGGATCGCAACACTGAGGCGCTGGAACAAGAAACTTTTTGCTCTTTGGTGTTTTGTAGCGCTAATCAATTGTCTCCCAGTTCCTTTAGGAACTTCAATGCACATTTTCCCCACGAACCAAGGGTCTCCGAGCCGATCGGAACAAAGCTGTAGCAGTGTGCCAGACCCTGTATTTAATAATTTTCTGAGATTCCCTGAAAAGGCAGCACCACCGCTTTCACGTGTGCTGTAGTGGAGGTAGGTACTGGCCAGTGTGGCAGCGCACGTGTAGTCCCACACCACTTGCTTACCATCCTTCCAAGGAAGCAAGGTGACCCCATCTGGGCGCTTCTGAGGGTCGTTAGGTCTGGATAAGTGTGGTTTTCTTTGTGCCGGGCAGCGGGCTGTGGCGAGGCTCCTCTTGATGATGTCGTTGACTTCTTCATGTCTTGCAATCTTACCCTGTGATTTACGACATACCAGACCATGACGACCATATTGGTCTGCCATCGCAGTTCCGCAGATGCACCTATGTTCGGTAAGGATGGGGGCGGCAAGGCGAAGGGCAACTCCAATGCAAAGAGCGTCATGACTGAGGCGAGTTCCCAGGGCTGCACTGGGCACAGCAAATAAAAAATCCCCGGCGTGGGGTGCTGTTACCGCTAGGAGGCGGGCTTTGTTTTCANGGGACATTGGATAACATTTATGTAAATAAGGAAGAAGGTAGAAGCGAGATAGTTATACTAGACAGTTACGCTAATCCTGCAATTGGATCTTATTCAAGATATTTCGAAGAGTTTATGTCCTACTTCCAAGACTATGTCCTATATATTATGAAGAAAAGGATTCAATCCCTGAATAGTTATTTCTGTGGGAATTACGCCGTTTATTTTGCCTATCATTTTTCCAGACTAGGCTTGGAGGACGCCCTGCTTCACTTTGATGAAGCATTTAAATATGGACAATTTCGCAAGAATGATGAAAAAGTGTTGAAATTCAATTATGCTCAGATGAAAATGCTGTGTGTAAGCAAACTTTCTGCTTAAACGGCAATGATGCTGCGTGTGAAACGTTGTGTGACGAAGTTGGCTAGGATGATAGTGAGGTGAGTAATACTTTATGTTAGGATTGAATGATGAACATAATAATGTCTGTGTTTATTTTTACAACATTGACAACAAAAAAACTTATAACCTTTTTTCCCTTTCTACAGATTGCCAGGTAGACTAGCGTGCTGGGAAGGATCAATGGAGTGGATGAAGGACTCCCAATCTATCTGTCTACAGATTGGATGATTGGCTAGGATGACCAGCTTATTATTATTATTTTATCGTTGTAAATCGCTTAAGTGTTTAATAAAAGAAATAAATTTATATAATGTGTTTACTTTCCCCGTTTTATTGCATATAATCTCTGCTGAGGGGAGATATGACGCCACCTATGCTAGAAAAGAGAAACGTTTCCGGTCAAATGAGAAGTGATGATTGATGGTTGACAGGTGATGGCCTGTTGGGGGAGAGCATCTCTCAGTCCGCTCTAAGACATCGAAAAGTACTTAAGGTTAATGGTTCACTTCCTGCTGCCACTCCCTTCTCCTCCTACCCTCCGGTCTGTCTGTCTGTCTGTCTGTCTGTCTGCTGTCTGTCTGTCTGTCTGTCTGTCTGTCTGTCTGTCTGTCTGTCTGTCTGCTCTTTCTTTCTCTCCTACCCTCCTGGCACTTCATGGATAATGGATGTCCCCTCACTTTCCCCTCCTTCTCTCGTCTTAACTCCCTGCCCCCTCTCAGGTATTGGGGGGTCCCCCCTCCCTCCACATGTCCGCATACCAAGCACATAGCTTCCATCCCCTACCCAACGGAAGCTGACAAACCACAAATGGGTCTCTCACCGAGGGGGAGGTCCCCTCACTCTCACTCAGACTCCCTATCCTCTCCTCCCTCACCCCTGTCCCTCCCCTACCCCAACAACATATGTTGGACCTTCTAGAACACTCACCACATACTCTAGGCGCATAACATTACATAGTCTTTAATCATAAACTATTATCTACACACAGGATTAAGTCTACGGAAAAAACATACATATTCATTTACTCTTAACAACATATCCACATACCTCTTACTTTAGCACATACCACATAGCCCTACATACTCTCTACCCCCCAAACAACATGACCCCAATCTCCCTGACACATACCCGAACACCGGAGACACGGAAAACAAACAAACATATTCATTTACTCTCAACAACATATCCACTTACCTCTTACTTTACCTCATACCACATAGCCCTACATACTCCCCAAACAACATGACCACAATCTTCCATGACCACATACCCAAACACCAGATGCTCACACGCGTCCGACACGCCACAACTTCCGGGAAAATCTCCGCGCGGTGCTCTAGTCCCCGGGGGTTCACCTGGCCAGATGGCGCGCGTCCCTCTAGTCGCAGGGGGGTCCACACTGGCAGATGGCGCGCGTCCCTCTAGTCGCAGGGGGGTCCACCTGGCAGATGGCGCGCGTCCCTCTAGTCGCAGGGGGTCCACCTGGCAGATGGCGCACGTCCCTCTAGTCGCAGGGGGGTCCACCTGGCAGATGGCGCGCGTCCCTCTAGTCGCACTTTTCCCTACTCACATGTCCCATGATGGTAACCAGAACCTGACGTGTCGCTGCTTTGTCAACTTTCGTGCGGCATCGTCTCGTATTCTGGATTTGCTTGTATTTTAGTATTGGATTCAATGAAAAGACGATTGGGTATCCCAAAGCACAACTAGTGTGCGTCCTTCTGAAGGGTCCTGGTTTTCCTAAGCATACAGGTTTCCCTTGCAGCACTGTTACTTTTTAAGTGTCTATAAAGCCTCTGTTTATGTGAATGGATGTTTGATCAGGAGCGAACAAAATCTTTCATTTAAATCAAGTCAAGTCCGTAAATATTCCAATGGATCAATTAAACATCGTTTTGTAAGAGGTGATAAAATATTACTATGAAGTCTGACATTAGGAAAACATGACTGAATATTCAGTATTGACTGAATAACTAGATGCCAAGTGAACTGGAATACTTTCAATTATCTGGGAGATCACCCTGTACACTTCTTGATCTTGGAGAGGGGTTCAACGTCACCTTCATCTAGGGGTGCTGCTCCAAAACTGGCCTCGTTTGTTTTAATACACACCCTCCTCAAGCCGCCATGGCTCCCCACTGTCTCCTTTTTGGGATGATCTTCTAAATCACCTTTTCGTGAATTATTGTCCACTGTCACCTTTTCTGCAAACCGTTTCCCCCCCCCCCCGTCTCTCTCTCTCTCTCTCTCTCTCTCTCTCTCTCTCTCTCCTCTCCTCTCGCTCTCTCTCTCTCTCTCTCTCTCTCTCTCTCTCTCTCTCTCTCTCTCTCTCTCTCTCTCTCTCTCTCTCACTTTCTGGGAAACCTCACCAGGAACAAGAGCAAAGACCAGCTGTTAAGAAACATCTAATACATAAAAAGGTACACAACAAATGATATATACTATACTATTGCTATATTACTATACAACAATTGAAGCTGCTACAAACCAGTAGTACTCCAATATCATATCCTGACTTCGCCAGCTAAGTGTACCAGGCTGCTGCCCAACTCTTGGCACACTAACTACTGTCCCCTCACTGCTTAGGGCTGAAATACATGGCACCACAATAATATATCTTCGACCATAAAGTAATATGAACCTCTGCTGGGGCTGAAATACCTTGGAACATCTACATAAGTAGCCCGAACAAAAAAATAAATCAATCTCTCACCTTACACTGCGTCTTACATGCCAATACGCAATCAAGCACTTCCCTCATACATTAATGAGTCGACATAATCCTCTGTTCTCTTCTATGACGCCCGCTATCAATAACATACATCCGGGTCCTCCAAAAATCAGGTAAGATACTTCTGCAGTTCTCCCAAACTGCTGCACACAAAGTCCTACTCCAACATCAGTGAAGCTCCTCCACCGGCTCCACAAATGAAATGTACAGCTCTACTACACAGCTTGAAGTTCAACTCCACACCATAGAGTTCTGCTCTACCTCAGAGTTCAGCATACACTTCTTCTTTTATCTCGATGTTCCTCCATTTGCTTCTTCCAACACAAACCGCAGAATTCGTAGCTTGGGGGCACTCTCAGATGACGTCTTCTAAGACGTCAAATAAAGTTACTTAATGTCTGTCTCACAGCTCTTCTGCTCCTGACTTGAGCGTCCACATCTGATGACTGCAGCAACTCAAGTGGTGTTACGGTGTCCGCTAGCATCACATAACGTCACAAACTGTCGACATCCTATTTCCCATTAACATTGAAAAAATGCTCAATATCTACATGTATTATTAAATTACACACTAACGTTTATTGCATATATTTCTCCCACTGACCTCTTAATTTCAGGTCAAGTAAGCAGAATAACTCTCATCAGGTAGACTCGTTTCTCCATGCTACCTGGGATCATAATACTCCCCTCCCTTATTTTTGAGAGTTATTCACAGTGCCTAGGCTCGTGACAAAGCGTCATTCACCACATTATCTCGTCCTTTTATATGTCTCACGATTAGGTTATACTCTTTAATAATTGGAACCACCTGGTTAACCTCTGATTTGCAGACTGCATCTTGTTCAGGAACACCAGGGGATTATGGTCTATATACAGAGTAACTGGGTGTCCTCCCCCATGTATGTATACCTCAAAATACTTGGGTGCCAGGACAAATGCTAATGTCTCCTTCTCTACCATACTGTATGATATCTGATGCTTTGCAAACTTCTTGGAGAAGAAAAACACGGTCGATAAATTTCAATATTCTGCTGTGTCAAAACATCCCCGGCCCCTACATCTCTGGCATCCACATACAACGCAAACGGTGCTCTAAAATCCGAAGATCCTAACACAGGCGCTTCAGTCAATAATCTCTTGGTTTTCTCAAATGCCTCTTGCGCTATTCCATTCCATTCCCACTTCTTATTCTTAAACAGCAAAATCGTCATAGGAAAGGCTACGGTGGAAAAATTCTTACAAAATTTCCAATAATATCCGATCATTCCAAAGTTCCTCAACAACTCTTTCTTTCCTTTGGGCACTGGGAAATTATCGATGGCCTCAACCTTCGTCCTCACTGGAGCAACCTCACCTTGCCTTACCACATAACCTAGGTACTCCACTCGGGCTCTTCTGAACTCGCTCTTCGCCAAGTTAATTGTCATATTGGCCCTTTCTAATCGGCCAAACAAATCCAGTAGTCTGTCTAAGTGCTCCCTCCAGGAGTCTGCAAATACAAAAAGGTCGTCGATGTAGGCAACACTACCCGTTGAACCATGCAACAACTAGTTCATCACCCGTTGGAAACAGATACCGCTATTCTTCACTCAAACAGCAATACTGGTACAATCCCTCAAGCGTTACAAACGCTGATATTCTCTTCGCCTCTTCTGATAAGGGAATCTGGTCTGCACGCTGGCATGACAAACACGTCTTACAATACTTTTTCAAGTCTTTCCATACACTGGGCCATTAAAAATGCTATTGCACCTTCTTGAAAGTCTTCTTAACGCCAAAGTGTCTTGCCATATCCACGGATTGGGCTTGTTCCTGGACTGTCTGGATAACTTTGGGCATGCCTACCCAGACAACACTGCAGTCTATCCAAGACGGCCCGTGACGTTACTTTCCTCAGTAGGACTCCTTCCGGAAAACGTGTGGCCGTACATATGATGGTAAGCAAGTACTCATGGTTTTTCCTGGTCCTTGGTAACTGACCCACACAGTTCAGTAGGATCCTCTCGAAAGGCTTACGAAAAGCTGTGATGGGCTTCAAAGGTGCTCTAGGTATGGCTGGCGCCGGCTTAGCTGCACGCTGGCTTGACAAACACGTCTTGCAATACTTTTTCACGTCTTTCCATACACTAGACCAGTAAAAATGTTCTTACACCTTCTTCAAAGTCTTCTTAATGCCCAAGTGTCCTGCCATGTCCACGGAGTGGACTAGTTCCATCACTACTGCCCTAAACTCGCTCGGCACCAACACTTGGGGTTTATCCCATCCACACTTTGTCTGCGCCGGCTCCATCTGGTCGCCATTTCCTCGTCGGTATTTCGTTTCCCATATAACAGTGAACCGGGGACTCTGGACACGAGTTTCCCCTTTTCGCCTCTCTGATCTGGTTTTCGAATTCGGAATGCTGGGCTCTAATCAGGTCCACTCTGTTCACGTTCCATTTCTTCGGCAGGGTCATTCTCACCTCTGACCTCGCTATGCCCTCATTTTCACGAGCTAGACCTTCACTAAAGAGCCCCACTACCTCCTGGGACACCTCAGGTGTCCCATCTGTGCCGTAGTCCTTCTGGCAATCTTCCGGCACAGCTCCCACTATGAGCTCCGGTAACACATTCGACTCACACAATTCATTACACAGGATCACTTGTATCCCTGGAATAGGTATGTCAGGACACACTCCCAACATCACCTCCGCCGACAAATATTCCGCCTTCAGTCTGACAGCACATATGGGCATGCAACTCTCCGACAATAACCCATGAACCTTTACTCTGCGACTGCCAGCTAATAGTCGATCATCCCTGATCTGGCTTCTCAGAATCAAACTCTGATTCGCTCCCATATCTATGAGGATACTTACTTCCTCTTTACGTTGGTCTTATATGCTGACCCAACCTTTACTGTTGAATTGACCATACCTCTCGTTCACTAAGTTCACTTTCTGCAGTTTGGCCTTTATTAAACTCACACTCGAGTTTCGGGGGTCATACATTGTCAGGGTCACAACTCTCTTATCTTGTCTACAATCTTCACCATGTGACCATGTCCGTTACATTTATAGCATCTTATTCGGGAGAAGTTCCTTCTATATCCCCTGAATGGCTTTGATTGTCCACTCGCATTGGAGATTCTTTGAACAGGTGCACCACCTGCACTATATTGTGTCTCGCTAGACTCCTGACTTCTTTGTACATAATTAATATCTCGCTTAATTTTGGCAGGCGGACTCGGGAACTTTCATTCAAGGGGGGTTGGGGCTAACATACTTATTTACCTGCCTCCCAATATTTTTCTCACCCCCATGCTCCGTTAGGTCTGCCTTAATTGCATCTCATGTCACTTTTCCATCTGCTTTCCCTCAGGCTCCGAAAGGCCTTCATAATAATATCTGCCCTATCTGCTGCTTCTCTCACATTCTTCACTCCTACTTCTTGGATCTTGAATTTGTCTCAGGGTGCGTCATTTATAGAAATTTCTCCATTATCATCAACTGTTTCAAATCATCATATAATTCTACCCCGACAGCCTCCATCCATGTCTGGAAACGCCTTTCCAGGTCTCTCGCTTTCTCGGCAAACGTGCTTGCTGGAGCCATCATCTCTCGGAAACGTTTTCTGTGAGCTTCAGGAGTTATCAGAAATTAACGCAACACGCTGCTCTTCACAGTCCAATAATCTTGGCAGTCCTCCAAAGAAAACTGGGTATATGCCTCTCTGGCAGCACTGGTCTGTCGTAACTGTACCAGTTGAGCCCACTCTTCCTGTGGCCACTGTTTGATTTTGGCTACCTTTTCAAAGTGCTCGAAGAAACTTTCTGGCTCCTCCGGCACTAACAGTGGAATATCTTCTTCCCCTCATTCTACTATCCAATGGGTTCGACACGTGTGTAGTGTCCTCTGGCAACCCACGTTCAATCCTCTGCTCTGCCAAAGCTCTATCTGCTTTTATTTCCATTTGTTTTGTTATCTCTTTTTTCTCTCTTAACTTTAGCTTTCACTATTTCTTTCTCTACCTTCAGTTCTCTTACCCTGGTTTTGTCTTTTTCTACCTCTAGTCTAGTTTTATCTGGTTCTTTTTCTTATTCCAACTCCAATTCTCTTATTCTGGTTTTCTCTTTTTCTGCTTCATGTTTCATCTGCAGTTTTAGCCTCAACTTCTCTAGTTGGAATTGCCTCTCTTTGTCCCCACGTTCTCGTTAACTCTGGAGTTCTAGCTGGAACCTTTCCAAGCTCCTGTTCCGACTAGTCCTGCTACTGTGGCTACTTATACTTGATTTTTGGGATCACACTCCGTCTTGTCCATCATCTACCTTCCCACAATCAGCTCCTTTCTGGGTTCCTTGTTCTACCACTTCATTCCTAGCTCTCAACTGTCCAGGGATCTCCTCCTTCTTTCTGGACACTTTGGATGACTTCACCTTGACACCACATTTCTCGGTTATCTGCCTTAACTGCTCCTTTGTGGAACCTTCCAAATATTCAGGCTTGCCTGGCTCTACGAATGTTTGCACCTTTTCCATCTTGTCCTGTGGGTCTTCCTGAAAGAGGGAGAGATAATCTACCTGCGGTCACATGGGCTAACTACAGCTGCAATGGGTGTGTCAGTCTGCTTTCCTGGACAGTGTATGAGTGTGACAATTCACTCCTGGACTCAAACTATGGGTGTGTCAATTCACTCCCAGACAGGCCCCCAAATTCTATTAAGGGGGGTTAGGGATTTTAGCAAAAGAGAGCTGGTTATTGCACCAGACTGTTACCTGCATACAGGGAAACAAAGACCCCAACCACTCCTTGACAGAAAAACAACCACACTCCTACTACCATTGGTTGACCATCAATGGACACTGGAGTGTTTGCAATTACCTGGGGGATCACCCTGTATGCTTCTTGATCTTGGAGAGGTGGTTCAGCGTCATCATTATTTAAGGGGTGCGGCTCCTAAATTGGCCTCGTTTTCTTGAATACACATCCTACTTGAGCAGCAATGACTTCCCACTCTCTCCTAGTTTGGGGTGATCTTCTAAATCACCTTTTAGTGAATTATTTTCCACTGTCACCCTTTCTGCAACCGACACACTCTCTCTCTCTCTCTCTCTCTCTCTCTCTCTCTCTCTCTCTCTCTCTCTCTCTCTCTCTCTCTCTCTCTCTCTCTCTCTCTCTCTCTCTCTCTCTCTCTCTCTCTCTCTCTCTCTCACTTTCTGGGAAACCTCACCAGGACAAGAGCAAAGACCAGCTTTTAACAAACATTTAATACATAAAAACGTACACAACAAATGATATATACTATTATACTATTACTATACAACAACTTAAGCTGCTACAAACCAGTAGCTCTCCAATATCATATCCTGACTTCGCCAACTAACTGTACCAGGCTGCTGCCCAATTCTTGGCACACAACCTACTGCCCCCCCTCACGGCTGAGGGCTCAAATATATGGCACCACAATAATATATCTTCGATCATAAAAGAATATGAATCTTTACTTGGTGGCTGAAATACCTGGAACATCTACATAAGTATCTCCAACAAAAACGAAATGAATCTCTCACCTTACACTGCGTCTTACATGTCAATACGCTGTCAGGCACTCCCCCTCATACATTAATTTGTCCACATTATCCTTTGTTCTCTTCCTTGATGCCCACTATCAATACCATACATCTGGGTCCTCCAAAAACCTCCAAAAAAGAGTTCAGCATACACTTCTGCAATCTCGAAGTCCCTCCATTTACTTCTTCCCACACAAACCACAGAATTCGTAGCTTGGGGGCGCTCCAAGATGATATCCTCTAAGACACCCAACAAAGTTACTTAATGTCTGCCTCACAGCTCTTCTGCTCCTGACTTGAGCTCACACAGTCTCCTGACAGGCTCCACACAAAGACACCCTCAGACAAAGCTTATCCTCCTCCATCTGAGGATATCACGATTTAGAGTTTAACACAGGTATGAGCACCACTAGGCTTCAGGTAATCTCCAAATCTTCACAAATACCGAGAAGTAATGTGCGTCGCACCCTTGGCAGCTTCCTCAACAGTTTTGCACTGTAGCCATCACTCAAACACTTCTCCGAGAGCCGTATTCTTCTGTGTTCCTAAAACACTGAAACGCACGTTCACCTCTGACGACTGCAGCAACTGAAGTGGTGCATCACATAACGTCACAAACTGTCGACATCCTATTTCCCACTGACAATGAAAAGATGCTCATTCTCTACCTGTATTATTAAATTACTCACTGACGTTTATTGCATATATTTCTCCCACTGATCTCTTAATTTCCGGTCAGGTAAGCCGAATAACTCTCATCAGGTAGACTCGTTTCTCCATGCTACCTGGGATCATAACATTGTTCTATATTGACAGCAGATTATTATATTTTCTGTTCTGTAATTGCTTACCTTATTGCATCTTGACTCCATTGCATCTACATGCAAGCTGATATTAATCCTGAACTGAATCTGGTGTCAACAATTTAAAAAAACCTGCATATTGATCATCATTTCTGCAGGTATTACACTGCAAACCTTCCAAAAAACAAACTCCATAATAACACTTGCCTATCAGTCTTCAACCAAAATGTCAGATCACTTGGTAAACATTTTGATGATATAAATGCCCTACTCACAGCATTAGGTACTAAAGTATCGTTCATTATTTTAACAGAAACATGGCTAATGTTCTAGCCTGAGGAGGTTGAGGCTTATGGGACTTAAACCTCCTAAAGAGAGCTCTAGTTTTTGCACCAGCTTGTTACTTGTGTACAGGCGGACTACGTCCCCAATCACTTTCTGACGAAACAAACAACAGACTTCGGCAGCCACATTCCTGCTACCATCGGTCTACCAGCAATGGACACTGGAGTGCTTGTAGTTTATCTTGACGATCAGGCGTGAATTCCTGTTAATTTGGAAAGATGGGTTCAGAATCACATATTTATGGGTGCGGCTCCAACACTGGCCTCGTTGTCTTGTTTACACACCCTACTCGAGCCGCCGTAACTCCTCACTCTCTCCTTGTTTGGAATGATCTCCTAAATCCCCATTTCATGAATTAGTATCTTCTGCCACCCTGTCTGCAGCTGTGGTCATTTCTCTCTCTCTTTCTCTCTCTCTCCCACTTTCTGGGAAGCCTCACCAGGACAAGAGCAAAAGCCAGCTAACAATATACATATAATGAAAGTAAAAAATATGTACAATACATGACATAAAAAATAGAACATTGTCATACAACTCTCTAATCTGCTACGACCCGGTAGCATTCCAACATCATAATCTGGCTTCACCAACTGTCAATATCAGGTGGCTGCTCAACTCCTGGCTTACCACTTACTATTCTCTCACTACACGGGGTTGAAATCCAGTCTCAACAATATCGTACCCTCAGCCCTAAAAGTATATAAAACTCAGCTTGGGGCTGAAACACCAGAAACTTTTCATAAATATCCCCCAACAAAAAATAAATAAATCTCTCACCTTACACTGCGTCTTACATGCCAATAACCATTCAAGCACTTCCCTTATACCTTCCTGTGTATCCACCATAAACCTCTGTGTAGCTCCTAGATGCTCACTACCAATATGCTCGACCTAGATGCTCTAGGTCTTCCAAAATATCGGGAAAGGCACTTCTGCGTTTCTCCCAAACTGCTGCACAACGAAGTCCTAATCCAACATCAGTGATGCTTCACCACTGATTCCACAGAGACACGTGAAGCTCCTCTACACTGCTTGAAATCAACTCTTCACTATGGAGTTCTGCTCTACCACAGAGTTCAGCATACACTTTTCCAGCCTCGAAGTTCTTCCTTTAACTTCTTCCCTGGCCTAGAAGTTCCTATATCAACTCCGTCTCTAATCCTAAAGTTTCTCCGTGAACTTCTTCCGTCAATTTCTTCTCTAACCTCGACGTTTCTCCTCAAACTCCTTCCCAAACAAACCTGCAATTCCATTGCCAAGCCAATAAAAGTGTTTCCCTACTAAAACATAATTAAAAGTATTCACAGAAAATAAAACTCCTCCATCCAATATCTCTTTAAACACCAATGCGTTACCGCGATGATCCTCCCCCATCTTGGGCGGGTCCACCTGGGACATGCCCAGACACATTGCTAGCCGCTGCCGCTGGGGGCTCCCCCCCCCCTCAGTCATCCACTGACATTCGGCGAGGGCGGACTTATCACTGCTCTCCTCAGCATGTTCTCTTATCTCTACTCTCTTATTTTAGCATACTGCCTTAGTAAAATATATGTCCTACATATATAAACCTTTGTCATGATTGCTGGGTACACAATCAAACACAGGCAACCACTATAATAACTTTTACATGATCATACCGCAGAATTCTCTGACGTAGGGTCGCTCGGGTCCTGGTCCTCAACAATGGCGCTCACAGAGGCCGCCCACAATAATTGCTATAGTATTGCGTCACTAGGCTTCTTCTAGTCCTGACTTGAGTACATTAATTCATCCAGCAGGCTTCACACATGAACGCCTGCTTGATCCCCTCCTCTAGAAGGAGCACACTGTTAGAGGTTCCTCCTACTGCCAGGAGCTCAACAAAGCACAACCCTCTCTCACGATTTCATTGACTCAAGTAAGGTCAATGCCGTTCTGTTAGCTAGCATCATGTCACCAAAGTAACGACATCTCATTTCATGTCACATATTACCAACACTCATCCTCTGCTAGTATCCCAAGATTACTTACTGACGTTTATTTAATTGTTTAATATATGCTTCTTCCCTCTGACCTCTCAAGCTCAGGTCAGGTAAGTGGAATAACTCTCAGTAGGTATACTTGTTCCTCAGGCTACCTGGGGTCATAACACTAAATAATGATCATACCCAACTTTACAACTCAGCTGGTTATAAAGTGTGACGATAATCTCTTCCCAGAGATTGAGCCTGCTCTTTCTTATTATCATCACGTTCTACACAATATTCAAGATACGTTTTACAGCAGCTTAAACGTATATCAAGACCAGCCAAGCACCTGCATACTCCCCCCTCCCCCCATTCCTGCACACCTGGCCGCCGCACTGACCCGCAACTGCTGCAGTCCCAGCCAAACTACCTGTTGCCGGCCGTCCTGCATTCTCATTGGCCGTTCGAGAACACACCACTTCAGTCCTTCTCCAACCACGTTCCAAGCCAAAGCAACGTCGGGGTCGACTGGCAGCACCATCATCAGAATATCTTGTGCTCTTAAGCTACGAACACCTAGTTGACTCACCTCGTGTGATCAAATAGTGGTTTATAGCTAGCGCATATATTCCCAGCACTATTTTTATATATGTCATTTATCCTCCCGTTAACGTAATTCATTTCTGTGTTCAGTTATTTTTTCACTTGTTGTCTTGCACATTTACTCAGCCAAGGAATTGCCTTTATTTCAATTTGTTTTTTAGATTTATTAAATGTCATTGTTTATTATTGTGTTTTGTGTCTCTTCCCTTACCTTACCACAGATTATCAAACAAGCAGTCATTCTTTTTTTTCTTTTTTTTTACTTTTTGTTTCTGTATATGTGGCCTGGCTTTGACATCTGCCAGTGGAAGACTGCCGAACACCATACTCCACTACTTTACTGTCACATATAATTGGGGGCCTGTCCGGGAGCTGCACTCAGGTATTGGTAATTGTGGTAAGCGTACTTGGCTTTCATTCCCTTGCTTTCAATATTTACACTAATCATTTTTATTATTCATATGGTGCTGTGTATATTGTGCATTACGGGAGTAGCATATGGTGAGTGTGAGACAACTTTGGATTACGTGGTGACTGTAGGCTGCAGTCATACTCTTAATTGGTCGTCTCCCCCTTCCGTGTTATTACCCGTGTTTAACATCTTTTGTCCCTCAGATATTTCTCACATTTTTGACAGATTATCACATAGGTACCCTGGTACTGTGGTCTGTCTCCGGGTCAATAGCACCTAATTTCTGCAATCCGACTCTAGGAGGATAAAGTGGGCCAAAGTTCCTCTCGCACGGACTTTAATTGGCGAGTTGGGACCTCGCCAATAGTTCTCGTCACCAGTTGACACTCGCACCCCTACTCGTCGGTCAGAATTGATGGTACTTACTTAAGGTAGGGAATTAGCTTTCTTTCTTTTGAGCACGAAGTTTGCTAATTCTGTAAGTACCATATTCAATTTCAGTGGGTACCTTGCTTATGTTCTATAGTGACTCAGCAAGGTATGACTACTTTTTTGGACTACCTAATTTATTTTGGAACCATTTAGTGTTTCACTTGTTTTTCGAAACTCAGTTTCAACTAATTAGTAGGATTTTCTTGCCTTTATCCTCCCACAGTGAGTACCAGGTACAAGATTTCGTGCGACCTTAATCATTTACAATCATGAATTACCTTTAATTATTAACAATTCCACAGGATAGGTATCAGTTGCCACGTTTCCTGTTTCTGACATTCACCATATCATCACAGTATATTCGTGTCTCATTTATTTGCTATTTTCATCATGTTTCGTAGTCAAGCTTTCCAGACAGATCCAGAAAGTGAAATAGGGAACTTACGTCATGCTAAGAGGGTCGAATTGATAGCTCTTGCACATGAGTATCACTTGGAAGTTCCCCATGGAGCCAACAAATATGCCATACATAATATAATTTTGGATCACCTTGCGGAAGAAGGTATTATAGACTCTGATACTCATGAACAATACACTATTTCAGATAAGCATGATTTGACGGCAATGAAACTCAAAATCGAGCTCGCAAAGCTCGAGAAAGAGCAACAGCAAGCCGCCCTACAGCAACAACAGGAAGCAGCTGCAATCAGAGAGCGTGAAGCTGCCATCAAAAGGGAAGAACAAGAAAGAGAAATCCGCCTCAAAGAACGAGAGGCCGCACTGAAGAAAGAAGAAAGTGAACGTGAGTTGGCCTTATACAAAGAGCGACTAGAGATACAACGTGAACACGACAAACGGCAGGCAGAAACAGCTCTAGACTGTCGTGGCCGAGAACTCACGATGGACGCTACACACCAAGCTCAACTCCAACAAGCTGCAGCTAGTCTTCCTCCAAGTTTCAATATCTCCCATGCAAGTAAGTTAATGCCCCCGTTCATAGAAACGGAGGTTGATGTTTTCTTCACTACTTTTGAGACCCTTGCTAATCAACTTAGTTGGCCTGACGACCAATGGGCTACCCTTCTCCGAGTACATTTAACAGGTAGAGCAGCACTCAGCACTTTGGCATCGGAAAACGACTACACCACCCTGAAGCAAGCTGTGTTGGACGCCTACCTTCTCTCTACCGAAAGCTACCGACGAAAGTTCCGTGACTACGTAAAGGCAAGTACCACCACATTCTTAGAATTTGCTAACACCAAACGGAGATATTTCATGAAATGGCTGGAGGCAGCACATGTCTCTACTTTTCCAGAGCTTGTCAACCTCATGTTGGTTGAAGAATTCTTGAGGCGTGTACCTCCTCCTGTCCGCCTATACTTAGCAGACAAGGAAGAGACCGATTTGGTGAAATGCGCGAAGTCAGCTGACACTTACAGCCTCATCCACCGGCTGACACCAGAACAACCTACCAGTAAGAAGTCTTGGTGCAGTTACCAGAAAGTGAGCCCAGATCAAGGTACCTCTCAACTGTACTGTAGGTATTGTCGACTCTATGGACATACCATAGAAAAATGTGGTAAGTCCCAATCTAAAGGTAACACAGAACCCACTAAGCCTAGACCTACTCCCCCTAAGCCGGTAAGCCTGTAATGAATATTGGTGTTCATGTTAATGATCTGTCTCTCTTTAGCAAACATCTATATCCAGGAACTATCTCTACCCACGGTTCAGATTCAGAGGGACGTTTCGGACTTAAGATCTTAAGGGACACAGCGGCTCTACAATCGATCGTCTTGAAATCAGCTGTGCCCAACGTCGCCTACACAGGAGAGACTGTATTCATCACTGACCTTACTGCTACTACCCTTATCCTCTTGCCAGAGTCCACCTGGATTGTCCCTTCGTGACCGGTGAAGTCCAAGTCGCCGTCAGGGAAAAGCCTTTCCCATGCCCGGAGTGCAACTTCTCCTAGGCAACGACTTGGCAGAAGACCAACAACCGACAACTTGATCGTCAAGGACATATCCCAGGTGAGCAACTCTGTGTTGGATAACCCGAATTTTAAGCTTGTTCCAGCAAAGGTTCAAGAGAGTGATGAAGTTTCTCCTCCTGTTATGGTGACCACCCGTGCTCAAGCTGCACGACCACAGCCAGCTGACTCTCCTGCTACTGCTGTCCCTCAAGACCCTTCGAAACTACCCCCTAATCTGACCGCTTTGGAGTTCCGTAAGTTACAGAGAGAAGATCTTACCTTGACACCATTATTCTTTCAGGCTGAGACCCAATCCGACAGTGTTCCTGGGTACTTCTTAGAGAACGAATTACTGTGAGAGTTTGTAGTGAGCTGTGCTGACTTACGTCAGTACATTGGAATAAATGCAATTTGGTATAAGGAATTGAGCTCGGAAAATTCTAAGAATTTTCTTTATTCTTTAACCTTTATTCCTGTCGTGATATTCAACTAGGTCGCCTGAGGAAGGACTTGCTTAGCTAACACACCAGTGTAGTAAGCAGCTCATTCCTCACTTTGGGACCCTGTACGAACAATTGACTAGGCGCGAGCAAACGCCGAGACCCCAATGAAATTGAAATCCCCTCCACTTAGGTCGTCGACCTTCGTAAATCGCCGAAGCGAATCTAACGAGTAGGTCCTGGGCTCTCACAACAATAATTTATTGTTGTGTAGTGCCGTATATTTGATCCAAAGCTCAGAAATAAGTCTCCAATAGTCGAGTGTGAAGAACATTTGCATAACAATAATAATGTGTGGGGGTGTAACGAAAAGACATAACAACTTAGTTTATTCAATAAAGTACTAACTACTACAACAAAACAAAAGAATGTCAATGACGTTACTCGAAGTCCTTCCTGTGACACTATCAATGACAGCTAGACACCAGCCCCTCGGACTGCATAATGAACTAACTCGAACATAAGCGTGCCCACAGAGGAATCAACAAGCAAGCAAGAACTAACAGATCTATAATCACAATTACAACAAATGACACAGTGAGTTCTGAAACACGTCTCCAGTAACCTCCTAACTGTTCTACGCCTCAGTGCAGTCTACACCTGCAATAGCGGTTGCAATGCAATCAAATCAGTAGTCTTTCAATGACATCAATAACTAATGGGTTCACTGGCAACTCCAGCACCCTTCCTCAAATTAATCTTTACGTTAACACTCCGTCCCACGGACGATCAATAATCATAACAATTGATTTACGTTAATAACACAATAACATTTACGTTAGTTTAATAACTCTTACAACTGTCACTAGTAACGCGGAAATTACACAACACTCTACCCGTCGAGCATTCAGTGAGAAAATCCCATTAATCCCTGTACTACAAGACAGCTGATTAATCTCTTTACTAGTTACGTTAATTTACGTTAATCGGTTACTAATCACTCAGCGATGGTAAACTCTGATTTACAATGTCCAAAGTGCTAAGAGAACGGTAATCACTCGTGATTACCTTTAGAGTAATTAATTACTATCCTCCAGATCAATAATTAAACAGTTAAATACGCAACCTTTCACACTGGCTCAGCAATTTACATTAAGGTATGAATTCCGTCTGAGCCTTCCATACACAGACCAATTCAGGTGGCTAATAACAGTAATTAGGCACCACGTTTACGTTATTCTAAATGACGTTACTCTTCCCACGAGTCGATCAAGTGCCGGTACTTCCGGACATAAATAACGACGTTACGTTAATGGAACAATGTAGCCTTCGTGTGAGTCGATCAACAAGGATCGAGATTAATTACTTTGACTTCCTGGAACACGTCAATTACCCGGCCCACTGACCGTTAATTACGACAGACAATACTCTAATTCTTATCTGGCTGGTGGCTAAGCTCCTTGAGACTACCGTAGCTGCTTGCAGGAAAGTAAATTAACCCAAACGTATTCTACGTTACTCATATTGTAAAAGAACAAATTCTCTTAAGCAATGGGCGTTCCCTCGGTTACGATATATTAATTGCCTCGCAATCACCTCACTGAATACTGGACTTCGATGTCTACCAGATAAACAGGAGAATATATGTATATCCAAGTACTCGTCTACAGCCGAGTTCACCCACGACAATGACAAATCACACTAACAAATCACAGTGATTTACGTTACAATCCGGTTGCAATGACAATACTGCAGAACCTAGTAAAATAACATACAGGACATGAACCCTCTAGAACACTGCCCCCACAATGACTTTACTGAACTGCAGTTACCCACGGTGATTGCTCAACTCTAGCAACAATCACTAACAATGACAACCCCTTTGCAAAAACACACACGCAAGTACTCTAATTCCAAGTATTAGAAAAATACTGCTCAACATTTACTTCCGGCTTACTGTTGCAAATGACCCAGNGACCGCTTGGGCACCGGGCGCACATCTTCAGACCGGAAGCGGACCCAGACCCACGGGCATCACAAGCCGCGCGTACTCGTCTCACGACCGCAGCAGCCTCAACCGCAGGGGAACCGGACCACACACAACCGGGGACCCCACAGCCACTTCAGCATCTGTGATCCGAGTCGAGGAGACAGGGCCAGGCGCAGCATCTGAAGACAGGTGAACATGCGATGAGGAGGGCGCAGCACAATGGGCCACTGGAGCAGCAGGGACAGGCACACTAACAGGATCAGGAGAACCCACCGATATCATCGCCACAGCCTGAGGAGGGCCGGCGACATCCGGGGAAACGTCAGGGACGCCGGGGGAGCCGCAACAACGAGCCGGGCGGTCTCCGCATCCCCGAAGTCCTCGTCCAGGGGAAGCGGAGGGAAATCTTCTTCCCGAAAGAGGTTGACAGGTGCAACCGGATCCGCCTCGCACCCCGCAGCCTGATGCCCCATCAAGCCACACCGGAAACAGGTCCTAGGCTGCCGGGCATAGTACACCCGGATGTAGCATCCCAGAAGCCGGACCGAAGATGGAATGTCCGACCGCAGACGCATACCCAAGGTGCGAATATTAGTCCGCCTCCCGCGTATTTCCCTGAGGATATCGTGTTTACCCTCACACTGATGACGGGCCCAAATCGCTGGAAATAACGCCGCAGAAGATCCTCGGGAAACTCCAGTGGCGCCCCATGCACACTGACATAGGTCAGCGCACCACTCCGGTCCGATATGGAGACTGAGCCGGTACCTCCCGGCAATGACAGCGATCGCCCCTCGTAACGACTGAGGAAGGCACGGTACACCTCCTCCGTCGCCAGCTTTATTAACACGATGCGCAGTCACCAGCTCAATCCCGTCGACATCTAGCACCGGGATATGCAGCATATCACACAGCACCTCCGCTACCTCTGGATACCCAGCACGTCCAGAGAATTCCAGTCCTACTGAGTTCACTCGCTTAATTGCTGGTAGATGACCACCCATGGTGAACCCAACACCTGCCACGTCTGCACTCCGCCAGGCAGGCAACAACACTGGGGGGTGGGGGGGCAGCTACGCCCCGCCACCTGGCGATCAAACGGCTGACTACCCTAGCAGTCACGGAGGGACACGTCCGCACTCCACGGCTGCTCAGGGTCAACTCCAATTGGTGCATTTTAGGATAGGGGCAGAGCACTGAGTATAGAAATGGCCTTCAGCAGAGCATTTTGAGCAAATTTGTGGGCTATTACATTTACTTGTTTCGTGATTATACTTGTAGCATTTAAAACACTGTAGCAAAGGAAGATAGTCAACTGGACTAATGAGATAGGGAGGAGTGCTGGTGTTGAGGATTTTAATCCCATGATGTAAGAGTTTTTGAGCTTCAGTAGGGGAGGAACATTGGATCTTGAGGTTTTTTGTATTGGGCACTGGGTATATCTCCATTACAGTAATAGCATTCCTGCGTGAGATGTCTTGAGAGAGATTGATATTGTTAGGTGCTGATAGGACAGAGCTGTCAACATTTCTTACAAGTACAGAGCATTTTGTTTTCTGTTCGATAGTGAGGACAGGAGTCAGTGAGGCTTGTGTGAGTTTACTGAGAGCAGGTTCCCTGAAACAGGCAAAAAGGTCGTCTTCTGAGGCAATGAGAAATTTTATGATGTTTGTGTTGGCATGTTTGATATGGTTAGTGGCAGGTGTGCCAGTGGCATTGAAGAAGGTAGTGATGCAGTCAATTGTGTCTATGGGTGTGTTTCCAGTGTAGGTCATCCGTAGACAGTGAGCCATTGTGACTCACTATCTACTGACAGTCCCGTGTCTTGTGCCAATCACTGTGATTCCATAAGCTCAGTGGGGGTCAGGGTGTAGGCCAGGTCTAAGACCTGGCCTAAGGGTCTCACCACGAACAAACACCGTGTTCCGGAAGGTTGCAACCCCCAGTTATGGTGGGATCGCACGATCACGAGATTCCACAACTGGCTCGGCAGTGTCAGAAACGGAAGAATTTTAGAAGAGGAGAAAAAGAATGCACCTATGCCATGACGCAACTGCAAAAGGTGAACTTCAGTCTTCTCACCTGGGCCTGTTCTGGCTCGAAGTGGGGCTGTTCACCTAAATGCAGTCCGACCTGGACACAAGCACATTGGACAACACACAGAAGATGCCACGAGGAAGATGTCACTGCTTGGACTAGATGCTGGCTGGGAAGCGCCTGGTTCTGCTCCAATACACTGCTGGCTGGAACTGGTTTTTGCCTGCACCGAAGTGCTCGTCAAGGCTGGAGAATACAGCTGCTGTAGGACAGCGAGACGATGCTCGCTTGCTTTATGGCTGGCGAGCTGATCGATCCTTCCACTCACGCACTCAAAGAAGTATCAGACGTTGGTAGAGTTGGCGTGCGTAGCGCTCAAGCAGAGGGCCGCCTAAGTCACACTGCGAGCGAGAGATGCTACTCTTGCAACGATGCTGATTGGTTTTTGAAATTACAATACACAGGCTTTAAATATTAGGAATTTCTTTTTCAGGTTTATTAAACAATGTAGATTTTATACAAAATTTTAAAATATCCTAAGTTACTTTACAATTTATTGATATGTAAAGTAACTTAGGATATTTTAAAATTTTGTATAAAATCTATATTGTTTAATAAACCTGAAAAATAAATTCCTAATATTTAAAGCCTGTGTATTGTAATTTCAAAAACCAATCAGCATCGTTGAAAGAGTAGCATCTCTCGCTCGCAAATTACATCCGATCCGATCCGATGATAAAGGAGAAGAATGCCCGTTGGGGCGAGCCTTGAAGTGGGGACAGCTGAAGAGAAGTCGGTAAGAGGAAATGCTGAAGTTGAAGAGAAAAAGTGCCAGGGCTAGACCCAGCTGCTTGTCCGAGTGTCGATGCTGTATCAATCCCATATCTGGCTAGGCTGGGAGACGGGTCTGGAAGGCGGCAGTAGCAGGTTTTCTTTCCTCTTGGTGTGTGGAGTGTGTCTTCTACGTCGGGTACCACCATCTCAAAACGAGCAAAATTAGGTCCCCATCCCCCTAAAGAGGGGGAACAGAGCGGCTGCCCTCAGTTGGTTTCTTTCTTAGAATCCTCTATTTTTTCTTACTTCTAGTAGTCATTTGATGTTGTTCTTTGTACTGTGGGTAGTCAGGTGGGAAGAGGTCCTTAAACAAAGTTGCTTCGTCACACTTCGAGAAGATTTCTTCGTTCGATACCATGCAATTTTGGTGTGGGTTGTTCAGCAAGGTTTCTGCATACTTTGCGTTGAATATTTTACTGGTGAGGCGCCTGAATTCAGGAGATCCTGGGGTTTGCTTTTCACGTTCCTCGTAGAGTTGGTTGATTCTTGGAGATTGCACTGGTAATGAGGGTGGTGAGTGCGCTGCAGTGGTCTTTGGTGCTGGGGGTGATGTTTGTGCTTCAATTTCAACATAGGCGTTCGAGTCGTCATCAGAAGACATGGTGTAACTTGCAGGAGAAGTTGGCGGCAATGCCACGATATCAGATGTAGTCGCTGGTGTATCTGGAGTTGTAGGGTCCAGGTTGACAGGCGTCTCTGGAACGGGGTCGGGCTCTGGTGGAGAGGAACCAGCAGTAAACATGCCTCTAGAATCACGAACGTGGGAAGGTTGTTAGCCTTGTATAGTTCATTTAGTATTCTGTACCGTTGTCTGAGATCTCCTCCTGAGAGTTCGGTAGCGCTCATGTGATGATACAGTTTTATTATACCGTGATGATATATATATATGTCGTACCTAGTAGCCAGAACGCACTTCTCAGCCTACTATGCAAGATCCAGATTTGCCTAATAAGCCTAGTTTTCCTCGAATTAATATATTTGTCTCAATTTTTTTCTTATGAAATTGATAAAGCTACCCATTTCATTACTTATGAGGTAAAAGAATTTTTATTGGAGTGTAAAATTAACAGTAGATATATGACCGAACCTAACCATACCCTACCTAACCTATACTTCTTTATAGGTTAGAGCTTAGGTAGCCGAAAAAGTTAGGTTAGAGCTTAGGTTAGATAGGTTAGGTAGTCGAAAAACAATTAATTCATGAAAACTTGGCTTATTAGGCAAATGCGGACCTTGCATAAGTAGGCTGAGAGAGGCGTTCTGGCTACTAGGTACGACATATATATATATATATATATATATATATATATATATATATATATATATATATATATATATATATATATATGTATTCGTACCTAGTAGCCAGAACGTCATGTCTCGGCCTACTATGCAAGGCTTGGATTTGCCTAATAAGCAAGTTTTCATGAATTTATTTATTTTCAATCTATTTTTTTCTTATGAAATGATAAGCTATCTCATTTCATTATGTATGAGATATTTTTTTATTGTTGAGTTAAGATAACGTAGATTATATGACCGAACCTAACCAACCCCCTACCTACCTAACCTAACCTATTTTAACTAGTTAGTACGGTTAAACAGATTAAGTAATCTTTATGTTAGGTTAAGTTAGTATTATAGTATGTCAGATAAACAATAAAATTGGAATAAAGAAAACACGTTCGGCCTATTAGCAAATCGGGCCTTGCATAGTAGGCGAGAAGTGCGTGGTCTGGCTACTAGGTACGACATATATATATATATATATATATATATATATATATATATATATATATATATATATATAATATATATATATATATATATATATATATATATATGTCGTACCTAGTAGCCAGAACCACTTTGGCCTACTATACAAGGCCACGATTTGCCTAATAAGCCAAGTTTTCCTGAATTAATATATTTTCTCTAATTTTTTTCTTATGAAATGATAAAGCTACCCATTTCATTATGTATGAGGTCAATTTTTTTTTATTGGAGTTAAAATTAACGTAGATATATGACCGAACCTAACCAACCCTACCTAACCTAACCTAACCTATCTTTATAGGTTAGGTTAGGTAAAATTAGGTAGCCGAAAAAGTTAGGTTAGAATAGATTAGATTAGATTAGATAGGTTAGGTCGTCGAAAAACAATTAATTCATGAAAACTTGGCTTATTAGGCAAATCGGGCCTTGCATAGTAGGCTGAGAAGTGCGTTCTGGCTACTAGGTACGACATATATATATATATATATATATCAGTATAATATATATATATATTATATATATATATATATATATATATATATATATGCGAACAAGCCTGAATGGTCCCCAGGACTATATGCAACTGATATATATATATATATATATATATATATATATATATATATATATATATATATATATATATATATATATATATATATATATATGTGAGAAAGCTGCATGAACGCGCAAGCCATATATCACTAAGAACTCTTTGACCCGGCTAGGATTCGAACCCATGCGTCCAGGATCACCCCTAAACGTACACAGTACCGTGACCACCGCACCGCACCAATGATCGTCTAAAAGGATTGGTCAGTCTTGGCGCTTATTAACTAAGCTCCCTGACTGACCAACCCCCGACGACACTCATGGATCCATTTGGGTACAGTTTTTCATTTCATTAATAAGCGCCAAGACTCGAGGATGTGGGTCCCTTTAATCAAACCAGTAGTGGTACCCCTATATATATATATATAGATATATATTGATATAGATAGAGAGAGTATATAGAGATAGAGATAGAGATATATATAGATATAGAGATATAGAGATATATATCTATATATACATATATAATATATATATATATATATATATATATCTATATATATATATATATATATATATATATATATTATATATGCGCGTGCGAACAAGCCTGAATCTATATATATAGATATATATATATATATATATATATATATATATATATATATATATATATATATATATATATATATATATATATAATATATATATGCGCGTGCGAACAAGCCTGAATATATATATATATATATATCATATATATATATACTATATATATA
>WNGS01003219.1:45753-71884 GCA_020271785.1 Procambarus virginalis
TATATATATATATATATATATATATATATATATATATGTCGTACCTAGTAGCCAGAACGCACTTCTCAGCCTACTATGCCAAGGCCAGATTTGCCTAATAAGCCTAGTTTTCCTGAATTAATATATTTTGTCTAATTTTTTTCTATGAAATGATAAACCTACCCATTTCATTACGTATGAGGTGAATTTTTTTTTTATTGGAGTTAAAATTAACGTAGATATATGACCGAACCTAACCTACCCTACCTACCTATCTCTATAGGTTAGGTTAGGTAGCCGAAAAGTTAGGTTAGGTTAGGTTAGATAGGTTAGGTAGTCGACAAACAATTAATTCATGAAAACTTGGTTATTAGGCAAATTGGACCTTGCATAGTAGGGAGAAGTGCGTTCTGGCTACTAGGTACGACATATATATTATATATGTCGTACTAGTAGCCAGAACGCCCTTCTCAGCTAATATGCAAGGCCCGATTTGCGTAATAAGCCAAGTTTTCATGAATTATGTTTTTTCGACTACCTAACCTACCTAACCTAACCTAACATAACTTTTTCGGCTACCTAACCTAACCTAACCTATAAAGATAGGTTAGGTTAGGTTAGGTAGGGTTGGTTAGGTTCGGTCATATATCTACGTTAATTTTAACTCCAATAAAAAAATTGACCTCATACATAATGAATATGTATCTTATACATTTCATAAGAAAAAAATTAAGAAAATATATTAATTTATGAAAACTTGGCTTATTATTTAAATCGGGCCTTGCATTGTAGGCAAAAAATGAGTTCTGGCTACTAGGTACGACATATATATATATATTATATATATATAATATATATATATATATGATATATAATATATATATATATATATAATATAATATATATATATAATATATATAGATATAATATAATATATATATATATATATATATATATATATAGGGTACCCCTATATACGTGGTGGATGTGGGTACCAAGGGACCCCACATCCTCGAAAAGAAAATAAATAGGGTTCAGAGAAGACGTTGTGGATTCTCACTGAATACTTTAATCTTTTCCTCTCCTACCACCCCTATTTATTTTTTTAATATTTTTTTATTTGATTTTGTGCAATGCTACAGTTTACAGAAAACACACACTTATATAACAATATACCAATCAGTGTTCGAAGACCTCGTCCAGCTCTTCAGGGGTCGGGTGCGTACCCAAGATACAGCACGCATTTCCCCTCTGAACAGTGACACTCAGGCGGTGGACAGGCAACTGGTGCTCTTGGGTCTCTAGTCTTCCCAATGAGTTCCTCGCCCACCTCCTTCAGGAACTTAAGTGCACATTTAACCCAGGCGCCCAGAGTCTCAGAGCCTATCAGCACGAACCTGTAACAACGTTCTAGGTCCCTGTACTTATAGATTTCTGGGTCTCCTGAAGGTGGCCGCCCCGCCTCCCTCTGCTGTGCTGTAAGGTAGATAGGTATTGGCCAATGTAGATGCACACGTGTAGTCCCACACGACCTGCTTACCTTCCCTCACGGCTGCAGGGTGACTCCATCTGGGCGTTTTTTGCTGTTGTCAGGTCTGCACAACTGAGGTTCCCTTTATGCTGGACACTCAGCTGTAGCCAAACTTCTCTTGATGATGTCATTGACTGCTTCGTGTCTGGCAATGAACCTGTTACTGTCTGCAGGAGGCAAATTGTTCACTGGCCCAGTATTGAGTCTGAGGAAAACCCCCACCTGTGGACAACAAACAAGTTAACCCAGTTATGGTTGCGTGACTAGGAGAAAAACAGTCATCGCTTATGTTCAGAGACATGTCTGGAGATGAACTTGATCTACCTGTAATAAATTTAGGGACTTAGCAACTTTAGGCATAGTCCCTGAGCAGCCTAGTCCAGATGATACCTGGACTTATAAACAATACTTGGACTCAGTGATCTACAAAGATAATCAATACTGGGTCAGGCTACCATGGAAGTTGAATCATCCCCAACTACCGGTAAATCTTTTCATGGCACAAAATCAGTTAAGGTCTCCGGTGTTGCGCCTGAATAGACTACCTCAGAACCAGAAATTGTATCATGATATGATTCAACAACAGCTCTAACAAATTCATTAATGTTGAAACCAATGATAACCCTAAGGAGGGACACTATTTGTCACAACATGCCATACTGAAAGACTCACTTACAACCCCCCTAAGAATAATGTTTAACAACAGTGCTAAGGCCAAACAGAATAGTGTCTCATTGAATAATTGCCTTCAAACAGGTCCAAGTCTAATGCAAAAGCTATATGATGTGCTATTAAAATTTTGCATAGGAACTTATGCATACACGGCTGACATAGGTAGGCATTCCTAAGGGAAGGTCTCCAAGGCGAAGACTGTAACTACACACAGTTCCTATGGATAAAGGATCCTAGTGATCCAAACAATGAAATTATCACATACAGGTTTGAATCAGTTTTGTTTGGTGCTATATCTTCACTGTTTCTTCTTCAAGAAACATTAGATACACATTTGAAGAAGTCTAATAGGCCAAATAAAACTGAAATTAGCAATAACCTGTACGTGGACAATTTCCAAGGAACTACTAGCACTGAAAAGGATCTGCTGAGCATATATCATGAGGCCAATCGAGAGATGTTGGGAGCAAATATGCCTCTCCTGTCGTGGGGCTACAATAATTCCAACTTAAATCAACTGATCGAAGACGAGTTTCATGACTACTAGGTACTCACAGAAGAAAAAAGTAATAAGTGTCGAATTGGTTTCAACTTCAGATCAGTTCACCATTAAATCGGTGGAACCAGATACCACCTAATGCTCTTGGGAGTATTAGGCCCCAAAATAATAAATGGAAAGTTGATTTTGCAAGAAATCTGGTAAGCAAAGATAGGTTGTATGGTCCACTAACAACTGCCCTACATAGGCTTACAGGTTCCGGAAGATGAGAGGAAATGTCAGCACTGTGGAGAGATTCCCAACAGACCACTGGAACATTATCTAACACAGGTGCACAGGTACAAACTCATTAATATTTCAACTTAGATTCAACAGAGCAGTAGAAGTTGTTAAAAACATTTGGCAATATCTTACTAAAGCGACCATACGAGTCATAAATACTCATACTCCGCCCAAGTAAAACAGAAACAAGCAACACTTAGTGGGCCTGCCAGAGGCTTAGGGCCAGCGCAGGAATATCCCTGAAAAAAAACTGCCCAACAAGAAAAGTAGCAGCAACTCACTATGGATCTAAGTGTACTAGCCTCTGTCAAGATCCCTCATAACACCATAATATCAAACCAACTTATTATGATACATGTGTTTTGTGATGCCTCAGGAACGGCTTATGGCACTGTAGCTTATTTAGTGGCAGGTGAACATTTAAGTCAGCTCAGTTCTAAAGCTAGGGTGGCACCGTCGAAAAAGCTGTTATTGCCACAACTTAGAATTAACTGCCATACAGTTAGGATCAAGACTGGCTTCTTACTAAAACTTTATCTGATATTACTTGAAGTAATATCCACTTTGAAGAAACAGTGGTATGGTCAGATAATGAAGCAGTACTACAGTCATTGAAAAACAACAACAGTAAAACTCCTTATGTGAGTAGTAACATCAAGGAAATCAAAGAGTTGTCAGGTGATGCAAACTAAGATATGTATCAACCAAAGCGAATCCAGCTGACTATCTCTCCAGAGTCCAATTTTTAAGGCAATTAGCCAAAGACGAGAGTTGGTTTAATGGACCTCAGTGGCTAGTCAGAGACAAGAGGTCTATACAAAAGCCACAACTCATTGTAACCAATATCACTGTTCCCACTGAGAAACCAGAACTATCTCGGACTTTGGTAATTGACCCTAATCAGTACCCTTATCTCAACAATCAGTTCGGTGTCAAACATAGGGTCTTTGATTTTCTAAATAAAATAGGAATCAAACTTATGGGAAGGATTTTGGAAACCTTCCTAAAAAACTTACCAACGATCTGGGTCTCTAGACTGACCCAGACAACTATTTCATATTAAGGTGTGCATGACCGCTTATAGCATATAGCGCTTATAGCGGGTAATGTAGTGACGCCGAAGCACTAAATCCTGTGGTGGTTGCCAGGTACACTACAGCAGCTGTAGTGAAAGTCACTTTTAGGTAGAGTGTGTGTCGTTACTGTTTGATATGATTTCCACTGAAACAGCTGTCATGTTGTCATTTTCTAAGGTGATGCTGTCCAGGATTGCGTCCTCCTCATGCTCGATGATCCACGAGTTGACTCTCCTGGCGAAGATGGTCCGTTCAGCTTGAAAGCGACGTAGTAGTTTGATAGTAAAGTCTGCTTCATAAAGTGCAGACGTGGTGGTAGGTGTGAACAGGTGTTCAAAGTCATCGTCAGTCGAGTAGAAGAGTTGTATGATATCGTTGGGAGTGGTGTTGGTTGTGCTGTTTAGTACTTGTAGCAGGTCACTCCAGGGGAGTGCATGGTTCTCTCGGAACCGTGCTATAATTTTCTATATCATGATACGTGTAGCTAGTATCGGCGAGGGTCAAGCCAGGCGATACAGCTGACCCACCCACCAGGGTAGGGTCGAAGGAAGTATGCCCGTTTGCTATCAGGTTTGCTTAGCAGCTTGCTGAGGTGAGGAGCAGCCAGAGGCGTGTCCGGCAGTGAAGGCTGCAAACACTCACTCACTATCTATCTATCTATCTATCTATCTATCTATCTATCTATCTATATCTTTCTTTCTTACCCCTTTTTACCTTTATTTCAATCGATGTTAGTTTGGTTTCTAGTCTTAGGTTCAGTATTTTAGTCCATCTGGGAGCCACTGTTATGACTTGCATTGCATCATTTTGAGTACCCTCAACGTTTTCCCACTGGCCAGGAGAAAGGGTGAGAAAGGCAGGTGCTGCCTAATCATCTATGGAATGAACAGCGTGTATTTAAAACTTTCTTAACACTTTGTGTCTCACTCCTAGACGGGGCCCTGTGATTGCTCGTATTATATTCTGTTGTGATTTTGCTTTCTCCTTCAGATATTGAATTTGCTTGTTGAATGCAATTTTAGAATCTATCCACACTCCTAGATATTGATATTTTGTAATCCACTGAAAGTTAATGCCTTGAATTCGTAGGTGCCTGTCTGGAGTGTTGCCACCAAGTCTCATTGCCTTAGATATCTGTGAATATATTTTTATCCCTAAAATGCTGCATTCAGATGTTACTTTGTCTAACGCCTCTTGTGCTTCATTTAAAGGTGAAGGAGCTGTGACGACTAATGCTACATCATCAGCATAGCTTAGCAATTTCACCCCCCCCCCTCTGCAAATGTCATTGTAACAAAGTTTTACATAAGGATGTTAAAAAGACTTGGACTGAGGACTCCACCTTGTAGAGTACCATTCTCATGCAAGTGTTAATCCGACACTCGTCCTTGCTGCTTTACTCTGGCATACCTGTGACTTAGGTAATCTTAAATCCATGCTAGTATATTTTCCTTTACACCTTTTTTCAACTATGGTGTGTTAAATCAACCCATCCTCCGAATTGACAGTACGATTTAATACTAAGTGTAATAAGTACACTTTCTTACTGTCAAACAGTGCATAACTACACTTATGGGGCTGTTACATTTACCAGACCCCCTCCCCCGATTTAATTTTCCTCGTTTTCTGTTAAGACACAGAAGTTTAGGAAGAAGTTCTCCAATACAAATTACAAGAATCAGAATCAGAATAATACAGGAGAAGATGCCCTTGGGGCGAGCCTTGAAGTGGGGACAGAAGAAGATAAGGGGGGTGAGAGGAAGAAGATTTGTAGGAGAAAAAAGTGCCAGGGCTAAACCCAGCTGCGTGTCTTTTGGATGCGGCGTTCGAGGCAGGGACTCAGTCGGGTGTTTTTAGCGACAACAGCAGGGACATCACAAAACTCACAACATCTCAGTGATTGGCTCAAGAGCGTCAGGGCTGAACTTTTACGGATGGTTTGTGCTGGTTGTTGAGAGCTGAATATGTATGATGGTGGATGCTGGGTGTTGAGATCTAAAGTTTATCGAAATACAGAGATCATGGCTGGTAGAGAAGAGGTCATGAGTGTGTCGTGGTCGTCTGAGAGTGTGTAGGAGAAAATCAATATGTTGTTCATGAAAAGTGAGTAGTCTATCAATTTGTCTGTCTGATAAAGTTTTCCAGTATACATTTAGGGCAGGAATGTTCGTACTTTCATGGAGACTTTGACTGGTAATAAACTCTTGCCATCGGGTTTGAGTACCCATCTTAATGCTCTATTCTGTATTCTTTGAAGCTTTAGTTTGTTAGTACGTGAAGATAGAGAGAGAGCTAGTGGAGCATATGTTAGGAGAGGTCTAATTAGTGCTTTGTAAAGGTGCATTTTTGTGTCCGGTTTTGCAAATCTGAGTCTGTTCAGTTTTTCATAGCTTGAAGAGCTATTGCATGTTTCTGTGTAATGTGTGTGTGAAAGAGTAGTTGTCGATCAAATGTGAGTCCAAGGACTGTGGAGGAGGGAGACACAGAGATATAAGTAGGATTTGGAGTGTATGAATAGAGTTTAAGAGGAATAGGGCGAATGTTACTTTTACAGAAAAAGTATGTAATTTTGGATTTACTGGAGTTGGTTTTTATACGCCATTTGTACTCCCATTCAGTGACAATATCAAGTTCTCTTTGTGCTCTGTTCGTTAGTGTATCAAGTCTGGTGCTGGTGACAAGGTGAGAGACATCATCGGCGTAGCATATGGTTAATGAAGTGTGATGAACAGGGTCAGGAATGTCGTTGATGTATAGGATGTAGAGTGTTGGGGCAAGAACAGAACCTTGGGGAACACCGGCATGTAAGTTGAAGTAGTCAGAGTGTTGTCGGAGGAACTTAATTCTCATTGTCCTATTGTCTAAGTAGTTAGAAAGAAGTTTGGTGGTGATAAGGGGAAGATTAAAGTTGTTGCATAGTTTGAATTTTAGACCGTCATGCCAAACAGTGTCAAAGGCTTTTTCAACGTCCTTAGTGATGAGTGCAGTCTTGAATCTTTGGCGTTTATTGATACTGAGGTAGTTGGTCATGATGTTTAAGGCGTCGTGAGTGGACCGGTGAGGCCGAAATCCAAACTGTTTGTTAGAGAGTAAGTCATTGTCTTCTAGGTGGGTTCTAAGTCTCTGGTTGATCAGCCTTTCAAAGACTTTGCCAATTGTCTCTAGAAGGCTGATGGGTCTGTAGTTCTTTGGGTCAGTGTGAGGTTTTCCAGGTTTTGGAATAAGAACGGCTGTGGCAGACTTAAAGTTGAGAGGGAAGTATCCAGAGGCAAGGGAGGCGTTGAATAGGTTAGTGATAGCAGTAATGATAGAAGCAGGGAGTTGTCTAAGAAGGATATGTCCAATGCCAGACGCACCAGGGGCTCTACGACGAGTGCCCATGAGAGCTGTCTTGACATCAGCTAGAGTTAGGGGAGTCTGTAGTTCACTGCTTGAATTGAGATTGTCAAGGTGGATGAGGTCGTCTGGTGTAGTTGCTTGTCTATTGTGGTGTATCCAGTCTTCGACTCTGTCAATGTTGGGGCGTGCAAATGGTTCAGGAGGATGTGGGTGAAAGATTTGTTCCCAGTGGTGTTTAAAAATGTTGAGTACTGCATCAGGATCAGTGATTTTGTTGTTATTATGAAGAAGGTATTTAAACGGTGTGTGAGTTGATCCTTGTAATCGTTTAATTTGTTTCCAGAATTCTTGAGGTGTCAGTTTCTGTATTGTTCTGCTTGTTTTATGAGGTGTTTCCAATGTTTTGTGTGATCTTCATCAAGGCTGTTAAGGATGTGGTTTTTTAATGCTGTTAGGTCCCATAGTATTTGTCCATGACGATGTATGTTTTGTAAGAATCTAGTGTGATAACAAGCTAAGAGGCGTTTTGAGCGAATGGAGGGGGTGAAAGTGAAATGTGGTTTGTGTGTTGTTTTAGGAATGGAGATGTTTGCTGCATGAATGATGGTGTCTTGTATGTTGCGTGCTTGTGTGTCGATCTCAGTGTGATGTTTGTCATTGTATTCATAAGTGAGATCAGTGTCATCAATGTGTTGTTTGAACATGTCCCAGTTTGCCCTATGGTATGAGAATTGAGGAGTACTGGGGATGAGAATAGGATTTGTGGAGACTGTGATAATTAAGGGAATATGATCAGAGCCCGTAATGGGCCCTGGTGAAATAAAGTGTTGCAAGTTGCTGCCATGTCTGTTGGTGAATATGAGATCAGGCCTGCCAGAACCTGTATGTGTGAAACAAGTGGGGAAATCAGGGCCAAGAAAGAATAGATGTTTTTGAGTGTATATTTGATGAAGCTGTCTGCCATGCTGATTTGTGGTATTGTGGTGGAATGTGGGATGTTGTGCATTGAGGTCTGCAAGCAGAAAAACAGGCAAGTGAGTGTGGTTGAAGAGAGTTATGAAATCTTGCATGGGAATGTCGGTGTTAGGACGGGTGTAGGTTGTGCAGATGATGAGAGGGCCCATCTGTGTGTGAACTTTAATGGCTAGGAAATGTTTGTGAAGCCAATGAGTGTGTAAGAGTTCGTGTTTGTATGAAGAACGGATGAGTATTGCAACTCCTTCATGTGCTTCATCTGGTGATTGGTAAGAGGAGTAGCCATGATGTTTGATTTTATGTGAGTTCGTAATGTATGTGCTATTTAATAATAGCACATCAGGTCTCTCGATCTCAATAAAATCTGACACCATGTGTCTGATGGAGAAATATGCCCGCACATTAAATTGGATGATCTTTATGAATGTGAAGAGTTAGGTTTTGAGCTATTTTGAGTTCGAGCAGAAGCGGGAGCAGCTCTAGTATATGGGGTGGTTTGGTCATTGGCATGCATACTGAAGGCTGTAAGAGGATGGTTCTTGGTGAAATTGGTAGGGACGGACCGGTGTTTTACGAGGAAGTTTTTGTTGCTGATTTCAGAGGGATTGTCATGTGTCAGAATGGTGTTTTTTCCAGAAGTGCTGGTGGAAGTGGAAGGAGCATCAGGAGTGGGAGTAGTGAGGGGGGAGGAGAGGGCAGTAGGATGAGAGGAAGAGGTATTAGGATTAGGGGCAAGGTCAGTAGGGGGAATGACTGGGTCAGTGGGTGGAGAGGTAGCGTCAGAATGAGGAGGAGACTCATTAGGAAGAGATTGGGCTAGTCTGCGATGGTCAACAATGGCTGAGGTTCCGTTTTCTGTGTCGGTCATAGAAGCACTGTTGGAGGAGTGAGGGACTGTACTCACCTAATTGTACTCACCTAATTGTGCTTGCGGGGGATGAGCTTTGGCTCTTTGGTCCCGCCTCTCAACTGTCAATCAACTGGTGTACAGTTTCCTGAGCCTACTGGGCTCTATCATATCTACATTTGAAACTGTGTATGGAGTTAGCCTCCACCACATCACTGCCTAGTGCATTCCATATACTAACTACTCTGACACAGTGAAAAAACTGTAGAAGACATTGTGTGTAGATGCTGTGTCGGAGTATGCACCGTGGGGGAGAAAGGAACAGAGCGCAAGAGATGTGGAGGAGGTATAGAAACACTAGGAAGGCCATTATGAGTGAGGAAGATGGGAAGGTAGTCAGCGAATTCTCGGCCATCGTCCTTTGCTTGCAAATAAGCTGCTTGGACACAGGCTGTGACTCGCTCATATGTCATGTTCTGGAGAGGAGAGTAGGGTGGAGGTGGTGGGTGAGGGAAGAAAGGTTAAGAGGACTGAGTTTGTTGTGCTGTATTAGAGTGGTGATGTTGCTGGTGAGGTGAGGCATTAAGGACACTGGCATAGGACATGGAGGTGGCTGATGCTGTTTGGTGATGAGATGGATGTTGGGAAGTTGAAGAAGAATGAGGGTGAGCATGAGTGTGGGGGTGGTTAGTACGAAGATTTTTAAGGGTTTGCTTCCTCAAAGGGCAAGATTTGTCAACTGCTGAGTGAGCACCTTGGCAATTGGTGCATTTTAGGATAGGGGCAGAGCACTGAGTATAGAAATGGCCTTCAGCAGAGCATTTTGAGCAAATTTGTGGGCTTTTACATTTACTTGTTTCGTGATTATACTTGTAGCATTTAAAACACTGTAGCAAAGGAAGATAGTCAACTGGACTAATGAGATAGGGAGGAGTGCTGGTGTTGAGGATTTTAATCCCATGATGTAAGAGTTTTTGAGCTTCAGTAGGGGAGGAACATTGGATCTTGAGGTTTTTTGTATTGGGCACTGGGTATATCTCCATTACAGTAATAGCATTCCTGCGTGAGATGTCTTGAGAGAGATTGATATTGTTAGGTGCTGATAGGACAGAGCTGTCAACATTTCTTACAAGTACAGAGCATTTTGTTTTCTGTTCGATAGTGAGGACAGGAGTCAGTGAGGCTTGTGTGAGTTTACTGAGAGCAGGTTCCCTGAAACAGGCAAAAAGGTCGTCTTCTGAGGCAATGAGAAATTTTATGATGTTTGTGTTGGCATGTTTGATATGGTTAGTGGCAGGTGTGCCAGTGGCATTGAAGAAGGTAGTGATGCAGTCAATTGTGTCTATGGGTGTGTTTCCAGTGTAGGTCATCCGTAGACAGTGAGCCATTGTGACTCACTATCTACTGACAGTCCCGTGTCTTGTGCCAATCACTGTGATTCCATAAGCTCAGTGGGGGTCAGGGTGTAGGCCAGGTCTAAGACCTGGCCTAAGGGTCTCACCACGAACAAACACCGTGTTCCGGAAGGTTGCAACCCCCCAGTTATGGTGGGATCGCACGATCACGAGATTCCACAACTGGCTCGGCAGTGTCAGAAACGGAAGAATTTTAGGAGAGGAGAAAAAGAATGCACCTATGCCATGACGCAGCTGCAAAAGGTGAACTTCCGTCTTCTCACCTGGGCCTGTTCTGGCTCGAAGTGGGGCTGTTCACCTAAATGCAGTCCGACCTGGACACAAGCACATTGGACAACACACAGAAGATGCCACGAGGAAGATGTCACTGCTTGGACTAGATGCTGGCTGGGAAGCGCCTGGTTCTGCTCCAATACACTGCTGGCTGGAACTGGTTTTTGCCTGCACCGAAGTGCTCGTCAAGGCTGGAGAATACAGCTGCTGTAGGACAGCGAGACGATGCTCGCTTGCTTTATGGCTGGCGAGCTGATCGATCCTTCCACTCACGCACTCAAAGAAGTATCAGACGTTGGTAGAGTTGGCGTGCGTAGCGCTCAAGCAGAGGGCCGCCTAAGTCACACTGCGAGCGAGAGATGCTACTCTTGCAACGATGCTGATTGGTTTTTGAAATTACAATACACAGGCTTTAAATATTAGGAATTTCTTTTTCAGGTTTATTAAACAATGTAGATTTTATACAAAATTTTAAAATATCCTAAGTTACTTTACAATTTATTGATATGTAAAGTAACTTAGGATATTTTAAAATTTTGTATAAAATCTATATTGTTTAATAAACCTGAAAAATAAATTCCTAATATTTAAAGCCTGTGTATTGTAATTTCAAAAACCAATCAGCATCGTTGCAAGAGTAGCATCTCTCGCTCGCAAATTACATCCGATCCGATCCGATGATAAAGGAGAAGAATGCCCGTTGGGGCGAGCCTTGAAGTGGGGACAGCTGAAGAGAAGTCGGTAAGAGGAAATGCTGAAGTTGAAGAGAAAAAGTGCCAGGGCTAGACCCAGCTGCTTGTCCGAGTGTCGATGCTGTATCAATCCCATATCTGGCTAGGCTGGGAGACGGGTCTGGAAGGCGGCAGTAGCAGGTTTTCTTTCCTCTTGGTGTGTGGAGTGTGTCTTCTACGTCGGGTACCACCATCTCAAAACGAGCAAAATTAGGTCCCCATCCCCCTAAAGAGGGGGAACAGAGCGGCTGCCCTCAGTTGGTTTCTTTCTTAGAATCCTCTATTTTTTCTTACTTCTAGTAGTCATTTGATGTTGTTCTTTGTACTGTGGGTAGTCAGGTGGGAAGAGGTCCTTAAACAAAGTTGCTTCGTCACACTTCGAGAAGATTTCTTCGTTCGATACCATGCAATTTTGGTGTGGGTTGTTCAGCAAGGTTTCTGCATACTTTGCGTTGAATATTTTACTGGTGAGGCGCCTGAATTCAGGAGATCCTGGGTTTGCTTTTCACGTTCCTCGTAGAGTTGGTTGATTCTTGGAGATTGCACTGGTAATGAGGGTGGTGAGTGCGCTGCAGTGGTCTTTGGTGCTGGGGGTGATGTTTGTGCTTCAATTTCAACATAGGCGTTCGAGTCGTCATCAGAAGACATGGTGTAACTTGCAGGAGAAGTTGGCGGCAATGCCACGATATCAGATGTAGTCGCTGGTGTATCTGGAGTTGTAGGGTCCAGGTTGACAGGCGTCTCTGGAACGGGGTCGGGCTCTGGTGGAGAGGAACCAGCAGTAAACATGGCCTCTAGAATCACGAACGTGGGAAGGTTGTTAGCCTTGTATAGTTCATTTAGTATTCTGTACCGTTGTCTGAGATCTCCTCCTGAGAGTTCGGTAGCGAAGTGTATCAAAGCTGCTACAGTGCTATCAGTGGTGGCGGGAGGCGGAGTGAGTGAGGACGGCTGGCTGGCTTGGTGCAGAGGTGTCGTCTGAGGCTGTGAGTGGCTGGCGCGGAGTTGCTGGTCCAGTAGTTGGGTTGCGCGCCGCTCGCAGCGCCACTTGTCGGAGAGATGGGAAGGCTTCTTCTTGAATGTTGAATACCTTCGTCCTTGGAGTAAAGTTTCTGGTCTGGCGTCTATCATTTGCTTGATTTCCTCCTGTCGTTTGGGGCAGTCTTGAGAACGGCTGTGTGGTCACCGTCGCAGAGTAGACAACGCTTGGTGGCGGCTGTGCAGGTCCTTGATGATGTTCCCCAGCACAGATGCTGCATTTCTGCTGCGGATTTGGGCACTTTTGCGAATAGTGGGTGTATTGATAACACCGAAAGCACTGACGCAGGTGGAAATATCGCTGCCTGGTGATCTGGTGGGGTGTGCAGGCCACTCCACAGCATCTGAGGCCGTTGTCGGCCGCGAGAGTAGCCTCTGCCGGAGTCTTGAGGGTGACCTTGAGGGTGGCTTTCTGTTTTCATCCTGTTGAATGAGATGGGCCGATATGGCCGTGAGGGATCTATTTTGGGCGTTTATGCTCTTCACAATCTCAGTAGCTGGTCGTTCAGCGATGATGTCACTCACTCTGTGAATGAATATAGTCCTTACTGCCTGGAACTGGTAGGGAGGCAGGAGTGTTAGGCCTGTGCTTCAAGTGCAGTGGTCGTTGTCGTGGTGAATAAGGCTTCTAGTGCTGCTGCACTACTGAAAAGAATTTGGGGCCCATTAACGTCCATGACGACGTCGATGGGTGCTACCCCAGAGGTTGATGTTAGTAGATCCATTATTTCGATCTTGCTGAATGTGGTGTCGGTTCCTCGGAACCGCACTTAACTCTGAACAGCATGATGCCTGATCAGGCACCACACTAATGTTCAGGAGGCTCTAATCGTTGCTGCCCTATATTTATCCACCCGGCAGTGCTGGGTGCAGGAGAACCTGAACTAGAGGGTTGCACTTTCTTTAAGAGGTCTCCCGTCTCTTACCGGTATAATGCACCGGATCAGGGTGGGGGTCTGACCTCCTAAAGCAAAGTACGCAAATTACAATACACAGGCTTTAAATATTAGGAATTTCTTTTTCAGGTTTATTAAACAATATAGATTTTATACAAAATTTTAAAATATCCTAAGTTACTTTACAATTTATTGATATGTTTTTGTTTTGTTTTATTAGTTTTATAAAACTGTATATCAGTATAGCTATAGGTTAAGTACTAATTGTAATTAAGAAGCAATAAAATTATTATCGTCAACAACTAAGACGGTTAGGTGAGGTTGTGGTTTTCTATTCAGTTTTTAAGGTAAACTCAAATATTCACAATATATTTGACAGTACGATTTAATACTAAGTGAAAATAAGTACAAATCCTAACTGCTATGAATAGTACATAATTGCACTTATTTGTCTTCTTACATTTACCACCCCATTTTTGGAGGACGGGCTGGTTAAATTGATTGTGAGCTTGCAAGTTCGAATGCTTTTTCTAGATCAAGGAAGACTATACTTGACTATAGCCGGACTAGAATTAACTGTTCCTAGTTATGTTGCTATGCAGTTGTCAGTACCTACTCCTTTAGTGAAGCCCAAGTATGTGCTTATACAGGTCTCTATTTTTTTCCACAGGAACCTATTTAAGACTATCTGTTCTGCAGTTTTATTAAAATATGATGTTAATGAAATGGGCCTGTAACTGCAAGGTTCTTTCCGGCTTTGGAATCGGAATCGTGTCTGCTTTCTTTTAAGAGGTCGGTAGTTTGCTGTGCTGCCAAGAAGCATTGTTAACGTCCAATATCCATTGTTCTCCAACAGGACCTGCATGCGCGATCATTGAGTAGTTAATGTTATCAGCACCTGGTGCAGTGTTCTTACCACATTTTTTTTAGGCTCTGATTAATCTCACTCGTCATTTGTGCTCATTCTCATTCAATCTCATTCATGCTCTCATGAATCGCTGTCAACATCTCTTGATTTAATTGTTCTTGCTGCCTTTTGACCATTGCAGGAAGCTGATATGAAGCTGCTTTTCCTGCAAATTGGAGAACAAGTCTCTCAGCCTCCTGCAATTTTTTAATACATGCATGTGGTTGGGCTGGACGACCCGATATGGTTTTAATCTAGCCCCATATCTTGCCAAGGCTACTCTGTTCATTTAGAGTTTGACACAACTCAAACCATCTTGCCTCCTTTGCCTCCCTAGGAACTCGTCTTGCTTCAGATGTCACTCCTTTTAGCAGAGTTCTTCCTGAAGGTGTGGGGTTTCTCTTTGGATGTTTTCTGAAGTTGTTGATTTTGTGCTTTTGTTCTTTAACTTCATTATTGTAGAACCAATAGTTATTTAGCTTTGTGTTTACTGGAATAATGATTGGAATAGGTTTGTTTGCAGGAGCGGCAATGGTTTCCCGAGATTAGTCTCGTGTATGTTCAAATCCTCAGGTGGCGTGTATGTTGCATAGCATTTCAAGTTCCTCTTGGTATATATTCCAGTTTGCCTTTTTTAAATTCCACCTAGGTGGTGTAGGAGGTCGTTCTATGTTTAGTGATGAGATAGTAGCATAGTGGTCACTGGTGATCTTTGGGTCTACCTCCCACTTCTCTTGATGCTTGAGTGCTGTTGAGATAAATGTAAGATCAAGGGGAACCCCCTTGAATGTGTGGGTTCCCCAGTGTATAAAAATGTAATCTCAGGTACTTCTTACAGAGCGGCAGCTAAATGGTGCCCATCTGCATTGGCTGGCACAATCACACCTAATTCTTGATGATGAGCATTAAAATCCCCAGTAATAATTACATTGTCGTGAGTCGCCAAGGCAATCACTGCCTCTGCGTCTAGTTTACGTCTAGGGGGCTTGTTGACGTTGTATATGAGGAGCTCAGTATTAGCCATATTCACTGTTACTGCTAACACCTTTACTCCATCCCCACATGAAACTGGGTCTATTTTCTTGCTGGGTATGTTGTTCCTGACTAGGGTCATTAGCCCTCTTTTTTCTCCCCCTGTTCATACGGTATAATATTTTGGTGACATCCGGCTAATCTGAAGGATTTCGTGGCTGGGAAAAATAGTTTTCTTCAAACCGATTATATCAGCTTTCGTACTGATTGCAGCTTCCTGAAGGGTGTAGTTTTTGTTCCAAGTCCTTGTATGTTCCACTGCTGTATTCTTAATGGCCAGACGTCGGTTTTGTTTGGTTTTGCCTGTTCTAGTAGAACTCTTTAGAATCGACCCCTATATTGGCCACCTCGCGAGTAGTGTCACTGCAAATCGAACTGCACTGATTGCTTATGATCATCCCCGGCACTGTTGGAATGTGTTCATCCCTGTTGTCCATCACTTTTCTGTTGGTATTGTTGCACATCGGACTGCATTGATTGCTCGTGGCCGTTTCTTGTGTTGTCGGAATCTGTTCCTCTCTGCTATCCAGTATTTCGTTGTTGATCTTACTGCATATCGGGCTGCATTGGCTGTTCATGTCCACCTATTGTGTTGTTGGAACCTGTGGATCTCTGCTGTTCAATACTTCTTTGTTGGTGTTGTTGCATATCAGATTGCACTAGATGGTGATATCTGTCTCTTGTGTCGCAAGATTCCGTTGATCTTGAGAGGTCACTGCTTTTTGCAGTTTCGTTGTTGGATTTTGATAGTCTGGTGTCTTGACTACCCGACTGTTGTTGGAAGTCTGTATGTCCATGTCGCGTTGTTTGTCCTCGTGCTCCGTCTCAGACTGTTTATTCCTTGTATAACTGTGGACTGCTGCACGATCTTGCCCAATAATACACAAGTGATTTCTTGAGTCGGTTGTTGTAAGCCTTCTGCGTCATCTGTAGAGAGTTGATAATGGTCTCTGCTGTTGATCTTTGCGATGTTTTTCAGCTGGACTTCAGCAAAACTGTAAATTTGTAGTGTTGATTCCGAAAGGGGTTACCTTTTGCTTATTTGCTGTTGTTGCATTTCAGCAGTATTTTTGTGAATTTTCTGATTTGGAGTTGATAGATACGGGTATTTTTTTTCTTTGAGAGTGTGTGTGTGTCTGTTGTTGGTGTGCACGAGTGTTCCAGACGTTGGTGTTGATGTATGTAGTGCTGGTCTCTGTGTGGTTCCTGGCATGAGCTGTCTGCACCTTTTCTTTCAATACAGAGCAGGTTGTGCTCCAGGCATGATGTTTGCCTCCACAATTTGGACATTTGGCTGTTGTGGTCTAGTTTGCCTTGTGCTGGGCTATACACCATTTGGTTGGATGCCTCAGGCTGCACACTTCTCATCTCTCCTGTCCGGTGCAGCGTGATTGATGGTGGCCGTATTTCTGACATCTGGAGCAGCGCACGGGTTCTGGGACATATGGTCTCTGTCAGTATATTCCCCAAATTCCAAGACTGAATGTATCTGGCACATGAGTAGGGAAAAGTGCGACCAGAGGGACGCGCGCCATCTGCCAGGTGGACCCCCCTGCGACTAGAGGGACGCGCACCATCTGCCAGGTGGACCCCCCTGCGACTAGAGGGACGCGCTCCATCTGGCCAGGTGAACCCCCGGGGACTAGAGCACCGCGCGGGAGATTTTCCCGGAAGTTGTGGCGTGTCGGACGCGTGTGAGCATCTGGTGTTTGGGTATGTGGTCATGGAAGATTGTGGTCATGTTGTTTGGGGGGTATGTAGGGCTATGTGGTATGAGGTAAAGTAAGAGGTATGTGGATATGTTGTTGAGAGTAAATGAATATGTATGTTTGTTTTCCGTGCCTAAGGTGTTTGGGTATGTGGTTAGGGAAGATTGGGGTCATGTTGTTTGGGGAGTATGTAGGGCTATGTGGTATATGCTAAAGTAAGAGGTATGTGGATATGTTGTTGAGAGTAAATGAATATGTATGTTTGTTTTCCGTAGACTTAATCCTGTGTAGATAATAGTTTATGATAAAAGACTATGTATGTTATGCGCCTAGAGTATGTGGTGAGTGCTCTANTATGTCACTCAGAAGTGTCAGGAGGCTGCCAGACAGGTTTATCCCAGTCCAAAAAGTGAAAAAATGAAAAAGCAACAGAAGAATCCGTGGTTCAACCAGGAATGTGCGGCACGAAGCAATTGAGTAAAAGAACATGGCGAAACTACAGGAACAACAGAACCAGAGAGTAGGGAGAGATACATCAGAGTGAGGAGAGAAGCAGAGAGACAGTATGAAAATGACATTACGAGTAAAGCCAAGACCCAACCAAAACTGGTCCACAGCCACATCAGGAGGAAAACAGCAGTGAAGAAACAAGTGATGAAACTGAGAAAAGGGGAGAACAGATACAAAGAGAACGACAAAGAGGTGTGTGAAGAACTCAACAAGAGATTCCAGGAGGTCTTCACAATGGAACAAGGAGAGGTCACTGCACTAAATGAGGAGGGAAACCGAACAACCTTGGAGGAATTTTACCTCACCAGTGATGAGGTCAAAAGGAATCTGTTGGAGCTGAGTGTGTCAAAGGCTGTTGGGCATGACACAATCTCACCATGGATTATAAAAGAAGGTGAAGAAGCACTAAGTGTGCCACTCTCATGGTGTATAACAGGTCACTGGAAACGGGAGACCTTCCGGAAAGCTGGAAGACAGCTAATGTAATCCCAATTTAAAAAAGGGTGACAGGCAAGAGGCATTGAACTACAGACAGTTTCCCTAACTTGTATACCATGCAAGGTGAAGGAGAAGATTGTGAGGAAAAGGCTCGTAGAGCATCTGGAGGGAAACAGCATTGTAACACACCACCAGCATGGGTTCAGAGGTGGTAAATCGTGTCTCACAGGCCTAATAGAATTCTATGACCAAGCAACACAAATTAGGCAGGAAAGAAGGGTGGCCAGACTGCATTTGTTAGACTGTCAAAAAGCCTTTGACACAGTACCTCACAAAAGGCTGTTACAAAAGTTGGAGCAGCAGGCAGGAGTAAAAGGTAATGTGCTCCAGTGGAAGGGAGTATCTAAGCAATAGGAAATAGCGAGTAACGGTGAGGGGGGAGGCATCAGAGTGGCGAGATGTCACCAGCGGGGTTCCACAGGGCTCTGTACTCGGACCCATCTTGTTTCAAGTATATGTAAACGACCTTCCAGAGAGTATAGACTCATTCCTCTCAATGTTTGCTGATGATGCAAAAATATTTATTTATTTATTTATTTTATTTATTTATTTATATACAAGAAGGTACATTGGGTTTGTGAGAATACATTCAATAGGACAGTATTTCCAATCTTGTAAAGCCACTAGTACGCGCAGCATTTCGGGCAGGTCCTTAATCTAACAGATAATTTTAAGTAGGTAATTTCTATCATAATTGATAAATGATAACAAATACATTACAAGAGAAAAATGAGATGAGAGAGCTTAGTAAGTATATTAAAGCACATTGTTATATTAAAGCTCTAATTGATTACATTGAACAGCTTGATTGGTAATTAACAAGATTAATAGACACCATACAGCAGATTGCCAGCACATATAAGACAGCAATGAACACAATGGTAAAGATGTTCAGATTGGGTACATAAAGATTGGGAGACTGGGTAGCAATAGATACAGATAAACAAGAATAATAAACACCATACAACAGATTAGCAGCACTATGAGAAGAATCAAAACAGATTAGCAGCAATATGAGAAGAATCAAAACAGATGAAGATTGACAGAGACTACAGGACGACCTGGACAAACTGGAGGAATGGCCTAGAAAATGGCTGCTAAAGTTCAACTCAGGAAAATGTAAAGTAATGAAATTTGGCGAAGGGAGCAGAAGGCTGAACACAAGGTACCATCTGGGAGGTGAAATCCTGCAAGAGTCAAATAGAGAGAAAGATCTGGGGGCTGATATCACACCGAACCTGTCCCCAGACGCCCATATCAAAAGGATATCATCAGCGGCCTATGCTAGACTGACCAACATAAGAACTGCCTTTAGAAACTTGTGTAAGGAATCGTTCAGGACCCTGTATGCCACTTATGTAAGACCCATCCTGTAGTATGCAGCTCCAGCCTAGAGTCCATACCTAGTTAAACACAAGACGAAGTTAACGAAGATTCAGAGGTATGCCACCAGACTGGTCCCGGAACTGAGAGGATTGAGCTACGAGGAAAGGCTAAAGGAGCTGAACCTCACAATCCTGGAAAACCGAAGAGTAAGGAGAGACATGATAACCACCTACAAAATTCTTAGGGGAATTGACAGGGTGGATAAAGACAAACTCTTTAGCACGGGTGGAACACGAACAAGGGGACACAGGTGGAAACTTAGTACCCAGATGAGCCACAGAGACGTTAGAAAGAATTTTTTCAGTGTGAAGATAGTTAACAAATGGAATGCATTAAGTAGTGTTGTGGTGGAGGCTGACTCCATATACAGTTTCAAATATAGATATGATAGAGCAACCCGTCCTCGCAAATTTAATAAGTCAATATTGACTTATTAGTTGCGTGCATAGGTGACATACTTAACATAATAGTTTCCCTTGAAAATCTTCATAGAAAACACCGACCTTACCTAACCTTGTTAGTATGTTAAAATAAGCATCTTACAGCTTCGTAATTACAATTGTTACTTAACCTATTATAGGTATAGGTTAGGTAATAATTGTAATTATGAAGCAATAAGATGCTTCTCTTAACATACTAACAAGGTTAGGTAAGGTCGGTGTTTTCTATGAAGATTTTCAAGGGAAACTATTATGTTAAGTATGTCACCTATGCACATATTTAATAAGTCAATATTGACTTATTAAATTTGCGAGGACGGGTTGCATAGAGCCCAATAGGCTCAGGAATCTGCACACCAGTTGATTGACAGTTGAGAGGCGGGACCAAAGAGCCAGAGCTCAAACCCCGCAAACACAACTAGGTGAGTACAACTAGGTGAGTACCATGAGAACATTGTATACATCATATTGACAACATTGTTTACAATACCTTGAGAACACTGTATACAGCACCTTGAGAACACTGTATACAGCACATTGAGAACACTGTATACAGCACCTTGAGAACACTGTATACAGCACCTTGAGAACACTGTATACAGCACATTGAGAACACTGTATACAGCACCTTGAGAACATTGTATTCAGCACCTTGAGAACATTGTATTCAGCACCTTGAGAACACTGTATTCAGCACCTTGAGAACACTGTATACAGCACCTTTAGAACACTGTAAACAGCACCTTGAGAACACTGTAAACAGCACCTTGAGAACATTGTATGCTGCATCTTGAGAACATTATATACAACACTTGAGAACATTGCTATCAGCACCAGTAGAACATTGCACACATAGAAGACACTGCTCGACAACCAGTGCTCACTACGCTTTATTAATGTACCCTATTTAACCTTCTGATCCTTAGCTTCTTTTCTCCTTCATGTCTACCCTTTGTTTACACCTGACCCCATTGTTCAATCCATTTGTTTTCACCTGACCCGCTATTAGTATAAAATATAATGTTCTGAACTGTAACATCACTTGAGAATGAACCATGTAGGCTCGAAACGTCGTGCGATTTTATAATAAGTGTAATACATTCATCAGTTATTCAATTTTTTCTTCACCTCGAAAACGAACATGACTCTTGGTGAAATACTCTTCCAGCTGAACCCTGAAGCAAGAGCATTAGTAAGAGGGACAGAAGCCCTAAATCAGAAAATAGTAAATATGGAATATGCTGTTATATTCAACGAGACATGCATAAAAGAAAATCTACTACCAGTATACACCATATATATATATATATATATATATATATATATATATATATATATATATATATATATATATATATATATATATATATATATATATATATATATATATATATATATATATATATAGATATATATATATATATATATATATATATATTTAGATGAATAGGAAAACCAGGGATATACTGGACATCTTGTTTCAGATTCTTTACTTTAAAATGCATAACGTTTCGAATACTTCTTGTATTCATCATCAGATCTAAAAGAAAAAATAGAAATCACAATCAAATAACTGGTAAACAAAAAACTCATACTGAATATAATTGCCTATCAAAGAAAGGAAAATTATTAAAAAATTAAAAAACAAACACTTAAGCTTACTTAAAGTGATCAATACAAATAAAACTTATTAACTGTCACATAGATAAAAGCTAATTCAAAAAATATTAAATTACAACAGGAATTTTATAACTACTACAACAAACCATACTATTAAACTTACGCGAAGTGATCAACTGGAGTGAAACTTGATAGCTACCACTGAACTGAACTGAAAGATACAGGAGAAGATGCCCATTGGGGCGAGCCTTGAAGTGGGGACAGCTGAAGAGAAGACGGTGAGAGGAAATGCTGAAGTTTGAAGAGAAAGTGCCAGGGCTTGACCCAGCTGCGTGTCAATATGTCGATGCTGCAAGCAACCCAACAACTGGCTAGGCTGGGAGACGGGCCTGGAAGGCGGCAGTGGCAGTTCTATTCTTGTTGCTGTGTGGTTTTCTTCTTTCTTCTTTTTTCTTTCTTCTTTCTATTTCTTCATGCTTCTTGTAATCATCTGATGTTTGTACTCGGAGTAGTCACTGTTGAAGAGGTCAGGTGACAGTGTAGACTCATCGCATTCCTCGGAGATTACGTTGTTATGCAAACTGAATGTGTTTTCTGGGTAGGCCTGCTTCATGATGTCTGCCGTCATGTTGTACATCTGGCTGGAGAACCGTCTGAACTCGGGCGATCCGGCTGCATTCCTTTCACGCTGTTGACGCACTGCTGCTATTTCCGGAGTTTCCATTTCTGGAGTTTCTACACAATCTGTCTCCTGGGCTGAGGGTGGTGAGTGTGCATCAATGTCAATCGAGGCAGTAGAGTCATCATCGGAAGACAAGTGTTGGTTTGCAGAAGCATCAGGTGTAGGTACCTGTGAAGCTGGTGTAGTCTCAGGTGCTGCTGGTGTAGTCTCAGGTGCTGCTGGCGTAGTCTCAGGTGCTGCTGGCGTAGTTTCTGGCGAAGTTGATGTAGTCTCAGATACCACTGGAGAAGTAGATGGTTCGTCTGGAATAGCAGTGTGCAAGGATATTGCAGAATCTATGGCAGACTGCACAGGGTGGGCGTCAGTAGACAGGATATCTGCCAATGCAGTTGGAGAAATGGTGATGTTAGAAGCAGACGTGGTATTTGTTGCTGAAGTCGTAGCACTGGCTTTGGCTGAGGCTGTTGTTTTGAAGAGTTCGTCACGAACAGTAAATGTTGGTAAACCGTTGTCAGTGTACATGGTGTTTAGAATTCGTACAAATTCTTTGGTGTTTGTGCCTGCGATCATTTCAGCAGTGCGGATGAGTCCCATTATGACACTGTGATTCCTGTTAGGGAGCAGCATCTGGTGAGGTGAGGGCTGGCTTGTTGATTCAGCAGAGTGAAGTTGTGGCTGTCGCTGCTGCGTCGCTGATTGGTTGGCGGACTGGGACCCAGGGCCCCAATGGGGTGCAGTCTGTGCAGAAGCTCCGCCCCCTCCCGGAAGCAGAGGAAAGTTGGCGGCTTGCACGTTGAATGTTGATGGTTCACGTCGTGTGGTGTTGGCTTGCCTGGCATCTGTCATCTTCTGTATTTCTTCACGTCTTCGTGGACACTCAGCCGAGACGGCAGTATGGTGACCTTGGCAGAGAAGGCATTGTAGGAAGTCGCTGGTGCATTGTTTGAAGTGGTGATTCTCGCCGCACTTGCTGCACCGTTGGTCCTGAGAGGGGCATTTTTTAGTGAAGTGCTCATAACTATAGCACTTAAAACACTGTCGTAGCTGGTAGTAATGTTCTCTGGTGATTTGTCGAGGTGTACAAGCAAGGCCGAAGCACCGGAAGCCGTTGATGGTAGCAGAGGAAGCTCCTCAGGCGAGGTGAAGGTTACCTTCATGGTGGAGAGGTTGCTGTCCTATACAGGGATGAATTTTACAGTGACTGCAGTCAAGGAAGGGTTATTTTCGGTTATGCTGGTGGCGACGTCGGTTGTAGCTTTTTCGGAGATAAGGGAGCTCACTCTCCTCACAAAAACAGTCCTGGTCGCGAGGTAGTGTCGTGGTGGGGTGAGGAACATGTGCGCCTCCTCGAGAGCAGTGAGGTTGATGGGGTTAAAGAGACGTTGTACGGCCTCTGCACTGCTGAACAGCAGTTGAGGAAGTCCATCTTCGACTGCGACGTCCAGTGGTGCAACGTTGGTTGTTGTGGTGATCAGATCTGATATCTCTGACCGGGTAAGGGTCTGGTCCCCTCTAAATCGTACCTTGATACGGTAGATCATAGTGGCTCTAATCGTTGCTGCCCAATGTTTACCCACCCGGCAGTGCTGGGTGCAGGAGAGCCTGATCTAGAGGGTTTGCACTTTCCTTAAGAGGTCTCCCGTCTCTTACCGGTATAATGCACCGGATCAGGGTGGGGTCTGACCTCCTAAAGCAAAGTACTCGATAGCTACCAGAATCAGAATCAGAATAATACAGGAGAAGATGCCCTTGGGGCGAGCCTTGAAGTGGGGACAGAAGAAGATAAGGGGGTGAGAGGAAGAAGATTTGTAGGAGAAAAAGTGCCAGGGCTAAACCCAGCTGCGTGTCTTTTGGATGTGGCGTTCGAGGCAGGGACTCAGTCGGGTGTTTTTAGCGACAACAGCAGGGACATCACAAAACTCACAACATCTCAGTGATTGGCTCAAGAGCGTCAGGGCTGAACTTTTACGGATGGTTTGTGCTGGTTGTTGAGAGCTGAATATGTATGATGGTGGATGCTGGGTGTTGAGATCTAAAGTTTATCGAAATACAGAGATAGGAGGAGGATCATGGATGGTAGAGAAGAGGTCATGAGTGTGTCGTGGTCGTCTGAGAGTGTGTAGGAGAAAATCAATATGTTGTTCATGAAAAGTGAGTAGTCTATCAATTTGTCTGTCTGATAAAGTTTTCCAGTATACATTTAGGGCAGGAATGTTCGTACTTTCATGGAGACTTTGACTGGTAATAAACTCTTGCCATCGGGTGTTGAGTACCCATCTTAATGCTCTATTCTGTATTCTTTGAAGCTTTAGTTTGTTAGTACGTGAAGATAGAGAGAGAGCTAGTGGAGCATATGTTAGGAGAGGTCTAATAAGTGCTTTGTAAAGGTGCATTTTTGTGTCCGGTTTTGCAAATCTGAGTCTGTTCTGTTTTTTCATAGCTTGAAGAGCTATTGCATGTTTCTGTGTAATGTGTGTGTGAAAGAGTAGTTGTCGATCAAATGTGAGTCCAAGGACTGTGGAGGAGGGAGACACAGAGATATAAGTAGGATTTGGAGTGTATGAATTGAGTTTAAGAGGAATAGGGCGAATGATACTTTTACAAAAAAAAGTATGTCATTTTGGATTTACTGGAGTTGGTTTTTATACGCCATTTGTACTCCCATTCAGTGACAATATCAAGTTCTCTTTGTGCTCTGTTCGTTAGTGTATCAAGTCTGGTGCTGGTGACAAGGTGAGAGACATCATCGGCGTAGCATTTGGTTAATGAAGTGTGATGAACAGGGTCAGGAATGTCGTTGATGTATAGGATGTAGAGGTTTGGGGCAAGAACAGAACCTTGGGGAACACCGGCATGTAAGTTGAAGTAGTCAGAGTGTTGTCGGAGGACTTAATTCTCATTGTCCTATTGTCTAAGTAGTTAGAAAGAAGTTTGGTGGTGATAAGGGGAAGATTAAAGTTGTTGCATAGTTTGAATTTTAGACCGTCATGCCAAACAGTGTTAAAGGCTTTTTCAACGTCCTTAGTGATGAGTGCAGTCTTGAATCTTTGGCGTTTATTGATACTGAGGTAGTTGGTCATGATGTTTAAGGCGTCGTGAGTGGACCGGTGAGGCCGAAATCCAAACTGTTTGTTAGAGAGTAAGTCATTGTCTTCTAGGTGGGTTCTAAGTCTCTGGTTGATCAGCCTTTCAAAGAGTTTGCCAAGTGTCTCTAGAAGGCTGATGGGTCTGTAGTTCTTTGGGTCAGTGTGAGGTTTTCCAGGTTTTGGAATAAGAACGGCTGTGGCAGACTTAAAGTTGAGAGGGAAGTATCCAGAGGCAAGGGAGGCGTTGAATAGGTTAGTGATAGCATTAATGATAGAAGCAGGGAGTTGTCTAAGAAGTATATGTCCAATGCCAGACGCACCAGGGGCTCTACGACGAGTGCCCATGAGAGCTGTCTTGACATCAGCTAGAGTTAGGGGAGTCTGTAGTTCAGTGTTTGAATTGAGATTGTCAAGGTGGATGAGGTCGTCTGGTGTAGTTGCTTGTCTATTGTGGTGTATCCAGTCTTCGACTCTGTCAATGTTGGGGCGTGCAAATGGTTCAGGAGGATGTGGGTGAAAGATTTGTTCCCAGTGGTGTTTAAAAATGTTGAGTACTGCATCAGGATCAGTGATTTTGTTGTATTATGAAGAAGGTATTTAAACGGCGTGTGTGAGTTGATCCTTGTAATCGTTTAATTTGTTTCTAGAATTCTTGAGGTGTCAGTTTTCTGTATTGTTCTGCTTGTTCTATGAGGTGTTTCAATGTTT
>WNGS01003219.1:82701-98820 GCA_020271785.1 Procambarus virginalis
CTGCCACCTGGTTTATCCCACGTGTTCTCGCATGTTACCAAGTGCACTCTTGCTTGAGCGTTACACCTGCCATCCTGTGTCAACTATCATTTCTCGGGTGATTACCACGTGCGGAAATTGCTAGAGAATTTCATCGAAGCATCTACAGATCCAACATTGTATGTATGCAAGTTTGTTGAGTTACACGGCCGGTTTTTGTGTGAGTACAAATATTTTTCTGTGTTTTAATCTTTAAGTTTCCGTGTGTTGATCTAGTGTAGATCAAGTGTAGATATAATAGAGCCCAATAGGCTCAGGAACCTGTACACCAGTTGATTGACGGTTGATTGACCAAAGAGCCAGAGCTCAACCCCTGCAAGCACAACTAGGTGAGTACCCATCAATAATCTTTGTATCACAAGTGATTCAACAAGAGGCTCACAACAGTCACTATACAAGGCACTTTACATCTATAGTGAGTCACACAGTTACTAGTCTTGCTGCACACCCACCAAACTGGGCAGCTTTACAGTCATGTGCTCCACACCCACCCAACTGGGCGGCAGCTTTACAGTCATGTGCTCCACACCCACCCAACTGGGCGGCAGCTTTACAGTCATGTGCATGCATTACCTACAGTAAGCAAATTTTGGATACTTCGCTAAGATTTCGGGCAGCACATCATTATGAATGAAGTACTTACACATTTCATTATGCAACTATAATAAAGTTGTCCTTCAGCATTTTGTGGTGTTCAGCTACCCTTATCTACTGTATGTTCCTCACATTACCAGTATACACAAACATTGACATGTAGGGATATAGACTCTCAGGTAAGATAGTAATTTAAATGCACAGTAGCAGTCCTAGGCGTTCAATCCCCGACCGCCGTCCAAGTGGTTTGGCACCATTCCCCCTCCCCCATCCCATCCCAAATCCTTATCCTGATCCCTTCCCAGTGTTAAATAGTTGTAATGAACAGGCACTTATATGTATATATATATATATATATATATATATATATATATATATATATATATATATATATATATGGATGATGGCACTATAGCTGGCACCGTAGACGACCTCTTGGCAGACATCAGGAAAATAAGGGAGCAAGAAGTAAGCCTGGGTCTTGTCCTGAACCCTTCCAAGTGTGAAGTAGTCTCCTCCAACCCAGACATCGTAGCTAGAATAAGGTCTGCCTTGCCTGGAGCCCATGTCATTAGGGCCGAGAACAGCACCCTCCTTGGAGCCCCCCTCGGGTCTAATGCCATTGAGGAGATCCTTGACAAGAAAATCGCAGACCTTAGGAGGATGGAAGACAGAATAGGTGACATCGATGCCCACGATGCTTTTTATCTCCTCACCAAATGCCTATCCCTTCCGAGGCTAACCTACTTTCTGAGGTGCGCCCCATCTTACGACAACCGAAAGCTTGAAGAGTATGACCTCTTACTGAAGACCATGCTGGAAAAAGTTGTTAATCTCTCCCTCAACGAGTGCCAGTGGAAACAAGCCACTCTTCCTGTTAGGCTCGGTGGCTTGGGTGTCCGCACTGCCACCCAAATTGCTGTCCCAGCCTTCCTGTCTTCCTCCTCAGCATCAGATGACCTGGTTAAGGAAATTCTACCTGACACCCTCAGTGATGTAGCGGGGATACAGGACCCCCACTACACGGAATGCGACACGAAATGGGGTGCCATGGCAGACCCAGCACTCAGACCAGCCATGCCGAAAGCCAAGAAACAATCCAGTTGGGACAGCCCCATTGCAGACAAAGAAGCCACAGCTTTGCTGGAGGCAGCAACAACCCCCAGTGATCGTGCACGCCTCACAGCTGTGCAGGCTCCCCATGCAGGGGACTTCCTTTTGGCAGTCCCTATGTCTGCGACAGGCACACGTCTTGATCCGCAGGAGCTCCGTATTGCAGTCGCTCTCCGTCTTGCTGCCCCTATCCACACTGTTCATAGGTGTATTTGCGGCGAGGCAGATGCTGACGAATATGGATTGCATGGCCTGCACTGTGGAAAATCTGGTGGTTGGCACACTAGACACGACGAAGTAAACGACATCATTAAAAGAAGCCTTGCCTCTGCCCAGTGTCCAGCGGAGAGAGAGCCCCGCAACCTTCTGAACCGTGACTCTGTTAGCTTTGCCGGCCGACCAGACGGAATCACACTGCGTCCGTGGAAGGGTGGCAGACAGTTGGCATGGGACTATACTTGCGTATCCACCCTGGCAGCCACATACATCAACCTCTCTGCCGGCACAGCAGGAGCCGCGGCGACACACAGAGAAAGAGACAAGTCAGCCAAGTATAGGCAATTAGATCATCGGTACAACTTCGTTCCAATAGGGTCTGAGACCCTAGGCCCATGGGGAGAGAGTGCAAGAAGGTTTCTAAAGGATCTTGGTTCCAAGCTCATTGACACCACAAGAGACCCTAGAGCGGCAAGTTTTCTCTTTCAGCGCCTCAGTGTCGCGATCCAGAGGGGTAATGCTCGCTGCATCCTCGGTTCCTGCCCAACGTCGGAGGAGTTCGAGGAAATCTACAGCCTCTAGGAAGCGAACTATTTTTGTGTCCTCTTAATGCTCATTTTTTTGTATACAATCAGATATGTAACTGTATAACCTTGCTTAATAAAGTGTACACCATAAAAAAGGGGGGTGGTAGGAGAAGCGAACACCCTCATGTATTCAGAGTTAAATGGCAAGTTTTTCCCTGAATGCTCTGTGTTCCCTTCTCTGAGGCTGTGGGTCCCTATAATTGCACCAGAGGTGGTACCCCCCTATATATATATATATAAATATATATGCGAACAAGCCTGAATGGTCCCCAGGACTATATGCGAATGAAAACTCACACCCCAGAAGTGACTCGAACCCATACTCCCAGGAGCAACGCAACTGGTATGTACAAGACGCCTTAAACCACTTGACCATCACGACCGGACAAAATGAGGTGATAGCCGAAGCTATTTGAACCACCCCACCGCCGGCACTCGGATGGTTATCTTGGGCATAGCATTTTACCAAATCACCTCATTCTTTGGGGCACACGTGAGGGACACAAATGCGAACAAGCCTGAATGGTCCCCAGGACTATATGCGAATGAAAACTCACACCCCAGAAGTGACTCGAACCCATACTCCCAGGAGCAACGCAACTGGTATGTACAAGACGCCTTAAACCACTTGACCATCACGACCGGACAAAATGAGGTGATAGCCGAAGCTATTTGAACCACCCCACCGCCGGCACTCGGATGGTTATCTTGGGCATAGCATTTTACCAAATCACCTCATTCTTTGGGGCACACGTGAGGAACACAAATGCGAACAAGCCTGAATGGTCCCCAGGACTATATGCGAATGAAAACTCACACCCCAGAAGTGACTCGAACCCATACTCCCAGGAGCAACGCAACTGGTATGTACAAGACGCCTTAAACCACTTGACCATCACGACCGGACAAAATGAGGTGATAGCCGAAGCTATTTGAACCACCCCACCGCCGGCACTCGGATGGTTATCTTGGGCATAGCATTTTACCAAATCACCTCATTCTTTGGGGCACACGTGAGGAACACAAATGCGAACAAGCCTGAATGGTCCCCAGGACTATATGCGAATGAAAACTCACACCCCAGAAGTGACTCGAACCCATACTCCCAGGAGCAACGCAACTGGTATGTACAAGACGCCTTAAACCACTTGACCATCACGACCGGACAAAATGAGGTGATAGCCGAAGCTATTTGAACCACCCCACCGCCGGCACTCGGATGGTTATCTTGGGCATAGCATTTTACCAAATCACCTCATTCTTTGGGGCACACGTGAGGAACACAAATGCGAACAAGCCTGAATGGTCCCCAGGACTATATGCGAATGAAAACTCACACCCCAGAAGTGACTCGAACCCATACTCCCAGGAGCAACGCAACTGGTATGTACAAGACGCCTTAAACCACTTGACCATCACGACCGGACAAAATGAGGTGATAGCCGAAGCTATTTGAACCACCCCACCGCCGGCACTCGGATGGTTATCTTGGGCATAGCATTTTACCAAATCACCTCATTCTTTGGGGCACACGTGAGGAACACAAATGCGAACAAGCCTGAATGGTCCCCAGGACTATATGCGAATGAAAACTCACACCCCAGAAGTGACTCGAACCCATACTCCCAGGAGCAACGCAACTGGTATGTACAAGGCGCCTTAAACCACTTGACCATCACGACCGGACAAAATGAGGTGATAGCCGAAGCTATTTGAACCACCCCACCGCCGGCACTCGGATGGTTATCTTGGGCATAGCATTTTACCAAATCACCTCATTCTTTGGGGCACACGTGAGGAACACAAATGCGAACAAGCCTGAATGGTCCCCAGGACTATATGCGAATGAAAACTCACACCCCAGAAGTGACTCGAACCCATACTCCCAGGAGCAACGCAACTGGTATGTACAAGACGCCTAAACCACTTGACCATCACGACCGGACAAAATGAGGTGATAGCCGAAGCTATTTGAACCACCCCACCGCCGGCACTCGGATGGTTATCTTGGGCATAGCATTTTACCAAATCACCTCATTCTTTGGGGCACACGTGAGGAACACAAATGCGAACAAGCCTGAATGGTCCCCAGGACTATATGCGAATGAAAACTCACACCCCAGAAGTGACTCGAACCCATACTCCCAGGAGCAACGCAACTGGTATGTACAAGACGCCTTAAACCACTTGACCATCACGACCGGACAAAATGAGGTGATAGCCGAAGCTATTTGAACCACCCTCACCGCCGGCACTCGGATGGTTATCTTGGGCATAGCATTTTACCAAATCACCTCATTCTTTGGGGCACACGTGAGGAACACAAATGCGAACAAGCCTGAAGGGCCCCAGGACTATATGCGAATGAAAACTCACACCCCAGAAGTGACTCGAACCCATACTCCCAGGAGCAACGCAACTGGTATGTACAAGACGCCTTAAACCACTTGACCATCACGACCGGACAAATGAGGTGATAGCCGAAGCTATTTGAACCACCCCACCGCCGGCACTCGGATGGTTATCTTGGGCATAGCATTTACCAAATCACCTCATTCTTTGGGGCACACGTGAGGAACACAAATGCGAACAAGCCTGAATGGTCCCCAGGACTATATGCGAATGAAAACTCACACCCCAGAAGTGACTCGAACCCATACTCCCAGGAGCAACGCAACTGGTATGTACAAGACGCCTTAAACCACTTGACCATCACGACCGGACAAAATGAGGTGATAGCGAAGCTATTTGAACCACCCCACCGCCGGCACTCGGATGGTTATCTTGGGCATAGCATTTTACCAAATCACCTCATTCTTTGGGGCACACGTGAGGAACACAAATGCGAACAAGCCTGATGGTCCCCAGGACTATATGCGAATGAAAACTCACACCCCAGAAGTGACTCGAACCCATACTCCCAGGAGCAACGCAACTGGTATGTACAAGACGCCTTAAACCACTTGACCATCACGACCGGACAAATGAGGTGATAGCCGAAGCTATTTGAACCCACCCCCGGCACTGGATGGTTATCTTGGGCATAGCATTTTACCAAATCACCTCATTCTTTGGGGCACACGTGAGGAAACAAATGCGAACAAGCCTGAATGGTCCCCAGGACTATATGCGAATGAAAACTCACACCCCAGAAGTGACTCGAACCCATACTCCCAGGAGCAACGCAACTGGTATGTACAAGACGCCTTAAACCACTTGACCATCACGACCGGACATAATGAGGTGATAGCCGAAGCTATTTGAACACCTCACCGCCGGCACTCGGATGGTTATCTTGGGCATAGCATTTACCAAATCACCTCATTCTTTGGGGCACACGTGAGGAACACAAATGCGAACAAGCCTGAATGGTCCCCAGGACTATATGCGAATGAAAACTCACACCCCAGAAGTGACTCGAACCATACTCCCAGGAGCAACGCAACTGGTATGTACAGAGACGCCTTAAACCACTTGACCACACGACCGACGACAAAATGAGGTGATAGCCGAGCTATATTGAACCACCCCACCGCCGGCACTCGGATGGTTATCTTGGGCATAGCATTTTACCAAATCACCTCATTCTTTGGGGCACACGTGAGGAACACAAATGCGAACAAGCCTGAATGGTCCCCGGACTATATGCGAATGAAAACTCACACCCCAGAAGTGACTCGAACCCATACTCCCAGGAGCAACGCAACTGGTATGTACAAGACGCCTTAAACCACTTGACCATCACGACCGGACAAAATGAGGTGATAGCCGAAGCTATTTGAACCACCTCACCGCCGGCACTCGGATGGTTATCTTGGGCATAGCATTTTACCAAATCACCTCATTCTTTGGGGCACACGAGGAACACAAATGCGAACAAGCCTGAATGGTCCCCAGGACTATATGCGAATGAAAACTCACACCCAGAAGTGACTCGAACCCATACTCCCAGGAGCAACGCAACTGGTATGTACAAGGCCCTAAACCACTTGACCATCACGACCGGACAATGAGGTGAGCCGAAGCTATTTGAAACACCCACCGCCGGCACTCGGATGGTTATCTTGGGCATAGCATTTTACCAATCACCTCATTCTTTGGGGCACACGTGAGGAACACAAATGCGAACAAGCCTGAATGGTCCCAGGACTATATGCGAATGAAAACTCACACCCCAGAAGTGACTCGAACCCATACTCCCAGGAGCAACGCAACTGGTATGTACAAGACGCCTTAAACCACTTGACCATCACGACCGGACATAATGAGGTGATAGCCGAAGCTATTTGAACCACCTCACCGCCGGCACTCGGATGGTTATCTTGGGCATAGCATTTTACCAAATCACCTCATTCTTTGGGGCACACGTGAGGAACACAAATGCGAACAAGCCTGAATGGTCCCCAGGACTATATGCGAATGAAAACTCACACCCAGAAGTGACTCGAACCCATACTCCCAGGAGCAACGCAACTGGTATGTACAAGACGCTTAAACCACTTGACCATCACGACCGGACATAATGAGGTGATAGCCGAAGCTATTTGAACCACCCACCGCCGGCACTCGGATGGTTATCTTGGGCATAGCATTTTACCAAATCACCTCATTCTTTGGGGCACACGTGAGGAACACAAATGCGAACAAGCCTGAATGGTCCCCAGGACTATATGCGAATGAAAACTCACACCCCGAAGTGACTCGAACCCATACTCCCAGGAGCAACGCAACTGGTATGTACAAGACGCCTAAACCACTTGACCATCACGACCGGACATAATGAGTGATAGCCGAAGCTATTTGAACCACCCACCGCCGGCACTCGGATGGTTATCTTGGGCATAGCATTTTACCAAATCACCTCATTCTTTGGGGCACACGTGAGGAACACAAATGCGAACAAGCCTGAATGGTCCCCAGGACTATATGCGAATGAAACTCACACCCCAGAAGTGACTCGAACCCATACTCCCAGGAGCAACGCAACTGGTATGTACAAGACGCCTTAAACCACTTGACCATCACGACCGGACATAATGAGGTGATAGCCGAAGCTATTTGAACCACCCACCGCCGGCACTCGGATGGTTATCTTGGGCATAGCATTTACCAAATCACCTCATTCTTTGGGGCACACGTGAGGAACACAAATGCGAACAAGCCTGAATGGTCCCCAGGACTATATGCGAATGAAACTCACACCCCAGAAGTGACTCGAACCCATACTCCCAGGAGCAACGCAACTGGTATGTACAAGACGCCTTAAACCACTTGACCATCACGACCGGACATAATGAGGTGATAGCCGAAGCTATTTGAACCACACCTCACCGCCGGCACTCGGATGGTTATCTTGGGCATAGCATTTTACCAAATCACCTCATTCTTTGGGGCACACGTGAGGAACACAAATGCGAACAAGCCTGAATGGTCCCAGGACTATATGCGAATGAAAACTCACACCCCAGAAGTGACTCGAACCCATACTCCCAGGAGCAACGCAACTGGTATGTACAAGACGCCTTAAACCACTTGACCATCACGACCGGACATAATGAGGTGATAGCCGAAGCTATTTGAACCACCCCACCGCCGGCACTCGGATGGTTATCTTGGGCATAGCATTTTACCAAATCACCTCATTCTTTGGGGCACACGTGAGGAACACAAATGCGAACAAGCCTGAATGGTCCCCAGGACTATATGCGAATGAAAACTCACACCCCAGAAGTGACTCGAACCCATACTCCAGGAGCAACGCAACTGGTATGTACAAGACGCCTTAAACCACTTGACCATCACGACCGGACAAATGAGGTGATAGCCGAAGCTATTTGAACCACCCCACCGCCGGCACTCGGATGGTTATCTTGGGCATAGCATTTACCAAATCACCTCATTCTTTGGGGCACACGTGAGGAACACAAATGCGAACAAGCCTGAATGGTCCCCAGGACTATATGCGAATGAAAACTCACACCCCAGAAGTGACTCGAACCCATACTCCCAGGAGCAACGCAACTGGTATGTACAAGACGCCTTAAACCACTTGACCATCACGACCGGACATAATGAGGTGATAGCCGAAGCTATTTGAACCACCTCACCGCCGGCACTCGGATGGTTATCTTGGGCATAGCATTTTACCAAATCACCTCATTCTTTGGGGCACACGTGAGGAACACAAATGCGAACAAGCCTGAATGGTCCCCAGGACTATATGCGAATGAAAACTCAACCCCAGAAGTGACTCGAACCCATACTCCCAGGAGCAACGCAACTGGTATGTACAAGACGCCTTAACCACTTGACCATCACGACCGACATAATGAGGTGATAGCCGAAGCTATTTGAACCACCCACCGCCGGCACTCGGATGGTTATCTTGGGCATAGCATTTTACCAAATCACCTCATTCTTTGGGGCACCGTGAGGAACACAAATGCGAACAAGCCTGAATGGTCCCAGGACTATATGCGAATGAAAACTCACACCCCAGAAGTGACTCGAACCCATACTCCCAGGAGCAACGCAACTGGTATGTACAAGACGCCTTAAACCACTGACCATCACGACCGGACAAAATGAGGTGATAGCCGAAGCTATTTGAACCACCTCACCGCCGGCACTCGGATGGTTATCTTGGGCATAGCATTTTACCAAATCACCTCATTCTTTGGGGGCACACGTGAGGAACACAAATGCGAACAAGCCTGAATGGTCCCAGGACTATATGCGAATGAAAACTCACACCCCAGAAGTGACTCGAACCCATACTCCCAGGAGCAACGCAACTGGTATGTACAAGACGCCTTAAACCACTTAACATCACGACCGGACAAAATGAGGTGATAGCCGAAGCTATTGAACCACCTCACCGCCGGCACTCGGATGTTTTATTTGGGCATAGCATTTTACCAAATCACCTCATTCTTTGGGGCACACTTGAGGAACACAAATGCGAACAAGCCTGAATGGTCCCCAGGACATATGCGAATGAAAACTCACACCCCAGAAGTGACTCGAACCCATACTCCAGGAGCAACGCAACTGGTATGTACAAGACGCCTTAAACCACTTGACCATCACNAATATACATAACCAGACCTCTGCAGCTCTCACCATCCTAAGACAGTCATAACTGTCCTCCTCCAACACTGTAACACCCCCCCCCCCAGACCTCTGCACATCTCAATATCCTAAGCCAGTCATAACTGTCCTCCTCCAACACTGTAACACACACCCAGACCTCTGCACTTCTCACCATCCAACGCCAGTCAATATTGTCCTCCTCTAACACTCTTTAACGTTTAAACCCAGACAATTGCCCACATCTCTATGTAATTTCCCATTGACCGTCAAGTACTGTCTACTCCTCCTTCTATCTTATTTACCTCAAGCTGTTTATTCCTCATTCTTTCTTCTCCTGCTGTCTACACATACTCCTGCTGTATGCATCCATCATCATACTTCTGTTTATTTGTTTACTTCAGATTATACACATGTATATGTTTATGAATAAGCTCATCAGAAGATAACAGCTACACTTAATAATATGTCGCTGTTTTAGATTCAGCTACTCTAAACAAAATTTCCCTTTAGCATGGGGCTATAGTGAGCCCGTAATTGAGATCGGTTATTTATTGAGTTCGTTACTGAGTTTGGTAACAAGGTTCGATAGTATACACAGAAATCACTATAGCGTGATACATCGAATGAACATATCCACAATGGCCATGAAGAGAGTTCGAACTTACATCCGAGATGATCCCAGACGCGCCTTAGTCGACTGCGCCACGACATGGTAAAAAGAATTTCAACGGTGAGTGCTACTGCCCTCACACGAATCCCGCAGTCTCTCCAAGACACTAACCGGAGTTTTACATAATTCCCCTCACACCCGGGCTCTGTCAACAATCTGTTCTACGAACAAATCCACAAGGGGCCGTGATGAGGGTTCTGACTTACGTCCGAGAGGATCCCAGACGCGCCTTAATCGACTGGGCCACGACATGGGTAAATGAATTGAAACCCGGGAGTTCTACTGCTCTCACACGGATCCTGCTGCAGTCTCTCCGAGACACAAACCCTCATTGGAATTCCCGGTTGCAATTATTTTAACTCCAGGGAGTTAAAAAATGCTGGGTGCTCCCAGCGTTGTTCTGGGGGCATCATTTGTTGACACTTCGAGTTCCTCCCATTGATTATCACTAAGAGACGTGAGAGCAGGAGCAACATAGTCAGTAAGTGACTTAACTGCTTGAACGAAGTACATTTTGAGAACAAGTAGAGTTGCACCATTTCTAAGACTTGTCAGAGAGCTCAAAGCTGAGTTTCTGGCTTTGCAACGTTGCTGAAGATATATAATTTCTTCTGTGAATTTAATATTGCTGTCTATAACGTCTCCAACGTATTGAAAAGAGGCGACTCACTCAATTTCGTTTCCTTGTATTGCGAATTTGATATCTTGAGTTGTCATTTTAACAGCAATTGCTTTGGTTTTATTGCAGTTTATTTTCACTGCTATGCGTTCCGATTCCCTGCTGATGATGGCTAGTCATTTTTGTGCATGATTTCTACCGCGTTTGCTATTGATAATGAACACAAAGTCGTCTGCACAGTTAAGCTGTAGGATTTTTTATCATCTACATATATTCATTTTATGTCTACTTGAGGAACAGAGACATAAATTCAAAGCAGACTCCAAATATGTCTACTAAAAAAATATACATTACATGGGTGGTTCCTACCATGGAATTTAGCCAGCATGGAAGTACTTAATGGAAGTACTTATCATAGCATGAGAGATTTGGCTACTTTTACATTTACTTTGCATAAAAGTACTATAGTCCCCAAACATAATGAGATGCCCTGAACATCAGTCAACACCACAATGAGATGCCCTGAACCTGAGTCACCACCACCATAAGATGCCCTGAACCTGAGTCACCACCACCATGAGATGCCCCTCAACATGAGTCACTACCACCATGAGATGCCCTGTACACGCGTCACCACCACCATAAGATGCCCCTCAACATGAGTCACCACCACCATAAGATGCCCTGTACACGAGTCACCACCACCATGAGATGCCATGTACACGAGTCACCACCACCATGAGATGCCATGTACACGAGTCACCACCACCATAAGATGCCATGTACACGAGTCACCACCACCATGAGATGCCATGTACACGAGTCACCACCACCATGAGATGCCATGTACACGAGTCACCACCACCATAAGATGCCCCTCAACATGAGTCACTACCACCATGAGATGCCCTGTACACGAGTCACCACCACCATGAGATGCCATGTACACGAGTCACCACCACCATAAGATGCCCCTCAACATGAGTCACCACCACCATAAGATGCCCTGTACACGAGTCACCACCACCATGAGATGCCCTGTACATGAGTCACCACCACCATGAGATGCCCTGAACCTGAGTCACCACCACCATAAGATGCCCTGAACCTGAGTCACCACCACCATAAGATGCCCTGTACATGAGTCACCACCACCATAAGATGCCCTGAACCTGAGTCACCACCACCATGAGATGCCCTGTACATGAGTCACCACCACCATAAGATGCCCTGTACATGAGTCACCACCACCATGAGATGCCCTGTACATGAGTCACCACCACCATAAGATGCCCTGTACATGAGTCACCACCACCATAAGATGCCCTGTACATGAGTCACCACCACCATAAGATGCCCTGTACATGAGTCACCACCACCATAAGATGCCCTGTACATGAGTCACCACCACCATAAGATGCCCTGAACATGAGTCACCACCACCATGAGATGCCCTGAACATGAGTCACCACCACCATAAGATGCCCTGTACACGAGTCACCACCACCATAAGATGCCCTGTACATGAGTCACCACCACCATGAGATGCCCTGTACACGAGTCACCGCCACCATGAGATGCCCTCAACATGAGTCACTACCACATGAGATGCCCTGATCATGAGTCACTACCAGCTTCATAGCCCCTTAGTATTCAGGAGTTATCTACCATATTGGTTTGGCTCATTGAATGTCACCAGTATACTGGAGGCAAAGACAAGTCAACTGTCGTTATGTTAGTTCCTCTCATTAAGAGAGAATATTGCCTCGATGATCCCAGCACTGGAGAGTAAGAATGAGTGACTTACATTATCATGATAGAAGTTGAATTTCTGATGATGTGTCTGGATGAGTGTTGGTGCTAGAGTGCGCCGTCTCTTCTACTGTTTCCCTTTATCAACCTCCCATACATCCACCCACCCACCATCCACCCCACCCACCTCCACTGCCAGGCGCAGTCCCACCCTTCGGGTCAATAGCAATGCTATTTCTGGCAGGTTGCGGCCACATTCAGTAAGCCTCCCAAGTGGCAAGGTTGTCTTATTAAGTGTGAATTGCAAGATGTGAGGTTTATGGATCACAGGTCATCTCGCTGTTATTGGATGCGTATGCCCTATTTTTTGCTTATATTACAATCAATTGCTTGTCGAGGGTAAAAATGTACCATCATTATCTCTGTTTCTGTAAGTGTGAGTGTATTACTCACACTTACAGAAATTCAGGAGGTCAAGTTTGTCTCTATTATGTGCACATGCACTAGGTACACCGACATACAAACATAAACAGACGCAACAAGCAAAAACGAAGGACCGAACTCAGTTTCGGACAGGACTGGTTCGGTTCGGACAGGCCGAACTTCACTGACCTGTGGAAGCAGGTCACAAGTGTAGGTTCAACAAGAGTTAGAGCCATGTCCTATTCCATGTGTCGAAACCTAACCTTCGTGCGGATTTCATGTTCAAGGCGGATTATTTGATCAAGTGATTAGAGTATTTGATCACAATATTTGATCAGAGTATTTGATAAAGCATTGCGGTGGAATTCCAGCTTGAAATAATGGTATTAAATGATTATTATGTTCAAGGTACCATTGGAGGCGAATATGTACAAGTCTTTCCTTAACATTAATAAGACATGAGAGCTCTTGGAAATTCCGACACTAAATACTAACTCCTAGCATAATCATGTTAGGCAAATACTAACACTTACTAACACTAAAATAGCTTAGTGAATCATTGAAAGAAATTGGGATTTCGAGGCTTCTCATAGAGAATGGGATATTTGCTAATTCAACAGATCTCTGTTTATCTATAAAGTAATTTTATTTGTTTATATATACAAGAGATCTTACATTCTTGTCCAGCTACTAGCACGCAGAGCGTTTCAGGCAAATCCTTAATCCTAATATTTCCCACAAAACGACCCCCCCGCCAAATCGTTTAACAACCAGGTACCCATTATGCTTTTGGGTTAAACATAAGCTACAGTTAAGGATTTGCGCCCAGTTAATCCTCCCCGGCCAACATACGAACCCAGACAAAGAGCTTGCGAAATGCCAGGCGAGTGTCTTACCACTACGCCACGGGGATTGCTTACCAAGCAATCTTAATCTTTAAAAAAGTTGTCTGATGACTGTATATAATAAAAAACAAAATATAAAATAAATGTCAATCCTGATGAAATGAAACTCGAAATGTTATGGACGCATCCAGGAAGGGGGAGAGGATGGACGTCCCTTGGAAAGAAAATGGCATGTCGTCGCCATTAAGGAAGCAAACTTCTGGTTCAACGTTGACGATGACGAGCGGATGTCTGGACACCTCCTCCGCCTGAGCCGCCGGATCACGTTCTGTTTCCGAGATTTTGGATGATACTGCCGTTTGCCATTCTTATTTAACGGTCCGGTTTCTCCGACGCCTGGCGAACATATCGCCTTGGGTCATCGGATTGTTGATAGATTTTGAACGTTTTCTAGCTTGTTCCTTTGAGCAGTGTGATGGTTTAAAGCGCCGGCTTGGCCAATAGGTGCCGGAAGTTGGTGGGCCTTGGTGGGCTCCTCGTGGGGCTTAAGCCTTGGTGGGGGGCTGGCTTCTGCTTTGCTGGGGGGTACCGGATGACTTTTTGCATTTTAGTTGCCGGTCGAGTATTTGGTTTTGCCACACAATGCTCTCTGTGTAGGGCAGGGTCGGTGCTCGTTATCCTGAGGGACTCCTGAGACTTCCCAATCATCTGCCTGTAGTTCGGTTTTGCGATTAATCCTATACGGGGTATGCTTGGGAACATCCGATCTCACGATCGTCGTCGCCACTAGATCAATAACAAGAAAAACATTTAGAAAACGTATCCGTGAGACACAGGCTTCGCAGTGTTACCATTCATCAAATACCACAAATTATACCTGTATAGCCACCTCACCTCACCTCAGTTATATTTGCATAGCCACCTGCTTAGCCACCTCAGAAGAAGCCACTTCTTGCTGAGTAATACCTGGTTTCCATTTTGATCTCTTTTCTAGATAAATTCGGGCCAGATAATATTAGTTAATGTCATTTCGGTTACGATATGCACGAGATACCCAAAGGGTGAGCGTCTCACATTTATCTTATATCTAATTTCATGTTATATCTATCATAGGGTGTTGTTGAATCATTTACGGTGTATTCATCCGGCAGGTAAGCTGTGACGACTTAAGGTATTGGCAACGAATCATTTGGTTCTACTCGAAGCATGCCCTGACGCCATATTTGCTCGACCATGAAATGGTACGGAATACATGATCAGGACATGTGCATGGCTTATTAAATAATCTACATTCTAAACAACAGCTAAGTTTATTTCCTTCTGAATAACCCATTAAGTTAATTAATTAGTAGACTAACCCTTCATAGTGTATTATACCTATCGATTAATTTCGATTATGATATTGATAACCCCCCCACACAAAAAAACTGTGAAAGGAGGCTCTTAGCAGGATAAAATAGAAAATACAGTCCACTTAAATTAACAAATAAACACTTAAGAAATAAATTAATAAATTAAATAATTAAATAAATATAAAATAAATCATTAATTCCTGCTGGGAGATTTCTCCACATGTTTATAGTCCTTCGTACCTAGATTCTGATCAGGATCAATAATATAAGAATCAATGTATTAATTATCACTAATAACAGGTAAAGTAAACTGCTATAAAACACTTGTGGCCTAAATCAGTAAACCTCAGATAGTGGTGCACATAAAAGTGTTCCTGCAAAACAATTAACTAGCACCAACATTGTTCCAAGAGCAAAATATGTGCAAACAAATATACTAGTGAATGTAAAAACTCTGAAACCCAGTACTATGTGTTCGCGAATTTATCAGCAAATAAGTGGAGTTTTATATACGCAGAGTGAGGAGCCAAAATTAAAATCAACCAAATTGTGACTGTTATGTACAAAATTTAACTACTAGATATGTGAAAATTTTATTTTGCACACAGCCACTAAAAAAAGTCTTTAATTTAATATAAATGACTGAATCTACTGATGCTAACACATATTAATAGCATCTCTTGATAGCTCATCACTTAACATATAACACTTAAATAACACGAGAGGTTGATGATGAGGCTGCTAACCATAAATTATAAATATATTTCTCTTAAGTTTAGAGAGAAACATTAAACATATACACAAAAAACTAATAAAA
>WNGS01003219.1:105815-129479 GCA_020271785.1 Procambarus virginalis
CGTCAGCCAGCGTGCTACCAATGGAATCCTGATGACAAGAGCTGTCAAAAGATACCCAACAAGGCAGTGTCAAGTTTCATAATAAGGAAACTCGACTTAGTGCAGGCACTCTAGTGAACTGGTGAGGATCTCAAATGGTGCTGGGCACTCTCTGTCGCACATTTAATATAGCTAGTGATCTACCTCATCATGGCAGTAAAGTGAAAGGTGCAATATTTTATTAGTTTTTTTATATTTATTTTTACATGCAAAGCATGCAATTTAAATACAATAAAAACAAATCAAGAACATAGAAAACAGAACAAACAAAAAACCACCGGCCAGAAGGGCCGACAGCACAGTACAACAAAATACAAACTTGATAAATGCATTGAAAAAACACAGCAGCCAACACGACACAAAATAGAAAACAATGGCAAACAACAAGCACAGGAACATGTCAAAACAAAACAGTATAAAACAAAACAAACATCAAGATGCATAGCATGCAATCAAGAAAAAACATAGTTACATACACAACAACAAACAAAACCGGCCTGAAGGACCGAGAACAAAACACAACAGAATGAACAAATTGAATTTTTATAAAAAATACAATAAGAATGCACACCATACAATAAGCCAATAACAACAAAGAAAAATAAAAGACAAATACAACACGTAAGCATAAAATAAAAACACATATGGCACGGTAACAACACTAAATAAATACATGAAGACCAACACACACACCAAACCACCCGCCTCGCCACAAAAAAGGGAGAGGCACGGGCACAAACTACCAGAAGGCAAACAAACAGCCAGAAGGGCACACAGCACAAAAGTATAAAATCACCGGACGTATTTGCCTGGAAACTCGTCCCGAGGGAATCTGACATGGAATGCCTCCCATCGTAACCACTGCCAAGAGCCCTGACTATCCACCGGGGACGCCATCTCCTCCGGGACGTTGGCCACAAACACCCGCAAACAGGGCACCCAAATAGTATCACACCGGAACCGAGTGACCGGTACACGCTCCCACACCAATGGAATCGCCCCACGCAGAAAGTCCAGCGCCTCATCGCAGATCGGTAACTCAGCAATCCGCGACCAGTGACCCAACGGCATCACAGACTCCGGTAACACGGCCCCCAAGTGCCCAATGGTCAACCTCCAAGGAGGGAGCCTGGCAGAAGGCACCACCACAGGGGCACCAGCGCCCACGGGCACACCACCGGACGACCGCGTGGAAACCAAACTGCGCACATCTATCCGCAAGGTCACCACCAGGCCACGCCCAGACCCATCAACCCCACCATCCCTAGCAGCGGAGGCCACCACTCCCCACCGCGGAGAGGCCCCCGGCGGAGAAGGAACAGCAGGCACACCCGAGACACGGACACCAACGTCAGCAGACGCATGGACTTCCGCCACCACTAACTGCGGAGCCAGCGACGTATCCGGAACCACTCCATCCACACCCGAGGACTCACAGTCACTAAATTCCCCAACATCGGCCCAGGTAGACGACGAATGCCGGAAACGTTTGGGCACCGGCCTGAGATCGTCAGAGCCAGAAGCCGACCCAGAAACACGGGCACCACTAACCGGACGCACTGACGCCCGCCGCAAAACGGCAGCAGCCTCGACCACAGGGGAACCGGGCCACACACAACAGGAGGCCCCACAGCCACCCCAGCACCCAGCACAGCCGGGACCCGAGGCGAGGATGCAGGGCCAGGCACAGCCGCTGAAGACGGGTGAGCAGACGGGGAGGAGGGAGCATCAGGAAGGCCCATGGGAGCAGCAGGGACAGGAGCCGGAGTACTACCTGCATACCTCCCTGAGGAGAGCGTGTTGACCCGCACACTGACGACCGCTCCAAACCGCTGAAAGTAACGCCGGAGAAGGTCCTCGGGAAACTCCAGGGGCGCCCCATGCACGCTGACATAAGTCAGCGCACCACTACGGTCGGAGATGGAGACAGAGCCGGCACCATCCGGCAGCGACAACGAGCGTCCCTCGTAACGACTGAGGAAATCACGGTACACTTCCTCTGTCACAAACTTGATGACAACCCGATGGGCAGTCACAAGCTCAATACCATAAACGGCCATCACAGGGACACGTAGCATGTCGCACATAACCATGGCTATCTCCGTATATCCAGCACGACCAGTGAACTCCAGGCCCACGGAGTTCACGCACTTGATAGAAGGAAGGGGACCACCCATGGCAAGCCTGCCACGTCAACACGCAGCCAGCAGCAACAGCAGGGGGGGGGAGGGGGGGGCAGAAACGCCCACCCCCTCTGGTGACGAAAACGGCAAACACCCCTAACCACCAGAGGCCAGACGACACGTCTGTACCCCATGGCAGCTCCAGGTCAACTCATTTTATTAGTTTTTTGTGTATATGTTTAATGTTTCTCTCTAAACTTAAGAGAAATATATTTATACATATATGGTTAGCAGCCTCTCATCAACCTCTCGTGTTATTTAAGTGTTATATGTTAAGTGATGAGCTAATCAAGAGCTGCTATTAATATCGTGTTAGCATCAGTAGATTCAGTCATTTATATTTAATTAAATTACTTTTTTTAGTTGTTGTGTGCAAAATAAAATTTTCACATATCTAGTAGTTAAATTTTGTAGATAACAGTCACAACTTGGTTGATTTTAATTTTGGCTCCTCACTCTGCGTATATAAAACTCCACTTATTTGCTGGATAAATTCGCGAACAAATAGTACTGGGTTTCAGAGTTTTTACATTCACTAGTATATTTGTTTGCACATATTTTGCTCCTTGGAACAATGTTGGTGCTAGTTAATTGTTTTGCAGGAACACTTTTATGTGCACCACTATCTGAGGTTTACTGATTTAGGCCACAAGTGTTTTATAGCAGTTTACTTTACCTGTTATTAGCTGATAATTAATACACTGATTCTTATATTATTGATCCTGATCAGAATCTAGGTACGAAGGACTATAAACATGTGGAGAAATCTCCCAGCAGGAATTTAATTATTTATTTTATATTTATTTAATTATTTAATTTATTAATTTATTTCTTAAGTGTTTATTTGTTAATTTAAGTGGACTATATTTTCTATTTTATCCTGCTAAGAGCCTCCTTTCACAGTTTTTTTTGTGGGGGGGTTATCAATATCATAATCGAAATTAATCGATAGGTATAATTACACTATGAAGGGTTAGTCTACTAATTATTAACTTAATGGGTTATTCAGAAGGAAATACAACTTAGCTGTTGTTTAGAATGTAGCTTATTTAATAAGCCATGCACATGTCCTGATCAAGTATTTCGTACCATTTCATGGTCGAGCAAATATGGCGTCAGGGCATGCTTCGAGTAGAACCAAATGATTCGTTGCCAATACCTTAAGTCGTCACAGCTTACCTGCCGGATGAATACACCGTAAATGATTCAACAACACCCTATGATAGATATAACATGAAATTAGATTATAAGATAAATGTGAGACGCTCACCCGTTTGGGTATCTCGTGCATATCGTAACCGAAATGACATTAACTAATATTATCTGGCCCGAATTTATCTAGAAAAGAGATCAAAATGGAAACCAGGTATTACTCAGCAAGAAGTGGCTTCTTCTGAGGTGGCTAAGCAGGTGGCTATGCAAGTATAACTGAGGTGAGGTGAGGTGGCTATACAGGTATAATTTGTGGTATTTGATGAATGGTAACACTGCGAAGCCTGTGTCTCACGGGTACGTTTTCTAAATGTTTTTGTTGTTATTGATCTAGTGGCGACGACGATCGTGAGATCGGATGTTCCCAAGCATACCCCGTATAGGATTAATCGCAAAACCGAACTACAGGCAGATGATTGGGATGTCTCAGGAGTCCCTCAGGATAACGAGCACCGACCCTGCCCTACACAGAGAGCATTGGGTGGCAAAACCAAATACTCGACCGGCAACTAAAATGCAAAAAGTCATCAGGTACCCCCCAGCAAAGCAGAAGCCAGCCCCCCACCAAGGCTTAAGCCCCACGAGGAGCCCACCAAGGCCCACCAACTTCCGGCACCTATTGGCCAAGCCGGCGCTTTAAACCATCACCCTGCTCAAAGGAACAAGCTAGAAAACGTTCAAAATCTATCAACAATCCGATGACCCAAGGCGATATGTTTGCCAGGCGTCGGAGAAACCGGACCGTTAAATAAGAATGGCAAACGGCAGTATCATCCAAAATCTCGGAAACAGAACGTGATCCGGCGGCTCAGGCGGAGGAGGTGTCCAGACATCCGCTCGTCATCGTCAACGTTGAACCAGGAGTTTGCTTCCTTAATGGCGACGACATGCCATTTTCTTTCCAAGGGACGTCCATCCTCTCCCCCTTCCTGGATGCGTCCATAACATTTCGAGTTTCATTTCATCAGGATTGACATTTATTTTATATTTTGATTTTTATTATATACAGTCATCAGACAGCTTTTTTAAAGATTAAGATTGCTTGGTAAGCAATCCCCGTGGCGTAGTGGTAAGACACTCGCCTGGCATTTCGCAAGCTCTTTGTCTTGGGTTCGTATGTTGGCCGGGGAGGATTAACTGGGCGCAAATCCTTAACTGTAGCCTATGTTTATCCCAAAAGCATAATGGGTACCTGGTTGTTAAACGATTTGGCGGGGGGGTCGTTTTGTGGGAAATATTAGGATTAAGGATTTGCCTGAAACGCTCTGCGTGCTAGTAGCTGGACAAGAATGTAAGATCTCTTGTATATATAAATAAATAAAATTACTTTATAGGTAAATAGAGATCTGTTGACTTAGCAAATATCCCATTCTCTATGAGAAGCCTCGAAATCCCAATTTCTTTGGATGATTCACTAAGCTATTTTAGTGTTAGTAAGTGTTAGTATTTGCCTAACATGATTAGTTAGTATTTAGTGTCGGAATTTCCAAGAGCTCTCATGTCTTATTAATGTTAAGGAAAGACTTGTACATATTCGCCTCCAATGGTACCTTGAACATAATAATCATTTAATACCATTATTTCAAGCTGGAATTCCACCGCAATGCTTTATCAAATACTCTGATCAAATATTGTGATCAAATACTCTAATCACTTGATCAAATAATCCGCCTTGAACATGAAATCCGCACGAAGGTTAGGTTTCGACACATGGAATAGGACATGGCTCTAACTCTTGTTGAACCTACACTTGTGACCTGCTTCCACAGGTCAGTGAAGTTCGGCCGGTCCGAACCGAACCAGTCCTGTCCGAAACTGAGTTCGGTCCTTCGTTTTTGCTTGTTGCATCTGTTTATGTTTGTATGTCGGTGTACCTAGTGCATGTGCACATAATAGAGACAAACTTGACCTGAATTTCTGTAAGTGTGAGTAATACACTCACACTTACAGAAACAGATAATGATGGTACATTTTTACCCTCGACAAGCAATTGATTGTAATATAAGCAAAAAATAGGGCATACGCATCCAATAACAGCGAGATGACCTGTGATCCATAAACCTCACATCTTGCAATTCACACTTAATAAGACAACCTTGCCACTTGGGAGGCTTACTGAATGTGGCCGCAACCTGCCAGAAATAGCATTGCTATTGACCCGAAGGGTGGGACTGCGCCTGGCAGTGGAGGTGGGTGGGGTGGATGGTGGGTGGGTGGATGTATGGGAGGTTGATAAAGGGAAACAGTAGAAGAGACAGCGCACTCTAGCACCAACACTCATCCAGACACATCATCAGAAATTCAACTTCTATCATGATAATGTAAGTCACTCATTCTTACTCTCCAGTGCTGGGATCATCGAGGCAATATTCTCTCTTAATGAGAGGAACTAACATAACGACAGTTGACTTGTCTTTGCCTCCAGTATACTGGTGACATTCAATGAGCCAAACCAATATGGTAGATAACTCCTGAATACTAGGGGGCTATGAAGCTGGTACTGACTCATGATCAGGGCATCTCATGTGGTAGTGACTCATGTTGAGGGCATCTCATGGTGGTGGTGACTCGTGTACAGGGCATCTCATGGTGGTGGTGACTCATGTACAGGGCATCTCATGGTGGTGGTGACTCGTGTACAGGGCATCTCATGTGGTAGTGACTCATGTACAGGGCATCTCATGGTGGTGGTGACTCGTGTACAGGGCATCTCATGTGGTAGTGACTCATGTACAGGGCATCTCATGGTGGTGGTGACTCATGTACAGGGCATCTCATGGTGGTGGTGACTCATGTACAGGGCATCTTATGGTGGTGGTGACTCATGTACAGGGCATCTTATGGTGGTGGTGACTCATGTTCAAGGCATCTCATGGTGGTGGTGACTCATGTTCAAGGCATCTTATGGTGGTGGTGACTCATGTACAGGGCATCTCATGGTGGTGGTGACTCATGTACAGGGCATCTTATGGTGGTGGTGACTCATGTTGAAGGCATCTCATGATGGTCGTGACTCATGTACAGGGCATCTTATGGTGGTGGTGACTCATGTTGAAGGCATCTCATGATGGTCGTGACTCATGTACAGGGCATCTTATGGTGGTGGTGACTCATGTTGAAGGCATCTCATGATGGTCGTGACTCATGTACAGGGCATCTTATGGTGGTGGTGACTCATGTTCAAGGCATCTCATGGTGGTGTTGACTCAGGTTCAAGGCATCTCATGATGTTGGTGACTCATGTTCAAGGCATCTTATGGTGGTGGTGACTTATGTTCAAGGCATCTTATGGTGGTGGTGACTCATGTTCAAGGCATCTTATGGTGGTGGTGACTCATGTACAGGGGCATCTCATGGTGGTGGTGACTCATGTACAGGGCATCTCATGGTGGTGGTGACTCAGGTTCCGTGCATCTCATGGTGGTGGTGACACATGTTCAAGGCATCTTATGGTGGTGGTGACTCATGTACAGGGCATCTCATGGTGGTGGTGACACATGTGCAGAGCATCTCATGGTGATGGTGACTCAGGTTCAGGGCATCTCATGGTGGTGGTGACTCATGTACAGGGCATCTCATGGTGGTGTTGACTGATGTACAGGGCATCTCATGGTGGTGGTGACTCGTGTACAGGGCATCTCATGTGGTAGTGACTCATGTACAGGGCATCTCATGGTGGTGGTGACTCATGTACAGGGCATCTCATGGTGGTGTTGACTGATGTACAGGGCATCTCATGGTGGTGGTGACTCAGGTTCAGGGCATCTCATGGTGGTGGTGACTCATGTACAGGGCATCTCATGGTGGTGGTGACTCAGGTTCAGGGCATCTCATGGTGGTGGTGACTGATGTACAGGGCATCTCATTATGTTTGGTGACTGTAGTACTTTTATGCAAAGTGAATGTACTAAAAATCTTCGTAGTGCTGATGAGTCTCATTTACTGGGCTCTAACAATGTAGAGACTCGCTATGTGTCGCTACAAAACGCTGTGTGCATTAGTGGCTTTAGGTTTTGCATGTACCAGCTATCTACAAATCCAACATTATGTTTGTAACTAATCCTCTATGCTTGTACTTTTACTTGAATAAACATTTAATTTGATTTGATTTGATAATGGAGGTAGGTAAGTCGACAAACCGAAACTGTCTCTATTTTCCACTTGTTACAACTTGTAATAAAGTTGTTACATCTTGGCGTAACGTTTTTATGACGTATTAGAACGTTGTTACAATTTGCTATATTGGTTGTTATAACTGGTTAGGTGTTAAAACTTGTTCGAACGTTGTAACAACGTCGTAGTTTCCTTGTGTGTTTGGCGGGGATCCCATGTGCTAGACACTATCACTGTGCTAAATTGCTCCCAGGTGCCAGCATATGAGATTTTTAGACATGTTGTATAAGATGCTTCCTATGATAGGTAATACTAGGATGTGTTTGGAGCATTCAAAGTGTCGAGCCTTTCGTGAGTGGTATTTCTCCAGGCAAATCTCTCATGCTATGCTAAGTACTTCCATTAAGTACTTCCATGCTAGCTAAATTCCATGGTAGGAACCACCCATGTAATGTGTATTTTTTTAGTAGACATATTTGGAGTCTGCTTTGAATTTATGTCTCTGTTCCTCAAGTAGACATAAAATTAATATATGTAGATGATAAAAAATCCTGCAGCTTAACTGTGAAGACGACTTTGTATTCATTATCAATAGCAAACGCGGTAGAATTCATGCACAAAAATGCCTAGCCATCATCAGCAGGGAATCGGAACGCATAGCAGTGAAAATAAACTGCAATAAAACCAAAGCAATTGCTGTTAAAATGAGAACTCAAGATATCAAAATCGCAATACAAGGAAACGAAATTGAGTGAGTCGCCTCTTTTCAATACGTTGGAGACGTTATAGACAGCAATATTAAATTCACAGAAGAAATTATATATCTTCAGCAACGTTGCAAAGCCAGAAACTCAGCTTTGAGCTCTCTGACAAGTCTTAGAAATGGTGCAACTCTACTTGTTCTCAAAATGTACTTCGTTCAAGCAGTTAGGTCACTTACTGACTATGTTGCTCCTGCTCTCACGTCTCTTAGTGATAATCAATGGGAGGAACTCGAAGTGTCAACAAATGATGCCCCCAGAACAACGCTGGGAGCACCCAGCATTTTTTAACTCCCTGGAGTTAAAATAATTGCAACCGGGAATTGCAATGAGGGTTTGTGTCTCGGAGAGACTGCAGCAGGATCCGTGTGAGAGCAGTAGAACTCCCGGGTTTCAATTCATTTACCCATGTCGTGGCCCAGTCGATTAAGGCGCGTCTGGGATCCTCTCGGACGTAAGTCCGAACCCTCATCACGGCCCCTTGTGGATTTGTTCGTAGAACAGCTTGTTGACAGAGCCCGGGTGCGAGGGGAATTATGTAAAACTCCGGTTTGTGTCTCGGAGAGACTGCGGGATTCGTGTGAGGGCAGTAGCACTCACCGTTGAAATTCTTTTTACCATGTCGTGGCGCAGTCGACTAAGGCGCGTCTGGGATCATCTCGGATGTAAGTTCGAACTCTCTTCGTGACCATTGTGGATATGATCCTTCGATGTATCACGCTATAGTGATTTCTGTGTATACTATCGAACCTTGTTACCGAATTCAGTAACGAACTCAATAAATAACCGATCTCAATTACGGGCTCACTATAGCCCCATGCTAAAGGGAAATTTTGTTTAGAGTAGCTGAATCTAAAACAGCGACATATTATTAAGTGTAGCGGTTATCTTCTGATGAGCTTATTCATAAACATATACATGTGTATAATCTGAAGTAAACAAATAAACAGAAGTATGATGATGGATGCATACAGCAGGAGTATGTGTAGACAGCAGGAGAAGAAAGAATGAGGAATAAACAGCTTGAGGTAAATAAGATAGAAGGAGGAGTAGACAGTACTTGAAGGTCAATGGGAAATTAAATAGAGATGTGGGCAATTGTCTGGGTTTAAACGTTAAAGAGTGTTAGAGGAGGACAATATTGACTGGCGTTGGATGGTGAGAAGTGCAGAGGTCTGGGGGGGGTGTTACAGTGTTGGAAGAGGACAATAATGACTGTCTTAGGATGGTGAGAGGTGCAGAGGTCTGGGTATGTATGTTACAGTGTTGGAGGACAATAATGACTGGCTTATGATGCTGAAATGTGCAGAGGTAATGGTGTGTGTTACAGTGTTGGAGGAGGACAGTAATGACTGTCATAGGACAGTGTGAGGTGCTGAAGGAAACATCAGTACAGAGAATGTATGTAACGCTGGAACGTGAAAAACTGATGTGAGGAATTTTGGGTGATATTCGTTAGGTCTTATACGACTAATCCAAATCCCCTGTCTTATAATATAACCTCTGAATACCTTATTGTGATACGTAGGCCAACTATGATGCTTCATATTAAGTGCTGTCACATATAACATCATTTACTGTTACTCCCAGTCCCCGGAGGACTGGTAGTCCTCCCGGGTCTACCACACACTACAACACACAACTCAAATATTATTATAATAATAATATCATCATCACCATCATAACATTAATATTGTAATAATATATTATATATATTATTACAATGAAATTATATTTATATATTATTACAATATTAATATTATGATGTGATGATGATATTATTATTATTATAATATTTTAGTTATGTGTTGTAGTGTGTGGTAATCCCCATAGAACTTGCAGTCCTCCTTCGTGGGGTTCTGCAGGGTCCTCAGTGAGGCTACCAGCCTGCTACAGGAGCAGTTACAGGGGCGGTCCTTCAGGTCTTCGTCCTCGTCCTCATACATGAACCCGTGCCTGTAGCGCCTTACAAATACCTGTTCCGGGTAGATGGGACTCGACAGCCTGGGAAGGCAGTTCATCAAAGGGTGAAGGAAAACCCTGACTTCTAACCTCCGCTGCCTCGCCGCCGTACACACTTTTGGAAAAAGCTTCAGAAGTCAACCTCGAAGAAAGATCAGGATTTGGAACCCCCTAAGGCAGTTCGTTGTTTACTTCAATCTCGTTCTGACACCTCCTGAGACGGCGCTGGAACCAAACATATTGGCGTTTGTCTTTCCATTGGAAACTTTTAGTAACTTGGCGAGGGGGGGGGGGGGTACCTGCTGCATGGGTAACAGATTCTCCTCCATATCGACCTACCCTGGCTTTACGCCTTGGAGAGAACACTCCAGCCTTGACAACCAGAGTGCAACTCCATAGTCTGCTAAGACTGCAGGATGCCTACTACTACTACTACATATAATAAAAGAGCAGTAGTCCACGCCTTCGAGTAATTATAACCCAACAAAGACCCAAAGGCAGATAAAGTCTTTGCAGAGTTATACAAGAATATAAAGCAGAGAAGGATCTAAAATGTGGATTGTATTTTTAAGAAAAAAGATAGATCACTAGCACTGAACTATTGTCCACCTAACTTGATTTATTTTCTGGCACATTATTACTTAAATTGATAATGTTTTAAATGGCACAGTCGTGCATATATCCTCGTTGAAACCCGTTGGTTAATGAGGATTCAAAACTGGATTTAAATATTTTTTTTTTTTGAGATATATACAAGAGTTGTTACATTCTTGTACAGCCACTAGTACGCGTAGCGTTTCGGGCAGGTCCCTGGAATACGATCCCCTGCCGCGAAGAATCGTTTTTTCATCCAAGTACACATTTTACTGTTGCGTTAAACAGAGGCTACAGTTAAGGAATTGCGCCCAGTACATCCTCCCCGGCCAGGATACGAACCCATGACATAGCGCTCGCGGAACGCCAGGCGAGTGTCTTACCACTACACCAAGGAGACTGACAATATATGGCACTGGTCTTTACCAAATTGCATCGTATTAATTTCCAGTGTATTTCAAGCAGTTGATAACAAGTTGACCAGACCACACACTAGAAGGTGAAGGGACGACGACGTTTCGGTCCGTCCTGTATCATTCTCACAATCGACTTGAGAATGGTCCAGGACGGACCGAAACGTCGTCGTCCCTTCACCTTCTAGTGTGTGGTCTGGTCAACATACTTTAGCCACGTTATTGTGACTCATCGCCTGCAGTTGATAGCAAACAATGGCAACTTTCTACTCCTTGACTTTAGCAAAGCTTTTGATGCTATGTTTTGAAAGAAACTCATTAGAACTTTAGAGGCTCATGAAATACGGAGGGGGGGGGGGGGCGGTAATGATATATTTGGATTATTTCAAAGAAAGCAGAGTTAATATGAAAGGAGTGAAGTCCCAGTTACCTTAATGACCTTCATATTTATAAACGATATAGGCAGTGGATGGAATATTAAAATTATAAATTTTGCAGACGAGCAATATGCAATGCACAATTATACGGCATCAAGTAAATAAGACTCAAAAATTTATTTCCAGAAGGGTTAGCAAAAAGTCATGGTTGGAAAGACTCCATTTTTTTATGAGTGTACTCTGAGTTTACTTTCATGTCGGGCTAGATTCGGGACAAAATATATTCTTGCAGGTGGTCAGGAAGCTCTTTTTCCTTCCTGGCACACTTTTATCTTTCCCTGTTCTCCTGAGTTTACACAGCTGTAGCAAGAGAAAACAGATAAGACAAATGACCAGCTTACCTTTCTCTCCCCCAGGTCGTGGGACATACCTATAACATCCTGGATGTTACTAGCATCCTTTACCTTGTGTTCCTTGACCCACACTGCCCTTGGTGCTCCAGCACCGCCCGTCACAACAGCCCTCAGACCGCCCTCTCGCCACCACGGCTATAACACCGGTGGCGACGACTCCGTAACCCTGATAGAGCAGAGATTTCCTAAATATTTCTTCCCAGAAAGCGGTGCCAGAGATTTGTCCTTCATCAACGAGAAGGCCGCCACGAGTGGCTACGGCGACAGGAACTTCTTGAGGTAAGTAGTGAAGGTGCGAGTGAAAGAGACATACTGAGGACGGGGTGAGAGAAGTTAGATGAAGTTAAAGATTACTCGAGAGAGAAAGAGAGAGAGGAGACTGATGTTAGGTATTATAGTGTAAACAATTTAAGATAATGAATGAAAAGAGGAACTTAGTTTTAATATGAAGATTAATTTAAGATAGAGATGGGAAAGTTGCTATAGAGGTTAATAGGAAACAACGAAGAAAGTTTAAATACAGACCTAAATATATTATTAGAAAAATTTCAAAAGCACAAGCAAAAATATTTGTATATTATTCTTTATAAAATGAATTCTGCAAAAATGGAGTCAAAGTATTTCTGTAAAGTTCAACATCTTAAAAAGAGCAGCAATAATATTAAATAAAGCTCCTATACACAACAATTTAAAACATGTGCTTATACCTCTTAATTCATGGTAATCACGTTTCATCACTAATTCAGCAGTTTAAAATTTGAATGGAAATTTTGAAAATTTGAAAAATCAAGTCGTTATCCTAACATATTACATTATTTATATATTCTAAGAGTCAGAATATTTTTATCCTTTCTTCATTATTAATAAAACATTCAAGCGAAATAAGATTTATATAGGAAAATTCATATCTGAATTATCTCAGCAAGTAACCTTATCGACACAATAAACCTGATCATTTGAATGCTGAACACTAGCATTTGAAGATAATCTTTATCTGTGTTCCAGAGATTGCAAACATTGTGAGCCATTCTCATGCATGTCATCAGATTTATACAAGAGAATTGTCTAAAATATTGCCCATGTTTAGAACAGTTCTGTGGTGTCTCTCAGACCTTGAGCGAGTGACGAGTCTGAAGTGAGCCAAGTATTAGGAAGTGCAACAGAGATAATGTACCGTCATCTTGAATTGCAAGAGAAAGAAGTTTGGGCAGAGCGGGAAAGGGCTTTATGCAACTTGCCCCTGGGCTCCTTCTCTTGGCACTCATTACAGAATGAAACTCATTATAGAAACTCATTATACTCATTATAGAATGGAAAGCAAACAAATAATAATATTGTACCAGGAAATCTTTTAGGACATAACCAACCACAGATTAGAGAACTGCTTAGATTCTGTGAAAATTTTCACTCAACCAGCAGATATCAGAGCCAACAAGAAATGAAAATATTCTCGATCAGGTTTTCACAAACAATGAAGACATAATCATGGACATTACGATCTCAGATACCACATACTCAGATCAGAAGCTCATTGAAGTGCAAATTACCATCAGTACTCACAACGGACCTAAAACAATGATCTAGTGAGAGGGGTTATTCAGTAAATTCAATTTTAACAATAAAAGGATAGACTGGGAGAAAATAAACAGGGAACTTACAAACATTCCATGGGAAACTGTTCTAGGTAATAAAAGTCCTACTGAAGGAATAGAAAAACTGACTTCGGAAGCGTATCAAGTCTATCAGAAACATGTTCCTGTGAGAAAAGCCAGAAAGAGGTCCAACGTAGAACGAGAACGAAGGCGTCACTATAAAAGAAGGAGAAAAATAGCGGAAATGCTTAAGCAGACACGACTTTCCCGTCAAAGAAAGAATAATTTAAATAGGAAGATTGAAGAAATCAAGCGGAAATTGAAACACTCATATCAGACTGAAGGAAGGCAGTTAGAACAGAAAACAATTCAGGAAATAAAGAAAATTCCAAAATACTTCTTCACATATGCGAAATCAAAGGCAAAAACCACTGCCAGTATTGGACCTATTCGTACGAGTGAAGGTTCATACACGGAGGATGACAAAGAAATTAGTGAAATCCTAAAAAGGCAGAATGAGGACATGTTTAGCACTCCAATAAACAACATGAAAGTGGAAGATCCAGATAATTTCTTTATGCTTGATATCCAAACCCTGTAAATATAACTGATATGAACACGAGCATACTAGATTTTGAAAGAGAAATTGAAAACATGCACATGCACTCAGCTCCGGGTTCAGATTCATGAAATTCAATATTTATAAAGAAATGCAAGGTGGTGGTAGCACAGGCACTCAGTATATTAGAGGAAGAGCTTAGACACGGGGGAGATACCAGATGCACTAAAAGTAACAGACATAGCCCCTCTACACAAGGGAGGGAGCAAAGCATTGGTAAAGAATTATAGACCAGTTGCACTAACGTCCCATATAATAAAAGTATTTGAGAGAGTGATTAGGAGTCAGGTCACCAGTTTCATGGAGACCAATGACCTTCACAACCCAGGCCAACATGGATTTCGAGCGGGAAAATCGTGCCTCTCACAGCTACTTGACCATTACGACAAAGTCACTGAGGCATTAGAAGGAAAACTGAATGCTGATGTGGTGTACACGGACTTCGCAAAAGCAGTCGATAAATATGACCATGAAGTGATAGCACACACAATAGATCAATGGGAATAACCGGTAAAGTAGAACGCTGGATTCTCAGTTTTCTGTCAAACAGGACACAACGAGTAACAGTCAATCATATAAAATCGAGTCCAAGCGCAGTCAAAAGATCTGTACCTCAGGGTACAGTCCTTGCTCCACTACTTTTCCTTATTCTCATATCAGATATAGACAAAAATACAAGTCACAGCTTCTTATCATCCTTTGCAGATGACACAAAAAATCAGCATGAAAATTACCCCGGCTGAAAACATTGAAAACCTTCAAGCAGATATTAATAAAGTTTTCGAAGGGTCAACAGAAAATAACATGATGTTTAACAGTGATCAATTCCAGGTACTCAGGTATGGTAAAAATGAGGACCTTAAACATAGTACAGGGTTCAAAACACAATCAAATTTGCCCATAGTAGGAAAGCAACATGTAAAGGATTTGGGAATAATGATGTCAGACGACCTAACATTTAGGGAGCATAACCAAGCAAATATTGCGTCTGCCAGAAAAATTATAGGATGGATTACGAGAACTTTTAAATCCAGGGATCCCATCACAATGGTTGTACTCTTCAAATCACTTGTGCTGTCCCGTCTTGAGTACTGCTCAGTACTCACTTCCCCATTCAGAGCAGGAGAGATTGCTGAAATAGAGATAATACAGAGAACATATACGGCATACATAGACACAATAAAGCACCTAAAGCTAAATTATTGGCATAGTCTCAAAGCTCTCCAAATGTACTCACTAGAAAGAAGACGTGAGAGAAATTGAATAATATACACGTGTAAGATACTGGAGGGCCAGGTCTACACAGTAAAATAAGAAAATACTGGAGTGAACGATATGGAAAAAAAATGCAGAATAGAACCAGTGAAGAGCAGGGGTACCATAGGCACAATCAGAGAACACTGTATAAACATCAGAGGTCCGCGGTTGTTCAACATCCTCCCAGCGAGCATAAGAAATATTGCCGGAACAACCGTGGACATCTTCAAGAGAAAACTAGATCATTTTCTCCAACGAGTGCCGGACCAACCGGGCTGTGATGGATATGTTGGCCTGCGGGCCGCTGCAAGCAACAGGCTAGTGGACCAAACTCTCACAAGTCAAGTCTGGCCTCGTGCTGGGCTTAGGGAGTAGAAGAACTCCCAGAACCCCCATCAACCAAGTATCAACCAAGTATCAACCAGAATGATCACCTGGAAGCTGCTAGTGGTTGTTGCTATGGTGTGATGACGTGAAAAATGATGAATCAGAAGTGGTTTCTTTTGACTTGACACTTTCGTCAGTTTTGAAAGCTGTCTCTAGAAATATAAATGTCAGCCAGCACTGGTACCCAAGAATCAGCATGAGCTCTTTATATGCTTGCAAATATGACCGTCACTACTGAGACATCCTCTCATTCAACACTACACTCTACATATGCTTCTTCCGGAGATATTGGATGACTACTGTATGATTTGGGAATCCTGGATGCGTGTATTTGATCTGTAGCAGAGACAGACAATAGCTTCATTTTCTGTCTTTGCAATCCATGCAAAAAGGATTGCATGGGTGTAATGGCTGCTGTGACTCATTGATTAAGGTGTAAGGAAACGGATGCTTGTGCTTCAGATGAATGAATGTGTCATTATGTGAGGGAGTGCCCACTACCAGGTGATCCCCGATGATAAGGAGAGCAGAGAGGTTCACTGAGTGTGCCTGTGCTGGGTAGAGGAGAAGGAGGCAGTACCCATGCCGGACGGAGGCGTAGTCACCTGGTTGTAACACGTTAATACCAAATGTGCCAACACGAATGTTCACTGTAAAGCATAGGCTTGTTTATCTTCATCCTACATACAAAATTTAAAAAGACACTGAAATAATATAAAATATTTTTTCCGTGTGGCTCAGAAACTTGTAGTAACTTTTCAATCATGGTGTTGGTAGGCTTATGGGAGATGGAGGACTGTCGGAGGAAAATTCTGTCCCTGACCTTTCCTTGTGACTCTACAGCCCTACACTCAGTATCATGCAAGTACTATCTTTCCGTCCCCACCCATCCACCGTCACGACCTGACCGATGGCTGTTGGAAACTTAAGATCAAACTCCTTCTTAATCACAAATTCACTTGACTGTAGCAGCGTAGAACCTCAGGTGCTGCTGCTTCTATATATAATGCTTCTGTTCATATATATATGATTAAACACAAGAATGACTTTGTAATAGTTGGATTGAAACTAACTGGTGTGTTCCTGCTGATGCCCTCATCTCTGTCTCTCTTCTCTTCCTATATTATCTTAAAGGTCGTATTCCAATACGAACAGATTATTAAAAAAAATCAAATCAAATTTGTGTGATTCTCTTCAACATTCTTTTCTATATTATCCTCGCCATTGCATTCATCTTTATTATATTTTGTTTATATTCCTCTCCTTCACAATCGTCTTCATTTGACTTTTGTGTTTCTCATCATCCAATTCTTCATCTTTCCGTCTTTGATCTTCTCCCACTAATTGATACCTTTATATTCATTGTCAACCTCATATTTTTATTCTCATATTCATTGGCTTCATATTTTATTGTTTACATTTTCTTATCACTCCTCTCTTCTTCATTGATATCGTCTTTGTCTTACAAATCATCACTTTCAATACCTATTACTGATATATGACTCACCTGAACAATTACAAGTGAAGAAAAATACCAATGATGTGTAAAAATAATATGTACCACAGGTTCAGAAGCAGAAACCTGGGTGGCTACGACAACAGCGGGTTACGAGGACGTAACTTCCTCAGGCTCGGAAGGTCTGACTTGGGCGATTTGATTCTCACAGGAGGACCCATGGAGTTCGCTGCTGGCCTCCAGGGTGAGGTGGAGGAGGAAGATCTTCCTTTTAAAACTAATCTTCCCTCCTTCAAGGATAACAGTATTATCCGAAGGTAAGAGGACGAGGGTCAATGAATCCAAATAAAATTTATTTTGAAAATTTACATAATAAAAATTGTGAAAAAATGCGTTATTGCACAACAAGTGCAGGATGGTGTGCTGTGTAACAGTATAAATACACTGTTGCACTGCATTAGTTGTGAGGAAGCCCTCGTGGATGCATGTAATGTAGATACAAATAATGAATATATTAATTTTAGGCCTAAATAACAGGAATGTTGTTCTTGAGTTGTTGATCGCATTAGTGTTAACAGACTGATTATTTGTTTCCATAGAGTATTGTCTAAATAGTTCGTTATCATGCACTTATAAAATAAATATCTCCTAGATTTGGCCATCGTGACCGCACCTTCCTACGATTCGGTCGCTCTATTGACCGTCAGCTGAGCTCCCTGCCTCAGGAAAGCTGCGATGAAGACCACCAATGTCAAGAAATAATTTCCACCCCCTCCCCCATAACTGGCACCACGCAAGACATTTCCACCAAGGCTATTGTGCCCTCACAATCAAGGAGAAGCTCTTCTCATTACAAAAAGAGATCGGCAGCACTATCCATATATGACCATAGATCAATGTCATCCTACAGTCCAGTCTCCTGGGCTAGAGGATTCAAGTCTGAAGAAGAGTTATCCAAGATGTCCTCAGAAGGCCCTTCGTCTTTATCAGAATCTCAGGAGTCCAAAGTGTTGGAGATGCCAGCCGAGTACTCTCACAACGTGAGAATGCCCAGGAGAAATTATCTCAGGTTTGGGTAAACTGGAAGATAAACCTGACCTCCACACTTAAACTTCCAACATTCAATTTGTTCCCTAATGACCTTGTTGTTACCTCATCCTACCCAAATATTACTCGTCTTTTTTCACAATCACATCATATAATATTATGATGCATTATTTATCCTTACCCTCTTCATTTACAATACAATTGTTTGTCTTCTTTTTTAATTCTTAATTTACCGTCCTTATTTAAATAAATTTCTTATCAAATGATGAAGAACAGCCTAAAGCAATTCTCTCCAGAAATCCAAATAGTACACTTGACTATTTATGGATGTAACGTTCGATGAACCTAAATATGTACGACCACTATTAAGCTTCCAAGAAGGTTGACATGCCACTAAGAAGAAAGAGCTCCAAAATAATATGTACAAACTAATCACGATGTGGCACTCACTGGAAAAGTGCTTCAGAAACACACAGAGATACTTGAATCTGCAACTGACTGCAGGAGATTAACCATTCTAGACACCATTCCCTTGACCTAATATCAGACCTAATGTAAAAAAAAAAACACTTTCCCTCACTACCAACATTGAGGCCTAGGTTCGAACCAATGGAAGAGGACATCACAACAGAGGAAACTTCTCTGGCACCTGAGCTCGGCAGTTTGTGTCAAGTAACCTCTACTTCATGTCTACTCGAGTATTACCTTACCATGCGTGTAAAATACTATATCTCACATAAATATGTTCCAGGCAGGAACAAAATTTTGTGCATTAAATACATCATAGTCATTTTTGTTGTGTTATATTATCCTTAACCCAGACTGACCTTGAACTTCAGAAACCTAATCATCCAACTCATGTGATGAAAAGAAGTTTCTCAGATGGGTTGAATATGCCTGAACATGAAAGTAAACAATGTTAATTATGCTATCACTTACTTACAATCAAATATGATTAATTTATATATATATAAATATATATATATTTATATATATATATATATATATATATATATATATATATATATATATATATATATATATATATATATATATATTGTGACGGTAACGTATTGGAAATGGTGGTCGGCAGTCTTCCAAATAGCAGATGTCAATGCTGGGCCACATACATGTAAGTTATAAAAAAAAAGGAAAAAAAAAGTGACTGCTTGTCTGATAATCTGTGGTAAGGTAAGGTAAGATACACGAAAACACAAAATATAAAAAAATGCACTTAAATTAATCTAGAAAATAAAATAAAATAAAGACAATTCCATGGCATTTAAAATAATGTAAAAGTAAAACACGTAAAAATATATATAACAAACTGAAAAGGGGGGAACTGGTTACGTTAACAGGAATACAAAGATAAATGGTGCTGGGAATATATGCACAAGCTATCAACCTCTATTTGATCACACAAGGTGAGTCAAGTAGGTGTTCACAGCAAGAGCACTAGATATATTCTGACTGGTAGGGCTGCCAGTTGATCCCGACGTTGGCTTGCGAGGAATGTGATTGGCGTGGAGCTGGAGTGGTGTGTTGTTGAACGGCAAATGAGAATGCAGGACGGCCGCAAGTCGGTAGTTTGGCTGGGAGTAGCAGTTGGCGGGTCGACCAGGTGTGCAGGAGTGGGGGGAGGGGGAGTTTGCAGGTGCGTGGCTGGTCTTGATATATGTTTAAGCCACTGTAAAACGTATCTTGCATATTACTGGGAACGTGACGATAAGAAGAAAGAGCAGGCTCAATCTCTGGGAAGAGATTATCATCACAATATATATATATATATATATATATATATATATATATATATATATATATATATATATATATATATATATATATATATATATATATCACTTAGAACTCTTTGACCCGGCCAGGATTCGAACCCATGCCGTCCAGGATCACCCCTAAACGTACACAGTACCGTGACCACCGCACCAATGATCGTCTCATTGGTGCGGTGGTCACGGTACTGTGTACGTTTAGGGGTGATCCTGGACGGCATGGGTTCGAATCCTGGCCGGGTCAAAGAGTTCTTAGTGATATATGGCTTGCGCGTTCATGCAGCTTTCTCACAAATATATATATATATATATATATATATATATATATATATATATATATATATATATATATATATATATATATATATATATATATATATATATATATATAAACGTGTGTGTGTGTGTGTATCACGAAAATAAACACGTGGTTAAAAATGTGACAGTGTCAGACCACGGAGGAAAATTGAAACAGAAATTTCCTTAAGTACTTTCGTATACTGATACATCTTCAGAAGGAGTGGTTTTACAGGTCGAGTACAGGAAATAAATAGGCAGGAGAGAATGGTGGAGTGAGGTGAGGTACAACAAGTGGACACAAATATGAGCAGCACAAAAACTGCAGAGGGCCTATTGGCCCTTCCGATGCAGCTCCCATTCATAACCACACACAAGCCCACACATGGATAATCATAGCATAAGTTAGTAAATATTTACAATGAATTAGTGAGACAAATGTGTTCCAATGATCCTACTTAAATCGCCCTTTAATTGATCTATTAAGATCCATTTTAAGATCTTAAAATGATTTTTAAGATCTAAGATTTAAGATCTTAGATCCATTTTTAATAGTTCAATTAAAGGGCGATTTAAGTAGGATCATTGGAACAAATTTGTCTCACTAATTCATTGTAAATATTTACTAACTTATGCTATGATTATCCATGTGTGGGCTTGTGTGTGGTTATGAATGGGAGCTGCATCGGAAGGGCCAATAGGCCCTCTGCAGTTTTTGTGCGGCTCATATTTGTGTCCACTTATTGTACCTCACCTCACTCCACCATTCTCTCTTGCCTATTTATGTCCAGTACTCGACCTGTAAAACCACTCCTTCTGAAGATGTATCAGTATACGAAAGTACTTGAGGAAATTTCTGTTTCAATTTTCCTCCGTGGTCTGACACTGTCATATAAATATATATATATATATATATATATATATATATATATATATATATATATATATATATATATATATATATATATATGAAAATGTATATTTGAAAATATATACATTTTCTATATATATATGAATATATATATAGATATTTATATATATATATGTCGTACCTAGTAGCCAGAACTCACTTTTTGGCCTACTATGCAAGCCCCGATTTGCCTAATAGCCAAGTTTTCCTGAATTAATATATTTTCTCTAATTTTTTTCTTATGAAAAGATAAAGCTACCCATTTCATTATGTATGAGGTCAATTTTTTTCATTGGAGTTAAAATTAACGTAGATATATGACCGAACCTAACCAACCCTACCTAACCTAACCTAATCTATCTTTATAGGTTAGGTTAAGATAGGTAGCCGAAAAAGTTAGGTTAGGTTAGGTTAGGTAGGTTAGGTAGTTGAAAAACAATTAATTCATGAAAACTTGGCCTATTAGGCAAATCGGGCCTTGCATAGTAGGCTGACAAGTGCGTTCTGGCTACTAGGTACGACATATATAAATATATATATGAAATCTATATATATACGAAAATAAAGCAAAAATATATGTGTACATTCAAGGAGCAATGGGGGGTATGGAAGAGAAAATATTAGTGTTCATGAGAAAAACACAAGTCTCCTCTGAAATACGTTTTATTTTTCTTCTCCGGGCTATGGGTTCCACATTGGCACCGATCTGTTTGCATATTGTGTTCCTCACTGTTGCCCCAAAAATGAAGGTGATTTGATAAAATGCTATGCCCAAGACATCCATCAGGTGCCGGCGGGGAAGTGGTTTCATATAGCCTCGGCTATCACTTCCTTATGTCCGGTCAGTGATGGTCAAGTGGTTTAAGGCATCCCTGTACATACCAGTTGCGTTGATCCGGAGTATGGGTTCGAGTCACTTCTGGGGTAGTGAGTTAGTTTCAGTTGTATCATAGTCCTGGGGACCATGTCAGGCTTGCTGTTGCATTTTGGTTCCTCACATGTTGCCCCCCAAAAATGAGGTAAATTTGATAAAATGCTATGACCAAATAAACCATCCATGGTTGCCGGCGGGGAGGAAGTGGTTCATATAGGCCTCGGCTATCCCTTCCTTATGTCCGGTCGTGATGGTCAAGTGAGTGGTTTAAGGCACCCTGTACATACCAGTGCGTTGCCGCTGGGAGTATGGGTTCGAGTCAATTCTTGGGGTTGTGAGTTTTCAGTTGTATCAGTCCGGGGACCACAGGCTTGTTTGCATTTGTGTTCTCACATGTTGCCCCAAAAAATGAGGTGATTTGATAAAATGCGATGCCAAGATAACCATCAGGTGCCGGCGGGGAAGGATTGGTTCATATTAGCCTCGGCTATCACTTCCTATGTCCGGTCGTGATGGTCAAGTGGTTTAAGGCATCCCTGTACATACCAGTTGTGTTGCTCCTGGGAGTATGGGTTCGAGTCACTTCTGGGGTGTGAGTTTTCAGTTGTATCTTGTCCTGGGACCATTCAGGCTTGTTTGCATATATATATATAATATATATATATATAATATATATATATATATATATATATATATATATATATATATATGTCGTACCTAGTAGCCAGAACGCACTTCTCAGCCTACCCTACTATGCAAGGCCCGATTTGCCTAATAAGCCAAGTTTTCATGAATTAATATATTTTCTCTAATTTTTTCTTATGAATGATAAAGCTACCCATTTCATTATGTATGAGGTCAATTTTTTTTTATTGGAGTTGAAATTAACGTAGTTATATGACCGAACCTAACCAACCCTACCTAACCTAACCTAACCTATCTTTATAGGTTAGGTTAGGTATAGGTAGCCGAAAAAGTTAGGTTAGGTTAGGTTAGGTAGGTTAGGTAGTCGAAAATAATTAATTCATGAAAACTTGGCTTATTAGGCAAATCGGGCCTTGCATACTAGGCTGAGTAGTGCGTTCTGGCTACTAGGTACGACATATATATATATATATATATATATATAGATATATATATATATATATATATATATATATAATATATCACTAAGAACTCTTAAATTTGACCCGGCCAGGATTCGAACCCATGCCGTCCAGGATCACCCCCTAAACGTACACAGTACCGTGACCACCGCACCAATGATAGTACTTATATATATATATATAGATATATATATAATATATTAGTATATATATGATATATGCGAACAAGCCTGAATTTTATTCTATATATAGTATATATATA
>WNGS01003219.1:130479-142779 GCA_020271785.1 Procambarus virginalis
ATGTTTAGCACTCCAATAAACAACATGAAAGTGGAAGATCCAGACAATTTCTTTATGCGTGATATCCAACCCCTGTAAATATAATTGATATTGAACACGAGCATACTAGATTTTGAAAGAGAAATTGGAACATGCACATGCACTCAGCTCCGGGTTCAGATCAGGAATCAATATTTATAAAGAAATGCAAAGGTGCTGGTAGCACAGGCACTCAGTATATTGAGGAAGAGCTTAGACACGGGGGAGATACCAGATGCACTCAAAGTAACAGACATAGCCCCTATACACAAGGGAGGGGACCAAAGCATTGGTAAAGAATTATAGACCAGTTGCACTAACGTCCCATATAATAAAAGTATTTGAGAGAGTGATTAGGATCAGGTCCAGTTTCATGGAGACCATGACCTTCACACCCAGGCCAACATGGATTCGAGCGGGAAAATCGTGCCTCTCACAGCTACTTGACCATTACGACAAAGTCACTGAGGCATTAGAAGGAAAAACAGAATGCTGATGTGGTATACACGGACTTCGCAAAGGCAGTCGATAAATGTGACCATGAAGTGATAGCACACAAAATGGATCAATGGGAATAACCGGTAAAGTAGAACGCTGGATTCTCAGTTTTCTGTCAAACAGGACACAACGAGTAACAGTCAATCATATAAAAATCTAGTCCAAGTGCAGTCAAAAGATCTGTACCTCAGGGTACAGTCCTTGCTCCACTACTTTTCCTTATTCTCATATCAGATACAGACAAAAATACAAGTCACAGCTTCGTGTCATCCTTTGCAGATGACACAAAAATCAGCATGAAAATTACCTCGGCTGAAAACATTGAAAACTTTCAAGCAGATATTAATAAAGTTTTCGAAGGGTCAACAGAAAATAATATGATGATTAACAGTGATCAATTCCAGGTACTCAGGTATGGTAAAAATGAGGACCTTAAACATAGTACAGGGTTCAAAACACAATCAATTTGCCCATAGTAGGAAAGCAACATGTAAAGGATTTGGGAATAATAATGTCTGACGACCTAACATTTAGGGAGCATAACCAAGCAAATATTGCGTCAGCCAGAAAAATTATCGGATGGATTACGAGAACTTTTAAATCCAGGGTACAAGAGTCCAAGAGTACAACCATCACAATGGTTGTACTCTTCAAATCACTTGTGCTGTCCCGTCTTGAGTACTGCTCAGTACTCACCAACCCATTCAGAGCAGGAGAGATTGCTGAAATAGAGAGAATACAGAGAACATATACGACATACATAGACACAATAAAGCACCTAAAGTTAAGTTATTGGCATAGTCTCAAAGCTCTCCAAATGTACTCACTAGAAAGAAGACGTGAGAGATATGGAATAATATACACGTGTAAGATACTGGAAGGCCAAGTCTACACAGTAAAATAAGAACATACTGGAGTGAACGATATGAAAGAAAATGCAGAATAGAACCAGTGCAGAGCAGGGGTACCATAGGCACAATCAGAGAAACAATGTATAAACATCAGAGGTCTGCGGTTGTTCAACATCCTCCCAGCGAGCATAAGAAAAATTGCCGGAACAACCGTGGACATCTTCTAGAGAAAACTAGTTCATTTTCTCCAATGAGTGCCGGACCAACCGGGCTGTGATGAATATGTTGGCCTGCGGGCCGCTGCAAGCAACAGGCTAGTGGACCAAACTCTCACAAGTCAAGTCTGGCCTCGGGCCGGGTTTGGTGAGTAGAAGAACTCACTGAACGCCCAACAACCAACCATCAACCAAGTATCAACCAGAATGATCACCTGGAAGCTGCTAGTGGTTGTTGCTATGGTGTGATGACGTGAAATGATCAATCAGAAGTGGTTTCTTTGACTTGACACTTTCGTCAGTTTTGAAAGCTGTTTCTAGAAATATAAATGTCAGCCAGCACTGGTACCCAAGAATCAGCATGAGCTCTTTATATGCTTGCAAATATGACCGTCACTACGGAGACATCCTCTCATTCAACACTACACTCTACATATGCTTCTTCCGGAGATATTGGATGACTACTGTATGATTTGGGAATCCTGGATGTGTGTATTTTTCCGGTGGCAGAGACAGACAATAGCTTCATTTTCTGTCTTCGCAATCCATGCAAAAAGGATTGCATGGGTGTAATGGCTGCTGTGACTCATTGATTAAAGTGTAAGGAAACGGATGCTTGTGCTTCAGCTGAATGAATGTGTCATTATGTGAGGGAGTGCCCACTACCAGGTGATCCCCGATCATACGGAGAGCAGAGAGGTTCACTGAGTGTGCCTGTGCTGGGTAGAGGAGGAGGAGGCAGTACCCATGCCGGACGGAGGCGTAGTCACCTGGTTGTAACACGTTAATACCAAATGTGCCAACACGAATGTTCACTGTAAAGCATAGGCTTGTTTATCTTCATCCTACATACAAAATTTATAAAATATTTTTTCCACTTGGCTCAGAAACTTGAAGTAACTTTTCAATCATGGTGTTGGTACGATTATGGGAGATGAAGGCACTGTCGGAGGAAATTCTGTCCCTGACCTTTCCTTGTGACTCTGTGAGATTTTTTTCTACGCCTACCTCCCTTAGGAGGGGACTTCAAGTTTAAAGGCTGCACAAGGCAGTTAAGCATGAGTCCAATAGAAAAGGAAAAGCGGGAGCAAACCGCCAGGTTTCCACCACTAGGGTGAAAACCTGTTCACATAGGCTGCTGGTTCCTCCTAGTTAAACAGGACGTTAAAACTAATAAAGGGTAACCGACGGGTTCTCACAATCAAATATTTATATTTGATGTGGAGCTATGAGTTGGAATTCGAATTACAAAGAACAGCCGTCAAATCAAAAGATCTCATCAACATCGATCGTATAAAGCAGAACATGGGTGGAAAAGAATGGTTGAAGGGTTGACATCAAAGACAATTTTCTATAAATTAAAAAAAATATTAGTAATAAGAGACTAAACTACTACAATATCGAGTTTACGTTACGTTAATGTCCATCCAGTGGCACGATAACAAACAGCTAAATAGCAACCCTTGCTGTGCCGCTGCATACTGAACGAACCTGAACACAGATGTGCCCACTGACGACGCAATATTGCAAATCAAAAATTTCACAGACTAAGTTACACCACAGTGAGTGATTCGTTACGTTATTGTCTATCAAGTGGCACTTGCAACACAGCTATTCAACAGCCCCTCCAGAAATGACAGCAGTTTCCATCTTGCTAACACTTCGGGCTTATTACATGAACTAACTGAACAGTGATGGATGCCCACTGATGACACAAGCTTGCAGTCAATATTGTAACGGCTTCACGGTGAACAGATACTATAATCACAGTCTTACGGGTCCTCCAACCTAACAGGAGAGACTCGCGTAACTAGGCGGGTAGTCCAACAGTGACCCCCCCCCCTATCACAACCTAATGTGAACACCCTTTGCAACTCACTGCAAGGAGTTGCACTGTAACCAGTAAACAAAGTCAGGCAAGGTGGGATTCTGAAACACAGCTCCAGTAATCCCTAAGTTACTTTACTCTCCTCACCAGACGATAATCAAAAGAAATTGCCTTAGTCAATTACAACATTGATTATGTGATTAATTACGTTAATTGACGGATCACAGCAATCAGCAACAAAGTACTACGTTAATCACAAACAACTGTCTCTCTTAGACAACAGCATGATGGTACTATACGTTAATCATCAACACTTGTTTCCTTTAACACAAGTCATCTTGTTAACAATAACTCAAAGTCTCTCTTATATTACATCACACTTGACTCCTTGCAAGTATTCAGTGAGTAATTCTTAATTAAGGCCAAACGGATCACTAATTAAATCCCCATCGAGTTACGTTAACTAAGCCTACCACTAACGTGGTAGCTTCTCACCAGTCTATGTCAAAATATACTTTAATGAGTGTTAATTACCCTAATTAACCCTGAGAAATTAATTAACTGTCACCAGGACTGATAATTAATCATACATAAATACGTCTCACTCCGCACTGACTAAGCAGGTCTCATCAAACACTGTGAATTCACGGGCGAGGAGTTAATTACTCCCCTAATTAACATGAGTGCATCTTAATCCACTGTCACCAGACAGGTTATGATTAATATAACGAGTTATGCTAGCTCCATGACCTCGCTTTACCGAGTCATCTGAGTCCTCAAGACCCCAGACGTTAATTACTCCACTAATTATCATGAGCCACTAATTGCTATACCCCAGAAAGGTAATTAGTCACGAGCAAATTATGTTAACACAGGTGCTGACAGACTCTGACAGTTACTCTCCTACTATGTGAATTCATGATGAGAATGCTAATTACATAATTAGCTAGAGTGGTCAATTAGTTGTCTCACGGACAATTTATTGCGCCGGAAAAGTATCTCAACAAGCTCAATACTGTTCTCCTTTAACAGTTCTCACTCACTCATCAAGAAATGTGCAACCCTTATAACGTTAATTCCCATTAATTAACTCACTGAATCCTTAAGTCCTCAACACAACTTAAAGAAACACAGTAACCCCAGTGTTACATAGGTCACACTTACAGTGGCATGCATAACAAAAATGCACCGCCCACATACGGTTGCAGCTTCTGCAACACGTTAATTACTGCACCCACACAGTAATGGCACACGGTTAGGCAACAACAAAAGTATACCCAAATTACTGCCCCCCCTCTAATCTTGCAAACATTGCAAGGGACTACTGTGAACAATCACAACTACTTCACCAAGGCAATTTACGTTAATATAAAACACCATCACTACGCGGACAGCTGGCACTAATTCTCTTAATTAGGCAAATTAACTAATCAATTGCTTTCTCTCATTAAGTACTGTGAATTCCCCTGAATAATCAAAGATACCCCTTGAATCCTCAACACAGTTCCTAGGGCAGTAATATTGTATACCTGATAACAACACTGCACAAACCTACAACATAATGATCTCGTCAGCATACCCCACATGCTAATGACATCATTAGGCAATCAGTCAGCAATCACATCTACTGACTCACTACACAACACAGTACATACATATACATGCAAATGAAACACATGGAAATGGCATTCACATAATCAATGAAAATTATATCACCAGAACAATTATACATAATTATACAGACCTCAGGGTATCCACTGACAACCCTGCAACACTGGCCTGCCTACCTCTGCAATGATATAATTAACATGCGGCAACATGGCATTAATCTAGACTGAACGATTACATAGAATCGACAGAACTGGATCACTTACATGGTAAATCTCTACACTGACCGGTTACATACTCGAGTCAGTCTACACACAACATATATCTATATACATCTACTTGTGTGGTACCGTGTACAACTTCTATCTCCAGGTACATCACAACCAGTCACCTGGACGTCAGTACAGACAGCTGTCTCTCAGCTGCTTACCCCGCCTGGCAGGCGCTACGGGACCACACAGCTGTTACCGAAATTAACACAGTTCTGAGACACTGTAACAATTAGTACTGTACTCACGCTTTTCACGCATTTCATTCATTTCCCCGGTCACTACCTCACTGGCTGCAGAACACCTAACTCGCTCCAAGTGCGTCGACTAGGTGTGGCCCTAGGGTGTCCAGGCCAGGTGGCCAAGCGTGGCCCATGGGGGTGGCCAAAGCATGTGGCCACTGCGTGGCCCTAAGGGGTGACCACGGGGTAAGTGCGGGGTGTCCAGGGTGGCCGTCGGGCGGGTGGCCAAGGTGGGCGGCACGGGGTGGCCGGCGCAGGGTGGCGCGCACATGGGGTGCCTCGGGCTGGCTGGTTAGCGCCCACAGGCATACACACGCGGATAGGAGATGACCTACATCCCCATCATACCAGAGCATGCCTCGCTCGTACACCGGGTGTGATAATGCCGGCATCACCACCACATGGACACAGCCAGGTGGAATTCAAAGTCCAACAGGGGCCTGTAATATCACCACAATTACACTAGGAGGCCCTGCCCTTATTCCAGCAATGGTCCATAACATAGACAGGATACTTAGACCCTCTGTTACACCATGAGGCCTGCCAGCTGCCTCATGGGTGAACACTGTCTCTGAGGTTTTTACTGTTTCTACCGTACTCTTTGGCCCCATTTCACGCAAATTGGGCCTCGACACAACCCATGATGGCAGGAGTGTAATGGACGATGTGTAATAAGGATGACTCAGCGATTAACGGGGGGTGGAGGTGGCAGCTGCCACCCCCACCCTGTCACTACTCCTCAGCTTGTCGCCCAGCTCAGACTGAAGATTGTGGCAGCATAGAGGAAACTCAAATGCCCATATCTCCCCCCCTACCTTGTCTTGACCAATCAGCACAAAGCCGGCACACTCTTTGGTGCTGCTCCCAATCACAGCTGCTCGCACCAAACTCAGCTAGGGGCGAAGGTGCCTAGGCCAATCACAGACGCCCTCACCATGAGGCGTCCCGTGACGTCACAAGGAGGGGAAGGCCTAGGACAGTGTCTGCCTGTCTCACATGGTGGGGGAGGCGACGTTCATCCATCTGTCCCCCCCCCCCCCACCTCTAAAACCGTTGAGAGTCAAGTACCCTCCCCTACCACTCACTCTCAAATCTCATCCCATTTCACAGAAACAGGAAAAATTCTGTAACCCTCTCTACAGAGCAATCTCAGACCCCGAGCTAGTTCTACATGACAGTCCTTAACATAAGCTTTCTTCCAACACCACACAAGTGCATGTAGTTTGAAAACTTCTTGTCTAAGAGTCCCTAGAGCGACTCTAACCTAATCTAAGAAACTAGAAAAACTAGCTGAGGAAATCTTCATTCCCTCACAGACTCTACAGCCCTACACTCAGTATCATGCAAGTACTATCTCTCCGTCCCCACCCATCCCCCGTCACGACCTGACCGATGGCTGTTGGAAACTTAGGATCAAACTCCTTCTTAATCACAAATTCACTTGACTGTAGCAGCGTAGAACCTCAGGTGCTGCTGCTTCTATATATAATGCTTCTGTTCATATATATATGATTAAACACAAGAATGACTTAGTAATAGTTGGATTGAAACTAACTGGTGTGTTCCTGCTGATGCCCTCATCTCTGTCTCTCCTCTCTTCCTATATTATCTTAAAGGTCGTATTCCAATACGAACAGATTATTAAAAAAAAATCAAATAAAATTTGTGTGATTCACTTCAACATTCTTTTCTCTATTATCCTCACCATTGCATTCATCTTTATTATATTTTCTTTATATTCCTCCACTTCACAATCGTCTTCATTTGACTTTTGTGTTTCTCAACATCCAATTCTTCATCTTTCCGTCTTTGATCTTCTCCCACTAACTGATTCCTTTATATTCATTGTCAACCTCATATTTTTATTCTCATATTCATTGGCTTCATATTTTCTTGTTTACATTTTCTTATCACTCCTCTCTTCTTCATTGATATCTTCTTTGTCTTACAAATCATCACTTTCAATAGCTATTACTGATATATGACTCACCTGAACAATTACAAGTGAAGAAAAATACCAATCATGTGTAAAAATAATATGTACCACAGGTTCAGAAGCAGAAACCTGGGTGGCTACGACAACAGCGGGTTACGAGGACGTAACTTCCTCAGGCTCGGAAGGTCTGACTTGGGCGATTTGATTCTCACAGGAGGACCCATGGAGTTCGCTGCTGGCCTCCAGGGCGAGGTGGAGGAGGAAGATCTTCCTTTTAAAACTAATCTTCCCTCCTTCAAGGATAACAGTATTATCCGAAGGTAAGAGGACGAGGGTCAATGAATCGAAATAAAATTTATTTTGAAAATTTACATAATAAACTTGTGAAAAAATGCGTTATTGCACAACAAGTGCAGGATGGTGTGCTGTGTAACAGTATAAATACACTGTTGCACTGCATTAGTTGTGAAGAAGCCCTCGTGGATGCATGTAATGTAGATACAAATAATGAATATATTAATTTTAGGCCTAAATATCAGGAATGTTGTTCTTGAGTTGTTGATCGCATTAGTGTTAACAGACTGAATATTTGTTTCCATAGAGTATTGTCTAAATAATTCGTTATCATGCACTCATAAAATAAATATCTCCTAGATTTGGCCATCGTGACCGCACCTTCCTACGATTCGGTCGCTCTATTGACCGTCAGCTGAGCTCCCTGCCTCAGGAAAGCTGCGATGAAGACCTCCAATGTCAAGAAATAATTTCCACCCCCTCCCCCATAACTGCACCACTCAAGACATTTCCACCAAGGCTATTGTGCCCTCAGAATCAAGGAGAAGCTCTTCTCATTACAAAAAGAGATCGGCAGCACTATCCATATATGACCATAGATCAATGTCATCCTACAGTCCAGTCTCCTGGGCTAGAGGATTCAAGTCTGAAGAAGAGTTATCCAAGATGTCCTCAGAAGGCCCTTCGTCTTTATCAGAATCTCAGGAGTCCAAAGTGATGGAGATGCCAGCCGAGTACTCTCACAACGTGAGAATGCCCAGGAGAAATTATCTCAGGTTTGGGTAAACTGGAAGATAAACCTGACCTCCACACTTAAACTTCCAACATTCAATTTGTTCCCTAATGACCTTGTTGTTACCTCATCCTACCGAAATATTACTCGTCTTTTTCACAATCACATCATATAATATTATGAGCATATTTATCCTTACCCTCTTCATTACAATACAGTTGTGTCGTCTTAATTCTAATTTACCGTCCTTATTTAAATTAATTTCTTATCAAATGATGAAGAACAGCCAAAGCAATTCTCTCCAGAAATCCAAATAGTACACTTGACTAATATGGATGTAACGTTCGATGAACCAAAATTTGTAAGCCATTATTAGCTTCCAAGAAGGTTGACATGCCACTAAGAAGAAAGAGCTCCAAAATAATATGTAACTAATCACGATGTGGCACTCACTGGAAAAGTGCTTCAGAAACACACAGAGATACATGAATCTGCAACTGACTGCAGGTGATTAACAATTCTAGACACCATTCCCTTGACCTAATATCAGACCTAATGTAAAAAAACTTTCCCTCACTACCAACACTAAGGCCTAGGTTCGAACCAATGGAAGAGGACATCACAACAGAGGAAACTTCTCTGGCACTGAGCTCGGCAGTTTGTGTCAAGTAACCGGTACTTCATGTCTACTCGAGTATTACCTTACACCACCATGCGTGTAAAATACTATATCTCACATAAATATTTTCCAGGCAGAACAAATTTTGGGCATTAAATAACTCATAGTCATTTGGTGGTGTTATTATATCCTTAACCCAGACTGACCTTGAACTTCAGAAACCTAATCATTTCCAACTCATGTGATGAAAAGAGTTTTCAGATGGGTTGAATATGCCTTAACATGAAAGTAAACAATGGTAAATTATGCTATCACGTACTAATCAAATAGGTTAATTTATATATATATATATATATCATATAAATATATATATATTATATATATATATATATATATATTGTGACGGTAACGAGTTGGAAATGGTGGTCGGCAGTCTTCCAACTAGCAGGTGTCAGTGCTGGGCACATATAAATATAAAAAAAAGAAAAGGAAAAAAAAAAGAGAAAAAAAAGAATGACTGCGTGATTTGGTAATCTGTGGTAAGGTTGGAAAGACTAAAAGCAATAATAAAAAATATGGATTTTAATAACAATAAAAACACAAATTGAAATAAATGCCAAATCTTGGCTTACTGGCAAAAATAATAAACAATATAAACATGAAAATAGATTACGTTAATGGGGAGGAGAATTGATATACAAAAGTAAGTAAAATATGAATGCTGGAATATATGCACTAACTATGAACCTCTATTTGACCACACAGAGTGAGTCACTTAGGAGTTCACAGCTTGCGAGCACACAATATTCTGGCTGGCAGAAACGCAAGGGACTCCAACAATAACTGGTGAGGTCTTGTGATTGGCGGGGAGCCGGAGTGGAGTGTTGGTTGGCGGCCAATGAGGAAGCTGGATGGTCGCAAGTCGCTAGTTAGGCCGTTGAAGGGTTCGGCGCGTCGACCAGGTGCAGCAGGGGGGGGAAGGAGGGAGTTGCTGGTACGTGTGGCTAACATAGTACGTTTAGCCACTACAAAACGTATCTTGTATATTGATGAGGACAGGCGTGATTCGCAGAAATAGCAGGCTAAATCTCTGATAAGAGATTATCGTCACAACTCTCCCCCGAAGCCTGCCGTTTCGGGTGAATCACGTCCCCTGGAGGTAGAGTGGGAGGTGGAGCTGCCTCTACCTCATGCACTCTGGAGAGGGCATCAGCGATGATGTTATCAGGCCCCTTGATGTAGCAGATCTTTAAGTTGAAGCCTTGAAGATATAAAGCCCATCGCAGCAGACGTTGGTTATTAAATTGGGCTTGATGTAAAAATCTCAGAGGGTTGTGGTCCGAATAGATGGTAGTGGACCTAGCACCGTGCAGATATGGGTGCAAAGTGTTGTAAGCTCAGGACGATGGACAGGAGTTCCTTCTCTATAGTACTGTAGTTCTTCTGATGAGGCTTCAACTTGCAACTGTAGTAGCTGACAGGTAGAACCTCCTCGCCTCGCTGCTGCATTAAGACACTTCCGATGCGGTACCACTGGCGTCGACATGGAGGATGAAAGGCTTCTTGATACTGGTGAGGCGAGAATGGGATTAGAACAGAGGAGGAATTTGAGTTGTTCGAATGCAACGGTTGCTCTCTGGTCCAATTATATCGTTGCTTGGGACTGGTTAAGGTGATTAATGGGGTTGCAACAGTGCTAAAATTCTTCACAAACCTACGGTAATAGGAAGCAAGACCAAGGAAGCGCAGGAGCTGCTTCCTGGTAGTAGGCTGTGGATACTGTTGGATTGCTCGAATGTGAATGTTTAACGGAGCCAGGTTGCCACTCCCTATAACATGACCCAGGTACCGCACTTTACCTTTCGCGAAGGTGGACTTGCCCAAATTGATGGTGAGGCCGGCTTTCAGGAGCTTGTAGAACAATCGTTGTAGCTGGAGCAGGTGTTCGCTCCAGGTGTTGGATGCTACTACTATGTCGTCCAAATAGGCATAGGTGTTTTCCAAGCCCTGGATGACGCGGTTGACAGCTCTCTGAAAGGTGGCTGGGGCATTGCAGAGTCCAAAGGGAAGGCGATGGTACCTGTAGAGACCAAAGGGGGTTATAAAGGCGGACAGTACCTTAGCTCGCTCCGTTAAACTCACCTGGTAGTAGCCCTTTAGTAGGTCTACCTGAGACAGGTAGCGGGCATTACCAATGGCATCCAAAATGTCGTCTACTCTGGGTATTGGGTAGGCGTCCTTCACTGTGACCTGGTTCAACTTCCTATAATCCGTACACAGACGGATTTTGCCGTGAGGTTTGGGTACCAGGATGCATGGTGAGGCCCAGGGGGACTCACAGGGGGTAGCCAGTCCATGGTCCAAGAGATACTGTACCTCAGCCCGCATGACTTCCGTTTGCTCGGGCTGATTCGGTAGAATGGTTGGCGAATCGGCTGGGTGTCAGGTAGCAGTTGGATGTCATGCCGAGTTACGGTACACTCTTGGGGTCATCTCGAAACAACTCTTGATTCTCTGACGAGTTTGATTAGTGGAGCACTATTATCGTCCTGAAAATGATGTTGAAGGTTAGTAAGGATTTCCGAGTTAGAGAGCGCTGTCTCAGTGTCAGTGCTCTCGGAAGGAGAAGCAGGGAAGGTCTCACTGTGGCTGTATGGACCTGTAAATGAGGTGAAATTGGTTAACACAGTGGGAGGAACCCATGGTAGGGCTTGAGTAAATTAATGTGGCACAGCTGGGTCTTCCGCCGCCTATCGGGGGTCTCGAGAACGTAGTTGAAGTTGTTCCGGCACTCCTAACACGGTAGGGTCCTGAGAACCTGTTCTGTAAAGGAGAACCTGGGATAGGGAAATAGGCAAGCACTAAGTCTCCTGGTGTAAACTTCCTTACTTTACAGTGCCGGTCGTAACGAGTCTTCATCCTCTCTGGGCTCTCTGTAGGTTGTTGCTGGCAAAGGAAGGGACCCTCTCTAGAATGTGTCGGAGATTTGGAGATACTGGGGCACACTCTGATGCTCACTGAAGGTGTCATCACGTAGAGAATCCTTGAAAGCCTTGAGAGGTGTACGGCACTTACGTCCGTAGAGCATCTCATAAGGAGATACTCCTAGTGACTCGTTGGGAAGACTTCTGAAAATACACAAAATGAGATCAATTTGCCTATCCCAATCCTTTGAGGTCTCATTACAGA
>WNGS01003220.1:0-29456 GCA_020271785.1 Procambarus virginalis
TTCATTGCATATTTCTCGGTTGCGGTGCGGTACAAAAATTTTACCACAGACGTTTACTTGAGTAAATGAAGAACCAGCATTTTCTGCAACTGCATTACCAAATTGTGTTATTTGGTACTTTCAGACCTGAAAGGTTTTAGGAGACAGGTTGGTATTCTGGGCTTATTCGAGCCAAAAAAAAACAATTCTCCAGAAGACGGATGTGGTGCATCAGACTTTTTCGTTATATGGTCAGAGCAGGGCGCTTTTTTGTCGACAATTTGAAACTCATTTGAACGATGTAACGACATGACCTTAACGTATTCGATATATATAAGGTAGACTCAGTGTTGTTGATGTACCATTCACCAAAAATCGGACATGGTACATAAGACGTTTTCGTGGTATGTTCACAACAGGATGCATGCTAAGCGACCATTTGAAACTCTTTTGAACGATGAAACGACATCACATTAACGTATTCAATATATATAGGGGAGACTCATTGTGAGGCACCTTCCTCACGGGAAACCTGCTGTCTGATGGAAACGTGCGAGGGAGCCTACTGACGAGTACTGGCGTCTTGGCAACATTGTGTTTCGTTGTTTCCAGAGCATATGTTTCCCATTACTCAGTTTTTTTGCTGCAGTCTCATTGCATTGCATTTTGCTATTTCTCGGTTCCGGTGCGGTACAAAAATTTTACCACAGACGTTTACTTGAGTAAATGAAGAACCAGCATTTTCTGCAACTGCATTACCAGATTGTGTTATTTGGTACTCTCAGACCTGAAAGGTTTTAGGAGACAGGCTGGTATTCTGGGCTTATTCGAGCCAAAAAAAAACAAATTCTCCAGAAGACGGATGTGGTGCATCAGACTTTTTCGTTATATGGTCAGAGCAGGGCGCTTTTTTGTCGACAATTTGAAACTCATTTGAACGATGTAACGACATGACCTTAACGTATTCGATATATATAAGGTAGACTCAGTGTTGTTGATGTACCATTCACCAAAAATCGGACATGGTACATAAGACGTTTTCGTGGTATGTTCACAACAGGATGCATGCTGAGCGACCATTTGAAACTCTTTTGTGTGATGAAACGACATCACATTAACGTATTCAATATATATAGGGGAGACTCATTGTGAGGCACCTTCCTCACAGGAAACCTGCTGTCTGATGGAAACGTGCGAGGGAGCCTACTGACGAGTACTGGCGTCTTGGCGACATTGTGTTTCGTTGTTTCCAGAGCATATGTTTCCCATTACTCAGTTTTTTTGCTGCGGTCTCATTGCATTGCATTTTGCTATTTCTCGGTTCCGGTGCGGTACAAAAATTTTACCACAGACGTTTACTTGAGTAAATGAAGAACCAGCATTTTCTGCAACTGCATTACCAAATTGTGTTATTTGGTACTTTCAGACCTGAAAGGTTTTAGGAGACAGGTTGGTATTCTGGGCTTATTCGAGCCAAAAAAAAACAAATTCTCCAGAAGACGGATGTGGTGCATCAGACTTTTTCGTTATATGGTCAGAGCAGGGCGCTTTTTTGTCGACAATTTGAAACTCATTTGAACGATGTAACGACATGACCTTAACGTATTCGATATATATAAGGTAGACTCAGTGTTGTTGATGTACCATTCACCAAAAATCGGACATGGTACATAAGACTTTTCGTGGTATGTTCACAACAGGATGCATGCTGAGCGACCATTTGAAACTCTTTTGTGATGAAACGACATCACATTAACGTATTCAATATATATAGGGGAGACTCATTGTGAGGCACCTTCCTCACGGGAAACCTGCTGTCTGATGGAAACGTGCGAGGGAGCCTACTGACGAGTACTGGCGTCTTGGCGACATTGTGTTTCGTTGTTTCCAGAGCATATGTTTCCCATTACTCAGTTTTTTGCTGCAGTCTCATTGCATTGCATTTTGCTATTTCTCGGTTCCGGTGCGGTACAAAAATTTTACCACAGACGTTTACTTGAGTAAATGAAGAACCAGCATTTTCTGCAACTGCATTACCAGATTGTGTTATTTGGTACTCTCAGACCTGAAAGGTTTTAGGAGACAGGCTGGTATTCTGGGCTTATTCGAGCCAAAAAAAAAAATTCTCCAGAAGACGGATGTGGTGCATCAGACTTTTTCGTTATATGGTCAGAGCAGGGCGCTTTTTTGTCGACAATTTGAAACTCATTTGAACGATGTAACGACATGACCTTAACGTATTCGATATATATAAGGTAGACTCAGTGTTGTTGATGTACCATTCACCAAAAATCGGACATGGTACATAAGACGTTTTCGTGGTATGTTCACAACAGGATGCATGCTGAGCGACCATTTGAAACTCTTTTGAACGATGAAACGACATCACATTAACGTATTCAATATATATAGGGGAGACTCATTGTGAGGCACCTTCCTCACGGAAACCTGCTGTCTGATGGAAACGTGCGAGGGAGCCTACTGACGAGTACTGGCGTCTTGGCGACATTGTGTTTCGTTGTTTCCAGAGCATATGTTTCCCATTACTCAGTTTTTTGCTGCAGTCTCATTGCATTGCATTTTGCTATTTCTCGGTTCCGGTGCGGTACAAAAATTTTACCACAGACGTTTACTTGAGTAAATGAAGAACCAGCATTTTCTGCAACTGCATTACCAAATTGTGTTATTTGGTACTTTCAGACCTGAAAGGTTTTAGGAGACAGGTTGGTATTCTGGGCTTATTCGAGCCAAAAAAAACAAATTCTCCAGAAGACGGATGTGGTGCATCAGACTTTTTCGTTATATGGTCAGAGCAGGGCGCTTTTTTGTCGACAATTTGAAACTCATTTGAACGATGTAACGACATGACCTTAACGTATTCGATATATATAAGGTAGACTCAGTGTTGTTGATGTACCATTCACCAAAAATCGGACATGGTACATAAGACGTTTTCGTGGTATGTTCACAACAGGATGCATGCTGAGCGACCATTTGAAACTCTTTTGTGTGATGAAACGACATCACATTAACGTATTCAATATATATAGGGGAGACTCATTGTGAGGCACCTTCCTCACAGGAAACCTGCTGTCTGATGGAAACGTGCGAGGGAGCCTACTGACGAGTACTGGCGTCTTGGCGACATTGTGTTTCGTTGTTTCCAGAGCATATGTTTCCCATTACTCAGTTTTTTGCTGCGGTCTCATTGCATTGCATTTTGCTATTTCTCGGTTCCGATGCGGTACAAAAATTTTACCACAGACGTTTACTTGAGTAAATGAAGAACCAGCATTTTCTGCAACTGCATTACCAAATTGTGTTATTTGGTACTTTCAGACCTGAAAGGTTTTAGGAGACAGGTTGGTATTCTGGGCTTATTCGAGCCAAAAAAAAACAAATTCTCCAGAAGACGGATGTGGTGCATCAGACTTTTTCGTTATATGGTCAGAGCAGGGCGCTTTTTTGTCGACAATTTGAAACTCATTTGAACGATGTAACGACATGACCTTAACGTATTCGATATATATAAGGTAGACTCAGTGTTGTTGATGTACCATTCACCAAAAATCGGACATGGTACATAAGGCTTTTTCGTGGTATGTTCACAACAGGATGCATGCTAAGCGACCATTTGAAACTCTTTTGAACGATGAAACGACATCACATTAACGTATTCAATATATATAGGGGAGACTCATTGTGAGGCACCTTCCTCACGGGAAACCTGCTGTCTGATGGAAACGTGCGAGGGAGCCTACTGACGAGTACTGGCGTCTTGGCGACATTGTGTTTCATTGTTTCCCGAGTATATGTTTCCCATTACTCAGTTTTTTTGCTCCAGTCTCATTGCATTGCATTTTGCTATTTCTCGGTTCCGGTGCGGTACAAAAATTTTACCACAGACGTTTACTTGAGTAAATGAAGAACCAGCATTTTCTGCAACTGCATTACCAAATTGTGTTATTTGGTACTTTCAGACCTGAAAGGTTTTAGGAGACAGGTTGGTATTCTGGGCTTATTCGAGCCAAAAAAAAAAATTCTCCAGAAGACGGATGTGGTGCATCAGACTTTTTCGTTATATGGTCAGAGCAGGGCGCTTTTTTGTCGACAATTTGAAACTCATTTGAACGATGTAACGACATGACCTTAACGTATTCGATATATATAAGGTAGACTCAGTGTTGTTGATGTACCATTCACCAAAAATCGGACATGGTACATAAGACGTTTTCGTGGTATGTTCACAACAGGATGCATGCTGAGCGACCATTTGAAACTCTTTTGTGTGATGAAACGACATCACATTAACGTATTCAATATATATAGGGGAGACTCATTGTGAGGCACCTTCCTCACAGGAAACCTGCTGTCTGATGGAAACGTGCGAGGGAGCCTACTGACGAGTACTGGCGTCTTGGCGACATTGTGTTTCATTGTTTCCAGAGTATATGTTTCCCATTACTCAGTTTTTTTGCTCCAGTCTCATTGCATTGCATTTTGCTATTTCTCGGTTGCGGTGCGGTACAAAAATTTTACCACAGACGTTTACTTGAGTAAATGAAGAACCAGCATTTTCTGCAACTGCATTACCAAATTGTGTTATTTGGTACTTTCAGACCTGAAAGGTTTTAGGAGACAGGTTGGTATTCTGGGCTTATTCGAGCCAAAAAAAAAAAATTCTCCAGAAGACGGATGTGGTGCATCAGACTTTTTCGTTATATGGTCAGAGCAGGGCGCTTTTTTGTCGACAATTTGAAACTCATTTGAACGATGTAACGACATGACCTTAACGTATTCGATATATATAAGGTAGACTCAGTGTTGTTGATGTACCATTCACCAAAAATCGGACATGGTACATAAGACGTTTTCGTGGTATGTTCACAACAGGATGCATGCTGAGCGACCATTTGAAACTCTTTTGTGTGATGAAACGACATCACATTAACGTATTCAATATATATAGGGGAGACTCATTGTGAGGCACCTTCCTCACAGGAAACCTGCTGTCTGATGGAAACGTGCGAGGGAGCCTACTGACGAGTACTGGCGTCTTGGCGACATTGTGTTTCGTTGTTTCCAGAGCATATGTTTCCCATTACTCAGTTTTTTGCTGCGGTCTCATTGCATTGCATTTTGCTATTTCTCGGTTCCGGTGCGGTACAAAAATTTTACCACAGACGTTTACTTGAGTAAATGAAGAACCAGCATTTTCTGCAACTGCATTACCAATTGTGTTATTTGGTACTCTCAGACCTGAAAGGTTTTAGGAGACAGGTTGGTATTCTGGGCTTATTCGAGCCAAAAAAAAAAAATTCTCCAGAAGACGGATGTGGTGCATCAGACTTTTTCGTTATATGGTCAGAGCAGGGCGCTTTTTTGTCGACAATTTGAAACTCATTTGAACGATGTAACGACATGACCTTAACGTATTCGATATATATAAGGTAGACTCAGTGTTGTTGATGTACCATTCACCAAAAATCGGACATGGTACATAAGACTTTTTCGTGGTATGTTCACAACAGGATGCATGCTGAGCGACCATTTGAAACTCTTTTGTGTGATGAAACGACATCACATTAACGTATTCAATATATATAGGGGAGACTCATTGTGAGGCACCTTCCTCACGGGAAACCTGCTGTCTGATGGAAACGTGCGAGGGAGCCTACTGACGAGTACTGGCGTCTTGGCAACATTGTGTTTCGTTGTTTCCAGAGCATATGTTTCCCATTACTCAGTTTTTTTTGCTGCAGTCTCATTGCATTGCATTTTGCTATTTCTCGGTTCCGGTGCGGTACAAAAATTTTACCACAGACGTTTACTTGAGTAAATGAAGAACCAGCATTTTCTGCAACTGCATTACCAGATTGTGTTATTTGGTACTCTCAGACCTGAAAGGTTTTAGGAGACAGGCTGGTATTCTGGGCTTATTCGAGCCAAAAAAAAAAATTCTCCAGAAATCGGATGTGGTGCATCAGACTTTTTCGTTATATGGTCAGAGCAGGGCGCTTTTTTGTCGACAATTTGAAACTCATTTGAACGATGTAACGACATGACCTTAACGTATTCGATATATATAAGGTAGACTCAGTGTTGTTGCACATTCATGTGAATGGTACCCATTCACCAAAAATCGGACATGGTACATAAGACTTTTTCGTGGTATGTTCACAACAGGATGCATGCTGAGCGACCATTTGAAACTCTTTTGAACGATGAAACGACATCACATTAACGTATTCAATATATATAGGGGAGACTCATTGTGAGGCACCTTCCTCACAGGAAACCTGCTGTCTGATGGAAACGTGCGAGGGAGCCTACTGACGAGTACTGGCGTCTTGGCGACATTGTGTTTCGTTGTTTCCAGAGCATATGTTTCCCATTACTCAGTTTTTTTGCTGCAGTCTCATTGCATTGCATTTTGCTATTTCTCGGTTCCGGTGCGGTACAAAAATTTTACCACAGACGTTTACTTGAGTAAATGAAGAACCAGCATTTTCTGCAACTGCATTACCAAATTGTGTTATTTGGTACTTTCAGACCTGAAAGGTTTTAGGAGACAGGTTGGTATTCTGGGCTTATTCGAGCCAAAAAAAAACAAATTCTCCAGAAGACGGATGTGGTGCATCAGACTTTTTCGTTATATGGTCAGAGCAGGGCGCTTTTTTGTCGACAATTTGAAACTCATTTGAACGATGTAACGACATGACCTTAACGTATTCGATATATATAAGGTAGACTCAGTGTTGTTGATGTACCATTCACCAAAAATCGGACATGGTACATAAGACGTTTTCGTGGTATGTTCACAACAGGATGCATGCTGAGCGACCATTTGAAACTCTTTTGTGTGATGAAACGACATCACATTAACGTATTCAATATATATAGGGGAGACTCATTGTGAGGCACCTTCCTCACGGGAAACCTGCTGTCTGATGGAAACGTGCGAGGGAGCCTACTGACGAGTACTGGCGTCTTGGCAACATTGTGTTTCGTTGTTTCCAGAGCATATGTTTCCCATTACTCAGTTTTTTTGCTGCAGTCTCATTGCATTGCATTTTGCTATTTCTCGGTTCCGGTGCGGTACAAAAATTTTACCACAGACGTTTACTTGAGTAAATGAAGAACCAGCATTTTCTGCAACTGCATTACCAGATTGTGTTATTTGGTACTCTCAGACCTGAAAGGTTTTAGGAGACAGGTTGGTATTCTGGGCTTATTCGAGCCAAAAAAAAACAAATTCTCCAGAAGACGGATGTGGTGCATCAGACTTTTTCGTTATATGGTCAGAGCAGGGCGCTTTTTTGTCGACAATTTGAAACTCATTTGAACGATGTAACGACATGACCTTAACGTATTCGATATATATAAGGTAGACTCAGTGTTGTTGATGTACCATTCACCAAAAATCGGACATGGTACATAAGACGTTTTCGTGGTATGTTCACAACAGGATGCATGCTGAGCGACCATTTGAAACTCTTTTGTGTGATGAAACGACATCACATTAACGTATTCAATATATATAGGGGAGACTCATTGTGAGGCACCTTCCTCACGGGAAACCTGCTGTCTGATGGAAACGTGCGAGGGAGCCTACTGACGAGTACTGGCGTCTTGGCAACATTGTGTTTCGTTGTTTCCAGAGCATATGTTTCCCATTACTCAGTTTTTTTTGCTGCAGTCTCATTGCATTGCATTTTGCTATTTCTCGGTTCCGGTGCGGTACAAAATTTTACCCAGACGTTTACTTGAGTAAATGAAGAACCAGCATTTTCTGCAACTGCATTACCAGATTGTGTTATTTGGTACTCTCAGACCTGAAAGGTTTTAGGAGACAGGCTGGTATTCTGGGCTTATTCGAGCCAAAAAAAAAAATTCTCCAGAAATCGGATGTGGTGCATCAGACTTTTTCGTTATATGGTCAGAGCAGGGCGCTTTTTTGTCGACAATTTGAAACTCATTTGAACGATGTAACGACATGACCTTAACGTATTCGATATATATAAGGTAGACTCAGTGTTGTTGGCACATTCATGGTGAATGGTACATAATGATGTACCATTCACCAAAAATCGGACATGGTACATAAGGCTTTTTCGTGGTATGTTCACAACAGGATGCATGCTAAGCGACCATTTGAAACTCTTTTGAACGATGAAACGACATCACATTAACGTATTCAATATATATAGGGGAGACTCATTGTGAGGCACCTTCCTCACGGGAAACCTGCTGTCTGATGGAAACGTGCGAGGGAGCCTACTGACGAGTACTGGCGTCTTGGCACATTGTGTTTCGTTGTTTCCAGAGCATATGTTTCCCATTACTCAGTTTTTTTGCTGCAGTCTCATTGCATTGCATTTTGCTATTTCTCGGTTCCGGTGCGGTACAAAAATTTTACCACAGACGTTTACTTGAGTAAATGAAGAACCAGCATTTTCTGCAACTGCATTACCAAATTGTGTTATTTGGTACTTTCAGACCTGAAAGGTTTTAGGAGACAGGTTGGTATTCTGGGCTTATTCGAGCCAAAAAAAAAAAATTCTCCAGAAGACGGATGTGGTGCATCAGACTTTTTCGTTATATGGTCAGAGCAGGGCGCTTTTTTGTCGACAATTTGAAACTCATTTGAACGATGTAACGACATGACCTTAACGTATTCGATATATATAAGGTAGACTCAGTGTTGTTGATGTACCATTCACCAAAAATCGGACATGGTACATAAGACGTTTTCGTGGTATGTTCACAACAGGATGCATGCTGAGCGACCATTTGAAACTCTTTTGTGATGAAACGACATCACATTAACGTATTCAATATATATAGGGGAGACTCATTGTGAGGCACCTTCCTCACAGGAAACCTGCTGTCTGATGGAAACGTGCGAGGGAGCCTACTGACGAGTACTGGCGTCTTGGCGACATTGTGTTTCGTTGTTTCCAGAGCATATGTTTCCCATTACTCAGTTTTTTGCTGCAGTCTCATTGCATTGCATTTTGCTATTTCTCGGTTCCGGTGCGGTACAAAAGTTTTACCACAGACGTTTACTTGAGTAAATGAAGAACCAGCATTTTCTGCAACTGCATTACCAGATTGTGTTATTTGGTACTCTCAGACCTGAAAGGTTTTAGGAGACAGGCTGGTATTCTGGGCTTATTCGAGCCAAAAAAAAAAATTCTCCAGAAATCGGATGTGGTGCATCAGACTTTTTCGTTATATGGTCAGAGCAGGGCGCTTTTTTGTCGACAATTTGAAACTCATTTGAACGATGTAACGACATGACCTTAACGTATTCGATATATATAAGGTAGACTCAGTGTTGTTGGCATTCATGTGAATGGTACATAAAGATGTACCATTCACCAAAAATCGGACATGGTACATAAGACATTTTCGTGGTATGTTCACAACAGGATGCATGCTGAGCGACCATTTGAAACTCTTTTGAAGTATGAAACGACATCACATTAACGTATTCAATATATATAGGGGAGACTCATTGTGAGGCACCTTCCTCACGGGAAACCTGCTGTCTGATGGAAACGTGCGAGGGAGCCTACTGACGAGTACTGGCGTCTTGGCGACATTGTGTTTCGTTGTTTCCAGAGCATATGTTTCCCATTACTCAGTTTTTTGCTGCAGTCTCATTGCATTGCATTTTGCTATTTCTCGGTTCCGGTGCGGTACAAAAATTTTACCACAGACGTTTACTTGAGTAAATGAAGAACCAGCATTTTCTGCAACTGCATTACCAAATTGTGTTATTTGGTACTTTCAGACCTGAAAGGTTTTAGGAGACAGGTTGGTATTCTGGGCTTATTCGAGCCAAAAAAAAACAAATTCTCCAGAAGACGGATGTGGTGCATCAGACTTTTTCGTTATATGGTCAGAGCAGGGCGCTTTTTTGTCGACAATTTGAAACTCATTTGAACGATGTAACGACATGACCTTAACGTATTCGATATATATAGACTCAGTGTTTGACTCATGTGTGGTTGATGTACCATTCACCAAAAATCGGACATGGTACATAAGACTTTTCGTGGTATGTTCACAACAGGATGCATGCTGAGCGACCATTTGAAACTCTTTTGAACGATGAAACGACATCACATTAACGTATTCAATATATATAGGGGAGACTCATTGTGAGGCACCTTCCTCACAGGAAACCTGCTGTCTGATGGAAACGTGCGAGGGAGCCTACTGACGAGTACTGGCGTCTTGGCAACATTGTGTTTCGTTGTTTCCAGAGCATATGTTTCCCATTACTCAGTTTTTTTGCTGCGTCTCATTGCATTGCATTTTGCTATTTCTCGGTTCCGGTGCGGTACAAAAATTTTACCACAGACGTTTACTTGAGTAAATGAAGAACCAGCATTTTCTGCAACTGCATTACCAAATTGTGTTATTTGGTACTTTCAGACCTGAAAGGTTTTAGGAGACAGGTTGGTATTCTGGGCTTATTCGAGCCAAAAAAAAAAAATTCTCCAGAAGACGGATGTGGTGCATCAGACTTTTTCGTTATATGGTCAGAGCAGGGCGCTTTTTTGTCGACAATTTGAAACTCATTTGAACGATGTAACGACATGACCTTAACGTATTCGATATATATAAGGTAGACTCAGTGTTGTTGATGTACCATTCACCAAAAATCGGACATGGTACATAAGACTTTTCGTGGTATGTTCACAACAGGATGCATGCTGAGCGACCATTTGAAACTCTTTTGTGTGATGAAACGACATCACATTAACGTATTCAATATATATAGGGAGACTCATTGTGAGGCACCTTCCTCACAGGAAACCTGCTGTCTGATGGAAACGTGCGAGGGAGCCTACTGACGAGTACTGGCGTCTTGGCGACATTGTGTTTCGTTGTTTCCAGAGCATATGTTTCCCATTACTCAGTTTTTTGCTGCGGTCTCATTGCATTGCATTTTGCTATTTCTCGGTTCCGATGCGGTACAAAAATTTTACCACAGACGTTTACTTGAGTAAATGAAGAACCAGCATTTTCTGCAACTGCATTACTAAATTGTGTTATTTGGTACTTTCAGACCTGAAAGGTTTTAGGAGACAGGTTGGTATTCTGGGCTTATTCGAGCCAAAAAAAAAAATTCTCCAGAAGACGGATGTGGTGCATCAGACTTTTTCGTTATATGGTCAGAGCAGGGCGCTTTTTTGTCGACAATTTGAAACTCATTTGAACGATGTAACGACATGACCTTAACGTATTCGATATATATAAGGTAGACTCAGTGTTGTTGATGTACCATTCACCAAAAATCGGACATGGTACATAAGACGTTTTCGTGGTATGTTCACAACAGGATGCATGCTGAGCGACCATTTGAAACTCTTTTGTGTGATGAAACGACATCACATTAACGTATTCAATATATATATGGGAGACTCATTGTGAGGCACCTTCCTCACAGGAAACCTGCTGTCTGATGGAAACGTGCGAGGGAGCCTACTGACGAGTACTGGCGTCTTGGCGACATTGTGTTTCGTTGTTTCCAGAGCATATGTTTCCCATTACTCAGTTTTTTGCTGCGGTCTCATTGCATTGCATTTTGCTATTTCTCGGTTCCGATGCGGTACAAAAATTTACCACAGACGTTTACTTGAGTAAATGAAGAACCAGCATTTTCTGCAACTGCATTACTAAATTGTGTTATTTGGTACTTTCAGACCTGAAAGGTTTTAGGAGACAGGTTGGTATTCTGGGCTTATTCGAGCCAAAAAAAAAAAACAAATTCCAGAAGACGGATGTGGTGCATCAGACTTTTTCGTTATATGGTCAGAGCAGGGCGCTTTTTTGTCGACAATTTGAAACTCATTTGAACGATGTAACGACATGACCTTAACGTATTCGATATATATAAGGTAGACTAAAGAGTGTGCGGGTTCGCGGGTTAGGGGACAGACGTGTCGTCGTCGCGCTCCGTGAAAACACTGGAATAAACCGGGATTTTTTAGGATTACAACTATGGATTACGGCCACAGTGATCACCCAGTGCATAGTGACCCGTAGGAAAGTTGAATACAGAAATTAAAAATGGAACTTTGAGTTAAATACAGAATAAACGTGGTCCCACGTGGTGAGCCAGTGCCACCAGGCTCATGTGTACAGGCAAAAGCGATATATATCAAATATAGCGAGCAGTGATACGGTGAACAGTGAAGTGGAACGTGTAACATAACATATAAATAAGTGAATAGTGTTAGAGAATTGTTCATAGAAAAATTATAAATGTAAAGTTGTGGAGGAGGCATCACATTTGTGTTTACACCACAGCCACGAGGCCTACACAGTGTAAGGGAGTCCCTCAGTAACAGTATACTCCCTCAGTGATAATATACCAGCAATATATACTGTAATACCAGCAAGTAGGCTTAGGAACTAGTAATAGAGTAAGTTAATAACATTGTAAGCCGGAAGAAAGCAGAAATTCCCTTAGGAAAATACAGGCAAATAATCAGTGTATAAATCAAGTAACTGGCAACCGGTGACATCCTGCCCCCGACCTGGGACAACAACGGTCAACTAGACGGTCCCAAGAGGACCATATTTTCTCCACAAGGCGATAAGTACCCCCACATAAACTTTAACAAATAAACATATGTAATATTATAAATATACTGTATACATATTATATATACATATGTATAATATTATAAATATATGCATATAATATTATAACATCACAAACCCAACATGGAGGTGTGTGGAGGCTGCCATAAGGCACTTCGGAAGACTGTTGTAGGCATTGTATGTAATATTTGTAACATAAGATTTCACCTGAGTTGTACAGGATTACCTACACAATATGCAAACCGGGAAGGTACCTACTGGATCTGTGAAAGTGACAGACAGGTGTGGGAAAACATTGCCAAACTAATGAATGACATTCCTGAAGTACACAGGCTACAATTCACACAAAAACTACCAGAAATATATGCAGAGTATATAAAGACAGCAACGAACTCTGAGCACAACCCAGGGATTGAGAATTTAGAGAGTCAAAGTAGCTATGTAGAAGGACATAGCGTCGAGGTACACAAAAATGAAGGCAATATTGTAGAGAAAACTGGTGATATGAATAAGGAGATAAAAAATGAGACGAATGAGAAAGACGAAAGCAACAAGGCGAAAGATAAGGGTAATACCGAGAATAAATGCAGAAACGAGAAAGTTGGAACAAAAATCACAGAGGTAGCCAAGTCGTACACGGATACAAACAAGAATAATGCAATCACAGATGAAAATATTTGCAGGTATTATGCAAAAGGACAGTGCAGATATGGGCCCAGAGGCACGGAATGCTCATTCATGCACCCACGGAAATGCCGGAACTGGTTAGGGAAAGGCAGATGTCGTTTTGATACTGAGTGTAGATATTTTCACCCTAAGCTATGCAAACTCTCAGTTAATGAGAGGAAATGCTACGATCTTCATTGCCCCGATTTCCACGTCAGAGGTACACAGCGCTATATAAGAGAGGAAGTCCAATATAATAGCCCTGAACATTTTTTAGAGGCAGGCAGAAACAGAGGGAGAAACAGACAGGCAGAACCGTGGCAGGAGTACGGATGGAGAGGGGGAAATGGCCGAGACTGGACTACATTTCGTCATCAAGCCCACACATACTACACCCCCAACTACACAGAGACTACCACACTCCCCAATATCACTTCCAAAACTGGACAAACCATTGCCACAACAACACACCCTGGGTCAGGGTAGAGAGGAGGGAGAACCACCAAAACCTTCCAGAAGTGACACACAATATGGACAATCATTCATTTTTGCAAACATTCAAGGTCTAAAGCCAAAGTCAAGAAATAAAGTCAAGTTCATAAATGGTCTCCTATTAGAGTCAAACTCCATATTTGGGGCATTCACGGAAACTCATACAAAAGATTACATGGATGGTGAAATCTGGATTCCAAATTATAATTTATACAGATGTGATAGAAAAACTAGGTCAAATGGAGGAGTAGGTCTGTATATTAAAGAGGACCTGGTATGCACAGAACTACTAAACTCAACTAATGAGGTGGTAGAGGTACTTGGAATTAAGGTAGAGAAACTAACCTTAATTATTATTTTAATATATAAACCGCCAGATACAACGGTTGAGGAATTCACAGAGCAGATGCACAAAATAGAGAANCCTCTCGTTCTTCCCTGCGCAGCTGTGCTTGTGCCTCTCGTTCTTTCGTTTGCTGCTGTGCCTCCCTCTCTGCTTCCTCGCGCTCAGCTGTGCTTCTCTTCTTCTCGCGCAGCTGTGCTTCTCTCTCTGCTTCCTCGCGCCTCAGCTGTGCATCTCTTTCTCTCGTTTGCAGCTGTGCATCTCTTTCTTCTCTGCGCAGCTGTGCTTCTCGCTCTGCTTCCTCACGCTTCAGCTGTGCTTCTCTTTCTTCTCTGCGCAGCTGTGCTTGTGCTTCCAGCTGCAGCTTCATTATTCCAGCTTGACACTGCGCCTGCTGCCACTGGATCCCCGCTGCTGCCACCGGTACTCAGGTTCTCTCCTCCACTGGCAGGTGTCTGTGGCCGTTCCTCACCTAGGCTTCATCACGTGCCTTGAGCTGTGCCATGATCTCAGTCTTCTCTCTCCCACTTTGGAAGCTCTCAACTTGATCCCAAGTGGTCGGCGATCGTCTGCAGCTATGCCTTGGTGCACTCCTCCAGTACTTGCTCGTCTCTCGTGTCTAAAACCTGGCTACTTTATCACCCTCCATCTTGTGACAATGAGTGAAAACTTGGGCCTGATATTTAATACCACAATTACCACCTTGATCTTGCTCTTAATCCTGGCAAGGTCGCCAATGTCGGGGTTTCACGGTGTTCTCGTAATAGAAGGTTTAAGCAACACTAGACTGGATCTCCTTCCCAGGTGGTTGCTCCAACAATAACCCTTACTCACCGTCGTTCGGCGGGTCTTCCTCAATCCTCTCGGCTCCACTGCTGGCCTCGAGAGTATCCCAGTCGATCTCACAACCGGCCTTTAGATTATAAGATGAGTGAGAGCACAGATCGTTCCCTCAATCCGTGGCCCACCCGACACCGAACTCTTATACAGCCTTCAAGGTCGCCAACTGGTTTTCTTGTGTCCGTAACACTGCAGTGGTCAGGTGTAATTGTGGCAAGAGCAAATCCAATAATGTGTATCAGGCAGGTCACTCTACTTTATTCATTACACGGTCACAAGATAAATGGAGGGGATGATATCAAACACAAAGAGTTTTGGTATTTTACTTAAAAAACAACGAGAAATATATATGCAATCATGTATCAAATTAATATATGACAATTGCTCCATTCATAGCGTAATAATCTGAAGACACCGATATGGTAACATCGGCACGTGTCACCTGTCAGACTCCAGCTGTCCGGGACCCTCGCGATCGTGGGAACAGACTAGTACTTGTTTTCTAATTGTCACGATCCCGTTTATTTAACTTTTTCCAAAACACTATTCAACGTTCACATGGTTACTTATGATTTCACTGGCCTCACGATCAACATCTTATTCACAATACTCTCACAGTGACTTTTCACCGTACCAAAAGATTACTCTATTCTTAATAATATTTACTGTGAATGCACTCACTTGATCACTGAACTTTTCTTTATATTTATACTTCCTCTTAAAGAGATATCACTGACGATCACTCCACGTATATGATATTATTCAGTACACAGGCATGTCATATATAAATCGGTAATCAAATTTCAGGCATATATATCAATAGATCATAGAGATCAACACACAAGGCATTTATATCGATAGATTATAGAGATCAACACACGGGCACTTATATCAATAGATTATAGAGATCAATCCACAGGCATTTATATCAATAGATTATAGAGATCCATACACCAATATCTGGTTTACTACCAATATATAATAATAATAATCACAGATCAATAATAATAGTCACAGTAATTCTCCGATGAATCTTGGTGCTTGCACACACCCACACATAGATATATATGTAAACTGATACTGTGAGCGCTCTGGGTAGCCTCACCACATACTGTGCACTCTGTGACTTAGACTCAAGTGAGACTTGCTCACGACATATAAATATCCTAACAAGAATATATATAGCTAACTAAAGGGGAAATGGGAGGGTAACTGTAAACACCTACTTCACACTATCCTAGGATGACAGTTGGGTTGTAGCTCCTGGTCCAGGCTCTCGCCTCGTTCATCCAGAAACACAAGCCCCACGCCTTAGGATGTCGCGTCTCGCCGCTTCTGTACACGGCAGGTCCGTGCTTCCCCTACAGTACGTCGCCGGTTGAAGTCGGTCTCCTGGCCATCAACTTTCCTCCCAACTACGTCAGCCAGCCTACGTCTCGGCGGTCGTCGTACGTTTCCCAAATAGTTCTTATCACTGTACTCCCAGAGTAACTGCCTCTCACCACTACGAAGTCACTGAAGTTATCAGCCGTCCCGGACGACACACGCACAGCACCCGACTTCAGAGCACTTGAAGCTCACAACACCGTCAATTCCCTTGTCGTCTAGATATAATGCTAGGTATTTGGGAAGACTTCTCGACGTGCTTGCCTTCCAACTGTTGAATTTGAAACTCATTTGAACGATGTAACGACATGACCTTAACGTATTCGATATATATAAGGTAGACTCAGTGTGTTGATGTACCATTCACCAAAAATCGGACATGGTACATAAGACTTTTTCGTGGTATGTTCACAACAGGATGCATGCTGAGCGACCATTTGAAACTCTTTTGTATGATGAAACGACATTACATTAACGTATTCAATATATATAGGGGAGACTCATTGTGAGGCACCTTCCTCACGGGAAACCTGCTGTCTGATGGAAACGTGCGAGGGAGCCTACTGACGAGTACTGGCGTCTTGGCAACATTGTGTTTCGTTGTTTCCAGAGCATATGTTTCCAATTACTCAGTTTTTTTTGCTGCAGTCTCATTGCATTGCATTTTGTTATTTCTCGGTTCCGGTACGGTACAAAAGTTTTACCCCTGACGTTTACTTGAGTAAATGAAGAACCAGCATTTTCTGCAACTGCATTACCAGATTGTGTTATTTGGTACTCTCAGACCTGAAAGGTTTTAGGAGACAGGCTGGTATTCTGGGCCTATTGGAGCCAAAAAAAAAAAATTCTCCAGAAATCGGATGTGGTGCATCAGACTTTTTCCTTATATGGTCAGAGCAGGGCGCTTTTTTGTCGAAAATTTGAAACTCATTTGAACGATGTAACGACATGACCTTAACGTATTCGATATATATAAGGTAGACTCAGTGTTGTTGGCACATTCATGGTGAATGGTACATAATGATGTACCATTCACCAAAAATCGGACATGGTACATAAGGCTTTTTCGTGGTATGTTCACAACAGGATGCATGCTAAGCGACCATTTGAAACTCTTTTGAACGATGAAACGACATCACATTAACGTATTCAATATATATAGGGAGACTCATGTGTGAGGCACCTTCCTCACAGGAAACCTGCTGTCTGATGGAAACGTGCGAGGGAGCCTACTGACGAGTACTGGCGTCTTGGCGACATTGTGTTTCATTGTTTCCAGAGTATATGTTTCCCATTACTCAGTTTTTTTGCTCCAGTCTCATTGCATTGCATTTTGCTATTTCTCGGTTGCGGTGCGGTACAAAAATTTTACCCCACAGACGTTTACTTGAGTAAATGAAGAACCAGCATTTTCTGCAACTGCATTACCAAATTGTGTTATTTGGTACTTTCAGACCTGAAAGGTTTTAGGAGACAAGTTGGTATTCTGGGCTTATTCGAGCCAAAAAAAAACAAATTCTCCAGAAGACGGATGTGGTGCATCAGACTTTTTCGTTATATGGTCAGAGCAGGGCGCTTTTTTGTCGACATTTGAAACTCATTTGAACGATGTAACGACATGACCTTAACGTATTCGATATATATAAGGTAGACTCAGTGGTGTTGATGTACCATTCACCAAAATCGGACATGGTACATAAGATGTTTTCGTGGTATGTTCACAACAGGATGAATGCTGAGCGACCATTTGAAACTCTTTTGTGTGATGAAACGACATCACATTAACGTATTCAATATATATAGGGGAGACTCATTGTGAGGCACCTTCCTCACAGGAAACCTGCTGTCTGATGGAAACGTGCGAGGGAGCCTACTGACGAGTACTGGCGTCTTGGCGACATTGTGTTTCGTTGTTTCCAGAGCATATGTTTCCCATTACTCAGTTTTTTGCTGCGGTCTCATTGCATTGCATTTTGCTATTTCTCGGTTCCGATGCGGTACAAAAATTTTTCCACAGACGTTTACTTAGTAAATGAAGAACCAGCATTTACTGCAACTGCATTACCAGATTGTGTTATTTGGTACTCTCAGACCTGAAAGGTTTTAGGAGACAGGCTGGTATTCTGGGCCTATTGAGCCAAAAAAAAAAATTCTCCAGAAATCGGATGTGGTGCATCAGACTTTTTCCTTATATGGTCAGAGCAGGGCGCTTTTTTGTTAACATTTGAAACTCATTGAACGATGTAACGACATGACCTTAACGTATTCGATATATATAAGGTAGACTCAGTGTTGTTGATGTACCATTCACCAAAAATCGGACATGGTACATAAGACGTTTCGTGGTATGTTCACAACAGGATGCATGCTGAGCGACCATTTGAAACTCTTTTGTGTGATGAAACGACATCACATTAACGTATTCAATATATATAGGGGAGACTCATTGTGAGGCACCTTCCTCACAGGAAACCTGCTGTCTGATGGAAACGTGCGAGGGAGCCTACTGACGAGTACTGGCGTCTTGGCAACATTGTGTTTCGTTGTTTCCAGAGCATATGTTTCCCATTACTCAGTTATTTTTTGCTGCAGTCTCATTGCATTGCATTTTGTATTTCTCGGTTCCGGTACGGTACAAAAGTTTTACCCCTGACGTTTACTTGAGTAAATGAAGAACCAGCATTTTCTGCAACTGCATTACCAGATTGTGTTATTTGGTACTCTCAGACCTGAAAGGTTTTAGGAGACAGGCTGGTATTCTGGGCTTATTCGAGCCAAAAAAAAAAAATTCTCCAGAAATCGGATGTGGTGCATCAGACTTTTTCTTATATGGTCAGAGCAGGGCGCTTTTTTGTCGACAATTTGAAACTCATTTGAACGATGTAACGACATGACCTTAACGTATTCGATATATAAGGTAGACTCAGTGTTGTTTGCTGCGGTCTCATTGCATTGCATTTTGCTATTCTCGGTCCGGTGCGGTACAAAAAATTTACCACAGACGTTTACTTGAGTAAATGAAGAACCAGCATTTTCTGCAACTGCATTACCAGATTGTGTTATTGGTACTCTCAGACCTGAAAGGTTTTAGGAGACAGGCTGGTATTCCGGGCTTATTCGAGCCAAAAAAAAAAACAAATTCTCCAGAAGACGGATGTGGTGCATCAGACTTTTTCGTTATATGGTCAGAGCAGGGCGCTTTTTTGTCGACAATTTGAAACTCATTTGAACGATGTAACGACATGACCTTAACGTATTCGATATATATAAGGTAGACTCAGTGTTGTTGACGTACCATTCACCAAAAATCGGACATGGTACATAAGACGTTTTCGTGGTATGTTCACAACAGGATGCATGCTGAGCGACCATTTGAAACTCTTTTGTGTGATGAAACGACATCACATTAACGTATTCAATATATATAGGGGAGACTCATTGTGAGGCACCTTCCTCACAGGAAACCTGCTGTCTGATGGAAACGTGCGAGGGAGCCTACTGACGAGTACTGGCGTCTTGGCGACATTGTGTTCGTTGTTTCCAGAGCATATGTTTCCCATTACTCAGTTTTTTGCTGCGGTCTCATTGCATTGCATTTTGCTATTTCTCGGTTCCGATGCGGTACAAAAATTTTACCACAGACGTTTACTTGAGTAAATGAAGAACCAGCATTTACTGCAACTGCATTACCAGATTGTGTTATTTGGTACTCTCAGACCTGAAAGGTTTTAGGAGACAGGCTGGTATTCTGGGCCTATTGGAGCCAAAAAAAAAAAATTCTCCAGAAATCGGATGTGGTGCATCAGACTTTTTCCTTATATGGTCAGAGCAGGGCGCTTTTTTGTTAACAATTTGAAACTCATTTGAACGATGTAACGACATGACCTTAACGTATTCGATATATATAAGGTAGACTCAGTGTTGTTGATGTACCATTCACCAAAAATCGGACATGGTACATAAGACGTTTTCGTGGTATGTTCACAACAGGATGCATGCTGAGCGACCATTTGAAACTCTTTTGTGTGATGAAACGACATCACATTAACGTATTCAATATATATAGGGGAGACTCATTGTGAGGCACCTTCCTCACAGGAAACCTGCTGTCTGATGGAAACGTGCGAGGGAGCCTACTGACGAGTACTGGCGTCTTGGCAACATTGTGTTTCGTTGTTTCCAGAGCATATGTTTCCCATTACTCAGTTTTTTTTCCTGCAGTCTCATTGCATTGCATTTTGTTATTTCTCGGTTCCGGTACGGTACAAAAAGTTTTACCCCTGACGTTTACTTGAGTAAATGAAGAACCAGCATTTTCTGCAACTGCATTACCAGATTGTGTTATTTGGTACTCTCAGACCTGAAAGGTTTTAGGAGACAGGCTGGTATTCTGGGCTTATTCGAGCCAAAAAAAAAATTCTCCAGAAATCGGATGTGGTGCATCAGACTTTTTCGTTATATGGTCAGAGCAGGGCGCTTTTTTGTCGACAATTTGAAACTCATTTGAACGATGTAACGACATGACCTTAACGTATTCGATATATATAAGGTAGACTCAGTGTTGTTTGCTGCGGTCTCATTGCATTGCATTTTGCTATTTCTCGGTTCCGGTGCGGTACAAAAATTTTACCACAGACGTTTACTTGAGTAAATGAAGAACCAGCATTTTCTGCAACTGCATTACCAGATTGTGTATTTGGTACTTTCAGACCTGAAAGGTTTTAGGAGACAAGTTGGTATTCTGGGCTTATTCGAGCCAAAAAAAAAACAAATCTCCAGAAGACGGATGTGGTGCATCAGACTTTTTCGTTATATGGTCAGAGCAGGCGCTTTTTTGTCGACAATTGAAACTCATTTGAACGATGTAACGAAATGACCTTAACGTATTCGATATATATAAGGTACACTCAGTGTTGTTGATGTACCATTCACCAAAAATCGGACATGGTACTAAGACGTTTTCGTGGTATGTTCACAACAGGATGCATGCTGAGCGACCATTTGAAACTCTTTTGTGTGATGAAACGACATCACATTAACGTATTCAATATATAGGGGGAGACTCATTGTGAGGCACCTTCCTCACAGGAAACCTGCTGTCTGATGGAAACGTGCGAGGGAGCCTACTGACGAGTACTGGCGTCTTGGCGACATTGTGTTTCGTTGTTTCCAGAGCATATGTTTCCCATTACTCAGTTTTTTGCTGCGGTCTCATTGCATTGCATTTTGCTATTTCTCGGTTCCGATGCGGTACAAAAATTTTACCACAGACGTTTACTTGAGTAAAGAAGAACAGCATTTTCTGCAACTGCATTACCAAATTGTGTTATTTGGTACTTTCAGACCTGAAAGGTTTTAGGAGACAGGTTGGTATTCTGGGCTTATTCGAGCCAAAAAAAAAACAAATTCTCCAGAAGACGGATGTGGTGCATCAGACTTTTTCGTTATATGGTCAGAGCAGGGCGCTTTTTTGTCGACAATTTGAAACTCATTTGAACGATGTAACGACATGACCTTAACGTATTCGATATATATAAGGTAGACTCAGTGTTGTTGATGTACCATTCACCAAAAATCGGACATGGTACATAAGACGTTTTCGTGGTATGTTCACAACAGGATGCATGCTGAGCGACCATTTGAAACTCTTTGTGTGATGAAACGACATCACATTAACGTATTCAATATATATAGGGGAGACTCATTGTGAGGCACCTTCTCACGGGAAACCTGCTGTCTGATGGAAACGTGCGAGGGAGCCTACTGACGAGTACTGGCGTCTGGCAACATTGTGTTTCGTTGTTTCCAGAGCATATGTTTCCCATTACTCAGTTTTTTTTCCTGCAGTCTCATTGCATTGCATTTTGTTATTTCTCGGTTCCGGTACGGTACAAAAGTTTTACCCCTGACGTTTACTTGAGTAAATGAAGAACCAGCATTTTCTGCACTGCATTACCAGATTGTGTTATTGGTACTCTCAGACCTGAAAGGTTTTAGGAGACNCACAATTTGGTAATGCAGTTGCAGAAAATGCTGGTTCTTCATTTACTCAAGTAACGTCTGTGGTAAAATTTTTGTACCGCATCGGAACCGAAGAAATAGCAAAATGCAATGCAATGAGACCGCAGCAAAAAAACTGAGTAATGGGAAACATATGCTCTGGAAACAACGAAACACAATGTCGCCAAGACGCCAGTACTCGTCAGTAGGCTCCCTCGCACGTTTCCATCAGACAGCAGGTTTCCTGTGAGGAAGGTGCCTCACAATGAGTCTCCCCTATATATATTGAATACGTTAATGTGATGTCGTTTCATCACACAAAAGAGTTTCAAATGGTCGCTCAGCATGCATCCTGTTGTGAACTTACCACGAAAACGTCTTATGTACCATGTCCGATTTTTGGTGAATGGTACATCAACAACACTGAGTGTACCTTATATATATCGAATACGTTAAGGTCATGTCGTTACATCGTTCAAATGAGTTTCAAATTGTCGACAAAAAAGCGCCCTGCTCTGACCATATACGAAAAGTCTGATGCACCACATCCGTCTTCTGGAGAATTGTTTTTTTTTTTGGCTCGAATAAGCCCAGAATACCAACTTGTCTCCTAAAACCTTTCAGGTCTGAAAGTACCAAATAACACAATCTGGTAATGCAGTTGCAGAAAATGCTGGTTCTTTCATTTACTCAAGTAAACGTCTGTGGTAAAATTTTTGTACCGCACCGGAACCGAGAAATAGCAAAATGCAATGCAATGAGACCGCAGCAAACAACACTGAGTCTACCTTATATATATCGAATACGTTAAGGTCATGTCGTTACATCGTTCAAATGAGTTTCAAATTGTCGACAAAAAGCGCCCTGCTCTGACCATATAACGAAAAAGTCTGATGCACCACATCCGATTTCTGGAGAATTTTTTTTTTTTGGCTCGAATAAGCCCAGAATACCAGCCTGTCTCCTAAAACCTTTCAGGTCTGAGAGTACCAAATAACACAATCTGGTAATGCAGTTGCAGAAAATGCTGGTTCTTCATTTACTCAAGTAAACGTCAGGGGTAAAACTTTTGTACCGTACCGGAACCGAGAAATAACAAAATGCAATGCAATGAGACTGCAGCAAAAAAAAACTGAGTAATGGGAAACATATGCTCTGGAAACAACGAAACACAATGTTGCCAAGACGCCAGTACTCGTCAGTAGGCTCCCTCGCACGTTTCCATCAGACAGCAGGTTTCCTGTGAGGAAGGTGCCTCACAATGAGTCTCCCCTATATATATTGAATACGTTAATGTGATGTCGTTTCATCACACAAAAGAGTTTCAAATGGTCGCTCAGCATGCATCCTGTTGTGAACATACCACGAAAACGTCTTATGTACCATGTCCGATTTTTGGTGAATGGTACATCAACAACACTGAGTCTACCTTATATATATCGAATACGTTAAGGTCATGTCGTTACATCGTTCAAATGAGTTTCAAATTGTTAACAAAAAAGCGCCCTGCTCTGACCATATAAGGAAAAAGTCTGATGCACCACATCCGATTTCTGGAGAATTTTTTTTTTTGGCTCCAATAGGCCCAGAATACCAGCCTGTCTCCTAAAACCTTTCAGGTCTGAGAGTACCAAATAACACAATCTGGTAATGCAGTTGCAGTAAATGCTGGTTCTTCATTTACTCAAGTAAACGTCTGTGGTAAAATTTTTGTACCGCATCGGAACCGAGAAATAGCAAAATGCAATGCAATGAGACCGCAGCAAAAAACTGAGTAATGGGAAACATATGCTCTGGAAACAACGAAACACAATGTCGCCAAGACGCCAGTACTCGTCAGTAGGCTCCCTCGCACGTTTCCATCAGACAGCAGGTTTCCTGTGAGGAAGGTGCCTCACAATGAGTCTCCCCTATATATATTGAATACGTTAATGTGATGTCGTTTCATCACACAAAAGAGTTTCAAATGGTCGCTCAGCATGCATCCTGTTGTGAACATACCACGAAAACGTCTTATGTACCATGTCCGATTTTTGGTGAATGGTACATCAACAACACTGAGTCTACCTTATATATATCGAATACGTTAAGGTCATGTCGTTACATCGTTCAAATGAGTTTCAAATTGTCGACAAAAAAGCGCCCTGCTCTGACCATATAACGAAAAAGTCTGATGCACCACATCCGTCTTCTGGAGAATTTGTTTTTTTTTTTGGCTCGAATAAGCCCGGAATACCAGCCTGTCTCCTAAAACCTTTCAGGTCTGAGAGTACCAAATAACACAATCTGGTAATGCAGTTGCAGAAAATGCTGGTTCTTCATTTACTCAAGTAAACGTCTGTGGTAAAATTTTTGTACCGCACCGGAACCGAGAAATAGCAAAATGCAATGCAATGAGACCGCAGCAAACAACACTGAGTCTACCTTATATATATCGAATACGTTAAGGTCATGTCGTTACATCGTTCAAATGAGTTTCAAATTGTCGACAAAAAAGCGCCCTGCTCTGACCATATAACGAAAAAGTCTGATGCACCACATCCGATTTCTGGAGAATTTTTTTTTTTGGCTCGAATAAGCCCAGAATACCAGCCTGTCTCCTAAAACCTTTCAGGTCTGAGAGTACCAAATAACACAATCTGGTAATGCAGTTGCAGAAAATGCTGGTTCTTCATTTACTCAAGTAAACGTCAGGGGTAAAACTTTTGTACCGTACCGGAACCGAGAAATAACAAAATGCAATGCAATGAGACTGCAGCAAAAAATAACTGAGTAATGGGAAACATATGCTCTGGAAACAACGAAACACAATGTTGCCAAGACGCCAGTACTCGTCAGTAGGCTCCCTCGCACGTTTCCATCAGACAGCAGGTTTCCTGTGAGGAAGGTGCCTCACAATGAGTCTCCCCTATATATATTGAATACGTTAATGTGATGTCGTTTCATCACACAAAAGAGTTTCAAATGGTCGCTCAGCATGCATCCTGTTGTGAACATACCACGAAAACGTCTTATGTACCATGTCCGATTTTTGGTGAATGGTACATCAACAACACTGAGTCTACCTTATATATATCGAATACGTTAAGGTCATGTCGTTACATCGTTCAAATGAGTTTCAAATTGTTAACAAAAAAGCGCCCTGCTCTGACCATATAAGGAAAAAGTCTGATGCACCACATCCGATTTCTGGAGAATTTTTTTTTTGGCTCCAATAGGCCCAGAATACCAGCCTGTCTCCAGAGCATATGTTTCCCATTACTCAGTTTTTTGCTGCGGTCTCATTGCATTGCATTTTGCTATTTCTCGGTTCCGATGCGGTACAAAAATTTTACCACAGACGTTTACTTGAGTAAATGAAGAACCAGCATTTTCTGCAACTGCATTACTAAATTGTGTTATTTGGTACTTTCAGACCTGAAAGGTTTTAGGAGACAGGTTGGTATTCTGGGCTTATTCGAGCCAAAAAAAAAACAAATTCTCCAGAAGACGGATGTGGTGCATCAGACTTTTTCGTTATATGGTCAGAGCAGGGCGCTTTTTTGTCGACAATTTGAAACTCATTTGAACGATGTAACGACATGACCTTAACGTATTCGATATATATAAGGTAGACTCAGTGTTGTTGATGTACCATTCACCAAAAATCGGACATGGTACATAAGGCTTTTTCGTGGTATGTTCACAACAGGATGCATGCTAAGCGACCATTTGAAACTCTTTTGAACGATGAAACGACATCACATTAACGTATTCAATATATATAGGGGAGACTCATTGTGAGGCACCTTCCTCACGGGAAACCTGCTGTCTGATGGAAACGTGCGAGGGAGCCTACTGACGAGTACTGGCGTCTTGGCAACATTGTGTTTCGTTGTTTCCAGAGCATATGTTTCCCATTACTCAGTTTTTTTTCCTGCAGTCTCATTGCATTGCATTTTGCTATTTCTCGGTTGCGGTGCGGTACAAAAATTTTACCACAGACGTTTACTTGAGTAAATGAAGAACCAGCATTTTCTGCAACTGCATTACCAAATTGTGTTACTTGGTACTTTCAGACCTGAAAGGTTTTAGGAGACAGGTTGGTATTCTGGGCTTATTCGAGCCAAAAAAAACAAATTCTCCAGAAGACGGATGTGGTGCATCAGACTTTTTCGTTATATGGTCAGAGCAGGGCGCTTTTTTGTCGACAATTTGAAACTCATTTGAACGATGTAACGACATGACCTTAACGTATTCGATATATATATAAGGTAGACTCAGTGTTGTTGATGTACCATTCACCAAAAATCGGACATGGTACATAAGACGTTTTCGTGGTATGTTCACAACAGGATGCATGCTGAGCGACCATTTGAAACTCTTTTGTGTGATGAAACGACATCACATTAACGTATTCAATATATATATGGGAGACTCATTGTGAGGCACCTTCCTCACAGGAAACCTGCTGTCTGATGGAAACGTGCGAGGGAGCCTACTGACGAGTACTGGCGTCTTGGCAACATTGTGTTTCGTTGTTTCCAGAGCATATGTTTCCCATTACTCAGTTTTTTTTCCTGCAGTCTCATTGCATTGCATTTTGCTATTTCTCGGTTGCGGTGCGGTACAAAAATTTTACCACAGACGTTTACTTGAGTAAATGAAGAACCAGCATTTTCTGCAACTGCATTACCAAATTGTGTTACTTGGTACTTTCAGACCTGAAAGGTTTTAGGAGACAGGTTGGTATTCTGGGCTTATTCGAGCCAAAAAAAACAAATTCTCCAGAAGACGGATGTGGTGCATCAGACTTTTTCGTTATATGGTCAGAGCAGGGCGCTTTTTTGTCGACAATTTGAAACTCATTTGAACGATGTAACGACATGACCTTAACGTATTCGATATATATAAGGTAGACTCAGTGTTGTTGATGTACCATTCACCAAAAATCGGACATGGTACATAAGACGTTTTCGTGGTATGTTCACAACAGGATGCATGCTGAGCGACCATTTGAAACTCTTTTGTGTGATGAAACGACATCACATTAACGTATTCAATATATATATGGGAGACTCATTGTGAAGCACCTTCCTCACAGGAAACCTGCTGTCTGATGGAAACGTGCGAGGGAGCCTACTGACGAGTACTGGCGTCTTGGCGACATTGTGTTTCGTTGTTTCCAGAGCATATGTTTCCCATTACTCAGTTTTTTGCTGCGGTCTCATTGCATTGCATTTTGCTATTTCTCGGTTCCGATGCGGTACAAAAATTTTACCACAGACGTTTATTTGAGTAAATGAAGAACCAGCATTTTCTGCAACTGCATTACTAAATTGTGTTATTTGGTACTTTCAGACCTGAAAGGTTTTAGGAGACAGGTTGGTATTCTGGGCTTATTCGAGCCAAAAAAAAACAAATTCTCCAGAAGACGGATGTGGTGCATCAGACTTTTTCGTTATATGGTCAGAGCAGGGCGCTTTTTTGTCGACAATTTGAAACTCATTTGAACGATGTAACGACATGACCTTAACGTATTCGATATATATAAGGTAGACTCAGTGTTGTTGATGTACCATTCACCAAAATCGGACATGGTACATAAGACGTTTTCGTGGTATGTTCACAACAGGATGCATGCTCTAGCGACCATTTGAAACTCTTTTGTGGATGAAACGACATCACATTAACGTATTCAATATATATATGGGAGACTCATTGTGAGGCACCTTCCTCACGGAAACCTGCTGTCTGATGGAAACGTGCGAGGGAGCCTACTGACGAGTACTGGCGTCTTGGCCACATTGTGTTTCGTTGTTTCCAGAGCATATGTTTCCCATTACTCAGTTTTTTTTGCTGCAGTCTCATTGCATTGCATTTTGTTATTTCTCGTTCCGGTACGGTACAAAAGTTTTACCCCTGACGTTTACTTGAGTAAATGAAGAACCAGCATTTTCTGCAACTGCATTACCAGATTGTGTTATTTGGTACTCTCAGACCTGAAAGTTTTAGGAGACAGGTTGGTATTCTGGCTTATTCGAGCCAAAAAACAAATTTCTCTCTCCAAACGGATGTGGTGCATCAGACTTTTTGTTATATGGTCAGAGCAGGGCGCTTTTTTGTCGACAATTTGAAACTCATTTGAACGATGTAACGACATGACCTTAACGTATTCGATATATATAAGGTAGACTCAGTGTTGTTTGCACATTCATGGTGAATGGTACTATGATGTCCATTCACCAAAAATCGGACATGGTACATAAGACTTTTTCGTGGTATGTTCACAACAGGATGCATGCTAAGCGACCATTTGAAACTCTTTTTGAACGATGAAACGACATCACATTAACGTATTCAATATATATAGGGAGACTCATTGTGAGGCACCTTCCTCACAGGAAACCTGCTGTCTGATGGAAACGTGCGAGGGAGCCTACTGACGAGTACTGGCGTCTTGGCGACATTGTGTTTCGTTGTTTCCAGAGCATATGTTTCCATTACTCAGTTTTTTGCTGCGGTCTCATTGCATTGCATTTTGCTATTTCTCGGTTCCGATGCGGTACAAAAATTTTACCACAGACGTTACTTGAGTAAATGAAGAACCAGCATTTTCTGCAACTGCATTACTAATTGTGTTATTTGGTACTTTCAGACCTGAAAGGTTTTAGGAGACAGGTTGGTATTCTGGGCTTATTCGAGCCAAAAAAAAACAAATTCTCCAGAAGACGGATGTGGTGCATCAGACTTTTTCGTTATATGGTCAGAGCAGGGCGCTTTTTGTCGACAATTTGAAACTCATTTGAACGATGTAACGACATGACCTTAACGTATTCGATATATATAAGGTAGACTCAGTGTTGTTGATGTACCATTCACCAAAAATCGGACATGGTACATAAGGCTTTTTCGTGGTATGTTTCACAACAGGATGCATGCTAGAGACCATTTGAAACTCTTTTTTAACGATGAAACGACATCACATTAACGTATTCAATATATAGGGGAAGACTCATTGTGAGGCACCTTCCTCACGGGAAACCTGCTGTCTGATGGAAACGTGCGAGGGAGCCTACTGACGAGTACTGGCGTCTTGGCGACATTGTGTTTCGTTGTTTCCAGAGCATATGTTTCCCATTACTCA
>WNGS01003220.1:79811-100489 GCA_020271785.1 Procambarus virginalis
TCATTGTGAGGCACCTTCCTCACGGGAAACCTGCTGTCTGATGGAACGTGCGAGGGAGCCTACTGACGAGTACTGGCGTCTTTGCGACATTGTGTTTCCTTGTTTCCAGAGCATAATGTTCCCATTGCTCAGTTTTTTGCTCCAGTCTCATTGCATTGCATTTTGCTATTTCTCGGTTCCGGTGCGGTACAAAAATTTACCACAGACTTTACTTGAGTAAATGAAGAACCAGCATTTTCTGCAACTGCATTGCCAGATTGTGTTATTTAGTACTCTCAGACCTGAAAGGTTTTAGGAGACAGGTTGGTATTCTGGGCTTATTCGAGCCAAAAAAAAATCTCAAGAAATCGGATGTGGTGCATCAGACTTTTTCGTTATATGGTCAGAGCAGGAACTTTTTTGTCGACAATTGAAACTCATTTGAACGATGTAACGACATGACCTTAACGTATTCGATATATATAAGGTAGACTCAGTGTTGTTGGCACATTCATGGTGAATGGTACATACAAATGTACCATTCAAAAAATCGACATGGTACATAAGACTTTTCGTGGTATGTTCACAACAGGATGCATGCTGAGCGACCATTTGAAACTCTTTTGAACGATGAAACGACATCACATTAACGATTCAATATATATAGGGGAGAATCATTGTGAGGCACCTTCCTCACGGGAAACCTGCTGTCTGATGGAAACGTGCGAGGGAGCCTACTGACGAGTACTGGCGTCTTTGCGACATTGTGTTTCCTTGTTTCCAGAGCATATGTTTCCCATTACTCAGTTTTTTTGCTGCAGTCTCATTGCATTGCATTTTGCTATTTCTCGGATCCGGTGCGGTACAAAAATTTTACCACAGACGTTTACTTGAGTAAATGAAGAACCAGCATTTTCTGCAACTGCATTACCAGATTGTGTTATTTGGTACTCTCAGACCTAAAAGGTTTTAGGAGACAGGTTGGCATTCTGGGCTTATTCGAGCCATAAAAAAAAAAAATTCTCCAGAAATCGGATGTGGTGCATCAGACTTTTTCGTTATATGGTCAGAGCAGGGAACTTTTTTGTCGACAATTTGAAACTCATTTGAACGATGTAACGACATGACCTTAACGTATTCGATATATATAAGGTAGACTCAGTGTTGGTGGCACATTCATGGTGAATGGTACATAAAGATGTACCATTCAAAAATCGGACATGGTACATAAGACGTTTTCGTGGTATGTTCACAACAGGATGCATGCTGAACGACCATTTGAAACTCTTTTGAACGATGAAACGACATCACATTAACGTATTCAATATATATAAAGGGAGAATCATTGTGAGGCACCTTCCTCACGGGAAACCTGCTGTCTGATGGAAACGTGCGAGGGAGCCTACTGACGAGTACTGGCGTCTTGGCGACATTGTGTTTCGTTGTTTCCAGAGCATATGTTTCCCATTACTCAGTTTTTTGCTGCAGTCTCATTGCATTGCATTTTGCTATTTCTCGGATCCGGTGCGGTACAAAAATTTTACCACAGATGTTTACTTGAGTAAATGAAGAACCAGCATTTTCTGCAACTGCATTACCAGATTGTGTTATTTGGTACTCTCAGACCTAAAGGTTTTAGGAGACAGGTTGGCATTCTGGGCTTATTCGAGCCATAAAAAAAAAAAATCTCCAGAAATCGGATGTGGTGCATCAGACTTTTTCGTTATATGGTCAGAGCAGGGCGCTTTTTTGTCGACAATTTGAAACCCATTTGAACGATGTAACGACATGACCTTAACGTATTCGATATATATAAGGTAGACTCAGTGTTGTTGGCACATTCATGGTGAATGGTACATAAAGATGTACCATTCACCAAAAATCGGATATGGTACATAAGGCTTTTTCGTGGTATGTTCACAACAGGATGCATGCTGAGCGACCATTTGAAACTCTTTTGAATGATGAAACGACATCACATTAACGTATTCAATATATATAGGGGAGAATCATTGTGAGGCACCTTCCTCACGGGAAACCTGCTGTCTGATGGAAACGTGCGAGGGAGCCTACTGACGAGTACTGGCGTCTTGGCGACATTGTGTTTCATTGTTTCCAGAGCATATGTTTCCCATTACTCAGTTTTTTTGCTGCAGTCTCATTGCATTGCATTTTGCTATTTCTCGGTTCCGGTGCGGTACAAAAATTTTACCACAGACTTTTACTTGAGTAAATGAAGAACCAGCATTTTCTGCAACTGCATTGCCAGATTGTGTTATTTGGTACTCTCAAACCTAAAATTTTTAGGAGACAGGTTGGCATTCTGGGCTTATTCGAGCCATAAAATAAACAAAAAATTCTCCAGAAATCCGATGTGGTGCATCAGACTTTTTCGTTTTATGGTCAGAGCAGGGCGTTTATTTGTCGACAATTTGAAACTCATTTGAACGATGTAACGACATGACCTTAACGTATTCGATATATATAAGGTAGACTCAGTGTTTTTGGCACATTCCTCACGGGTAATCTGCTGTCCTAGAGAACCATGCGAGGGAGCCTACAGACGAATATTGACGAATTGTCGACATAGTTTCTCGTGGTTGCCAGAGAAAAGGAGCAAATGTTTGCCATTATTTTGTTTTTTGGCTCCAGTCTTTTCCATCAATGCGAGGTACTAGCTCTCGGTTCCGGTGCTTTCGCGATCTTTTATCGCAGACGTTTACCGGAGTGAACCAGCATTTTCTGTGACTGCGTTTTTTGGTATTCTAAGACCTGAAAGTTTTAGGAGACGGTTTGGGATTCAGGGCTTATTCGAGCCGAAAAATTAATTTTTCTCCAGAAATCGGGTGTGGTACATTTGAATTTTTCGTTGTATGTTCAGAGCAGGGGGCTTCTTGGGCGACCATTTGAAACTCATTTGAATGATGTAACGAAGTAACTACATCACCTTAACGAACTCGATATGTATAGGGTAGACTCGGTGTTGGTGTCATTTCCGCACGGGTAACCTGCTGTCTGAGAGAATTTTGCGAGGGAGCCTTCTGACGGATACCGGCGTATTTGCAACATTGTGTCTCGTTGTGGGAATCTTAATTTAAGCCTAAGCTATATTATACACTATGTCTATATCCCATCCTCAAAATAAGGAACTTAGCAATTCAATGTAGCAAAATAAATGTTCTTAACACAATTCACAATGGAATATGCTTAGACTGAGTAAAAAAAAATTCCCTCTTCCAATGTTCAGTGGAGTAAAATTTGTTGAATCATTAATGCCTCATTAAATCATTAAAAGACTTCAAAAACAAAGTTCAAAATACACTGAATACAACACCATGAAAAGTGGAAGAATTGCAATCGGTGTGGTATGCACATGTAAGCTGCCAATTTGAAGTACTGTATTTTATTAATGCAGTACTATTTAAAGTATTTTATTTTTTGAAGGGATAAGACTCTGGCTGGCCTACTTAGTGTTGTTTGTCTCTGTTTGACTTGGGCGGAGTATGAGTATTTATGACTCGTTTGGTCGCTTCAGTAAGATTTTTCCATATGCGTTAGCAACTTCTTTTGCTCTGTTGAATCCAAGTTGAAATCTTAATGGGTTTGTAATTGTGCACTGTATTAGATGTGTTCCAGTGGTCTTTCGGTCATTTTTCCACAGTGCTAAACGTAGTTAAAGTTAAAGAAGAATTAAAGAACTAAAGAAGTATTAGATGTGTTCCAGTGGTCTTTCGGTCATTTCTCCACAGTGATAAACGTAGTTAATGTTAAAGAAGAAAGCAAAATTACATTCAGTCATTCATATCTAATATGATGTTTCCTCAGTGTCTCAAGAGAGTTTTTTTTCCATAAATTTCCTCGTCTATTATCACTGACTATGATAGATCTACACACACAAGTAAGTATTTTTTACATAAAAACATACATCGAATATAAACATATTTTAAAGACTGCAAAGATCTGAGTATACTTAATCGAAGGAAACTGTATACAGTTGTTCTCTGGAATTCTTTCAGATATATCAGAGTGTTATTTAACTTAGTATTTAATAAATTAAAAATTATGGGTTTTATTGTTTAAATGCAACGATGAGCTCACCTAGATTTGCTCACTTAGATTTGCTTATTCAGGACGAAATCGAGCCAGATTTGCTTATTCAGGACGAAATCGAGCCGAAAAATGTACCATTCACCAGAAATCGGACATGGTACATCAGACGTTTTCGTGGTATGTTCACAACAGGATACATGCTGAGCGACCATTTGAAACTCTTTTGAACGATGAAACGACATCACATAAACGTATTCAATATATATAGGGGAGACTCATTGTGAGGCACCTTCCTCATGGTAAACCTGCTTTCTGATGGAAACGTGCGAGGGAGCCTACTGACGAGTACTGGCGTCTTGGCGACATTGTGTTTCGTTGTTTCCAGAGCATATGTTTCCCGTTACTCAGTTTTTTTGCTCCAGTCTCATTACATTGCATTTTGCTATTTCTCGGATCAGGTGCGGTACAAAAATTTTACCACAGACGTTTACTTGAGTAAATGAAGAACCAGCATTTTCTGCAACTGCATTACCAGATTGTGTTATTTGGTACTCTCAGACCTAAAAGGTTTTAGGAGACAGATTGGCATTCTGGGCTTATTCGAGCCATAAAATAAAAAAAAAATCTCCAGAAATCAGATGTGGTGCATCAGACTTTTTCGTTATATGGTCAGCGCAGGGAACTTTTTTGTCGACAATTTGAAACTCATTTGAACGATGTAACGACATGACCTTAACGTATTCGATATATATAAGGTAGACTCAGTGTTGTTGGCACATTCATTGTGAATGGTACATAAAGATGTACCATTCACCAAAAATCGGACATGGTACATAAGACGTTTTCGTGGTATGTTCACAACAGGATGCATGCTGAGCGACCATTTGAAACTCTTTTGAACGATGAAACGACATCACATTAACGACTTCAATATATATGTAGGGGAGAATCATTGTGAGGCACCTTCCTCACGGGAAACCTGCTGTCTGATGGAAACGTGCGAGGGAGCCTACTGACGAGTACTGGCGTCTTTGCGACATTGTGTTTCCTTGTTTCCAGAGCATATGATTCCCATTGCTCAGTTTTTATGCTCCAGTCTCATTGCATTGCATTTTGCTATTTCTCGGTTCCGGTGCGGTACAAAAATTTTACCACAGACGTTTACTTGAATAAATGAAGAACCAGCATTTTCTGCAACTGCATTACGAGATTGTGTTATTTGGTACTCTCAGACCTGAAAGGTTTTCGGAGGCAGGTTGGTATTCTGGGCTTCTTCGAGCCAAAAAAAAAAAAATCTCAAGAAATTTAATGTGGTGCATCAGACTTTTTCGTTATATGGTCAGCGCAGGGAACTTTTTTGTCGACAATTTGAAACTCATTTGAACGATGTAACGACATGACCTTAACGTATTCGATATATATAAGGTAGACTCAGTGTTGTTGGCACATTCATTGTGAATGGTACATAAAGATGTACCATTCACCAAAATCGGACATGGTACATAAGACGTTTTCGTGGTATGTTCACAACAGGATGCATGCTGAGCGACCATTTGAAACTATTTTGAACGATGAAACGACATCACATTAACGACTTCAATATATATGTAGGGGAGAATCATTGTGAGGCACCTTCCTCACGGGAAACCTGCTGTCTGATGGAAACGTGCGAGGGAGCCTACTGACGAGCACTGGCGTTTTGGCGACATTGTGTTTCGTTGTTTCCAGAGAAATCGGACATGGTACATAAGACGTTTCGTTTTCGTGGATTGAGTTATTTGGTCCTGAGCATATGTTTCCCATTACACAATTTTTTTGCTGCAGTCTCATTGCATTGCATTTGCTATTTCTCGGATCCGGTGCGGTACAAAAATTTTACCACAGAAGTTTACTTGAGTAAATGAAGAACCAGCATTTTCTGCAACTGCATTACCAGATTGTGTTATTGGTACTCTCAGACCTAAAAGGTTTTAGGAGACAGATTGGCATTCTGGGCTTATTCGAGAAAAAAAAAAATCTCAAGAAATCGGATGTGGTGCATCAGAATTTTCGTTATATGGTCAGAGCAGGGCCCTTTTTGTCGACAATTTGAAACCCATTTGAACAATGTAACGACATGACCTTAACGTATTCGATATATATAAGGTAGACTCAGTGTTGGTGGCACATTCATGGTGAATGGTACATTTTTATGTACCATTCAAAAATCGTACATGGTACATAAGACGTTTTCGTGGTATGTTCACAATAGGATGCATGCTGAACGACCATTTGAAACTCTTTTGAATGATGAAACGACATCACATTAACGTATTCAATATATATAGGGGAGACTCATTGTGAGGCACCTTCCTCACGGGAAACCTGCTGTCTGATGGAAACGTGCGAGGGAGCCTACTGACGAGAACTGGCGTCTTGGCGACATTGTGTTTCGTTGTTTCCAGAGCATATGTTTCCCATTACTCAGTTTTTTGCTGCGGTCTCATTGCATTGCATTTTGCTATTTCTCGGATCCGGTGCGGTACAAAAATTTTACCACAGATGTTTACATGAGTAAATGAAGAACCAGCATTTGGCGACATTGTGATTCGTTGTTTCCAGAGAAATCGGACATGGTACATAAGACGTTTTCGTTTTCGTGGATTGAGTTATTTGGTCCTGAGCATATGTTTCCCATTACACAATTTTTTTGCTGCAGTCTCATTGCATTGCATTTTGCTATTTCTCGGATCCGGTGCGGTACAAAAATTTTACCACAGAAGTTTACTTGAGTAAATGAAGAACCAGCATTTTCTGCAACTGCATTACCAGATTGTGTTATTTGGTACTCTCAGACCTAAAAGGTTTTAGGAGACAGATTGGCATTCTGGGCTTATTCGAGAAAAAAAAAAAATCTCAAGAAATCGGATGTGGTGCATCAGAATTTTCGTTATATGGTCAGAGCAGGGCCCTTTTTTGTCGACAATTTGAAACCCATTTGAACAATGTAACGACATGACCTTAACGTATTCGATATATATAAGGTAGACTCAGTGTTGGTGGCACATTCATGGTGAATGGTACATTTTTATGTACCATTTAAAAATCGTACATGGTACATAAGACGTTTTCGTGGTATGTTCACAACAGGATGCATGCTGAACGACCATTTGAAACTCTTTTGAATGATGAAACGACATCACATTAACGTATTCAATATATATAGGGGAGACTCATTGTGAGGCACCTTCCTCACGGGAAACCTGCTGTCTGATGGAAACGTGCGAGGGAGCCTACTGACGAGAACTGGCGTCTTGGCGACATTGTGTTTCGTTGTTTCCAGAGCATATGTTTCCCATTACTCAGTTTTTTGCTGCGGTCTCATTGCATTGCATTTTGCTATTTCTCGGATCCGGTGCGGTACAAAAATTTTACCACAGATGTTTACATGAGTAAATGAAGAACCAGCATTTTCTGCAACTGCATTACCAGATTGTGTTATTTGGTACTCTCAGACCTAAAAGGTTTTTAGAGACAGGTTGGCATTCTGGGCTTATTCGAGCCATAAAAAAAAAATTCTCCAGAAATCGGATGTGGTGCATCAGACTTTTTCGTTATATGGACAGAGCAGGGAACTTTTTTGTCGACAATTTGAAACTCATTTGAACGATGTAACGACATGACCTTAACGTATTCGATATATATAAGGTAGACTCAGTGTTGTTGGCACATTCATGGTGAATGGTACATAAAGATGTACCATTCACCAAAATCGGACATGGTACATAAGACGTTTTCGTGGTATGTTCACAACAGGATGCATGCTGAGCGACCATTTGAAACTCTTTTGAACGATGAAACGACATCACATTAACGACTTCAATATATATGTAGGGGAGAATCATTGTGAGGCACCTTCCTCACGGGAAACCTGCTGTCTGATGGAAACGTGCGAGGTAGCCCACTGACGAGTACTGGCGTCTTTGCGAAATTGTGTTTCCTTGTTTCCAGAGCATATGATTCCCATTGCTCTGTTTTTTTGCTCCAGTCTCATTGCATTGCATTTTGCTATTTCTCGGTTCCGGTGCGGTACAAAAATTTTACCACAGACGTTTACTTGAATAAATGAAGAACCAGCATTTTCTGCAACTGCATTACGAGATTGTGTTATTTGGTACTCTCAGACCTGAAAGGTTTTCGGAGGCAGGTTGGTATTCTGGGCTTCTTCGAGCCAAAAAAAAAAATCTCAAGAAATTGGATGTGGTGCATCAGACTTTTTCGTTATATGGTCAGAGCAGGGCGCTTTTTGTCGACAATTTGAAACCCATTTGAACGATGTAACGACATGACCTTAACGTATTCGATATATATAAGGTAGACTCAGTGTTGGTGGCACATTCATATTGAATGGTACATTTTTATGTACCATTCAAAAATCGTACATGGTACATAAGACGTTTTCGTGGTATGTTCACAACATAATGCATGCTGAGCGACCATTTGAAACTCTTTTGAATGATGAAACGACATCACATTAACGTATTCAATATATATAGGGGAGACTCATTGTGAGGCACCTTCCTCACGGGAAACCTGCTGTCTGATGGAAACGTGCGAGGGAGCCTACTGACGAGCACTGGCGTTTTGGCGACATTGTGTTTCGTTGTTTCCAGAGAAATCGGACATGGTACATAAGACGTTTTCGTTTTCGTGGATTGTGTTATTTGGTCCTGAGCATATGTTTCCCTTTACTCAATTTTTTTGCTGCAGTCTCATTGCATTGCATTTTGCTATTTCTCGGATCCGGTGCGGTACAAAAATTTTACCACAGAAGTTTACTTGAGTAAATGAAGAACCAGCATTTTCTGCAACTGCATTACCAGATTGTGTTATTTGGTACTCTCAGACCTAAAAGGTTTTAGGAGACAGATTGGCATTCTGGGCTTATTCGAGCCAAAAAAAAAAAATCTCAAGAAATCGGATGTGGTGCATCAGACTTTTTCGTTATATGGTCAGAGCAGGGCGCTTTTTTGTCGACAATTTGAAACCCATTTGAACAATGTAACGACATGACCTTAACGTATTCGATATATATAAGGTAGACTCAGTGTTGGTGGCACATTCATGGTGAATGGTACATTTTTATGTACCATTCAAAAATCGTACATGGTACATAAGACGTTTTCGTGGTATGTTCACAACAGGATGCATGCTGAACGACCATTTGAAACTCTTTTGAATGATGAAACGACATCACATTAACGTATTCAATATATATGAAAGGGAGAATCATTGTGAGGCACCTTCCTCACGGGAAACCTGATGTCTGATGGAAACGTGCGAGGGAGCCTACTGACGAGAACTGGCGTCTTGGCGACATTGTGTTTCGTTGTTTCCAGAGCATATGTTTCCCATTACTCAGTTTTTTGCTGCGGTCTCATTGCATTGCATTTTGCTATTTCTCGGATCCGGTGCGGTACAAAAATTTTACCACAGATGTTTACATGAGTAAATGAAGAACCAGCATTTTCTGCAACTGCATTACCAGATTGTGTTATTTGGTACTCTCAGACCTAAAAGGTTTTTGGAGACAGGTTGGCATTCTGGGCTTATTCGAGCCATAAAAAAAAAAAATTCTCCAGAAATCGGATGTGGTGCATCAGACTTTTTCGTTATATGGTCAGAGCAGGGAACTTTTTTGTCTACAATTTGAAACTCATTTGAACGATGTAACGACATGACCTTAACGTATTCGATATATATAAGGTAGACTCAGTGTTGTTGGCACATTCATGGTGAATGGTACATAAAGATGTACCATTCACCAAAAATCGGACATGGTACATAAGACGTTTTCGTGGTATGTTCACAACAGGATGCATGCTGAGCGACCATTTGAAACTCTTTTGAATGATGAAACGACATCACATTAACGTATTCAATATATATATTGGAGACTCATTGTGAGGCACCTTCCTCACGGGAAACCTGCTGTCTGAAGGAAACGTGCGAGGGAGCCTACTGACGAGTACTGGCGTCTTGGCGACATTGTGTTTCGTTGTTTCCAGAGAAATCGGACATGGTACATAAGACGTTTTCGTTTTCGTGGATTGTGTTATTTGGTCCAGAGCATGTTTCCCATTACTCAATTTTTTTGCTGCAGTCTCATTGCATTGCATTTTGCTATTTCTCGGATCCGGTGCGGTACAAAAATTTTACCACAGACGTTTACTTGAGTAAATGAGCAACCAGCATTTTCTGCAACTGCATTACCAGATTGTGTTATTTTTACTCTCAGACCTAAAAGGTTTTAGGAGACAGGTTGGCATTCTGGGCTTATTCGAGCCATAAAATAAAATAAAATTCTCCAGAAATCGGATGTGGTGCATCAGACTTTTTCGTTATGTGGTCAGAGCAGGGCACTTTTTTGTCGACAATTTGAAACTCATTTGAACGATGTAACGACATGACCTTAACGTATTCGATAAGGTAGACTCAGTGTTTTTGGCACATTCCTCACGGGTAATCTGCTGTCCTAGAGAACCATGCGAGGGAGCCTACCGACGAATATTGACGAATTGTCGACATAGTTTCTCGTGGTTGCCAGAGAAAAGGAGCAAATGTTTGCCATTATTTTGTTTTTTGGCTCCAGTTTTTTCCATCAATGCGAGGTACTAGCTCTCGGTTCCGGTGCTTTCGCGATCTTTTATCGCAGACGTTTACCGGAGTGAACCAGCATTTTCTGTGACTGCGTTTTTTGGTATTCTAAGACCTGAAAGTTTTAGGAGACGGTTTGGGATTCAGGGCTTATTCGAGCCGAAAAATTAATTTTTCTCCAGAAATCGGGTGTGGTACATTTGAATTTTTCGTTGTATGTTCAGAGCAGGGGGCTTCTTGGGCGACCATTTGAAACTCATTTGAATGATGTAACGAAGTAACTACATCACCTTAACGAACTCGATATGTATAGGGTAGACTCGGTGTTGGTGTCATTTCCGCACGGGTAACCTGCTGTCTGAGAGAATTTTGCGAGGGAGCCTTCTGACGGATACCGGCGTATTTGCAACATTGTGTCTCGTTGTGGGAATCTTAATTTAAGCCTAAGCTATATTATACACTATGTCTATATCCCATCCTCAAAATAAGGAACTTAGCAATTCAATGTAGCAAAATAAATGTTCTTAACACAATTCACAATGGAATATGCTTAGACTGAGTAAAAAAAAATTCCCTCTTCCAATGTTCAGTGGAGTAAAATTTGTTGAATCATTAATGCCTCATTAAATCATTAAAAGACTTCAAAAACAAAGTTCAAAATACACTGAATACAACACCATGAAAAGTGGAAGAATTGCAATCGGTGTGGTATGCACATGTAAGCTGCCAATTTGAAGTACTGTATTTTATTAATGCAGTACTATTTAAAGTATTTTATTTTTTGAAGGGATAAGACTCTGGCTGGCCTACTTAGTGTTGTTTGTCTCTGTTTGACTTGGGCGGAGTATGAGTATTTATGACTCGTTTGGTCGCTTCAGTAAGATTTTTCCATATGCGTTTAACAACTTCTTTTGCTCTGTTGAATCCAAGTTGAAATCTTAATGGGTTTGTAATTGTGCACTGTATTAGATGTGTTCCAGTGGTCTTTCGGTCATTTTTCCACAGTGCTAAACGTAGTTAAAGTTAAAGAAGAATTAAAGAACTAAAGAAGTATTAGATGTGTTCCAGTGGTCTTTCGGTCATTTCTCCACAGTGATAAACGTAGTTAATGTTAAAGAAGAAAGCAAAATTACATTCAGTCATTCATATCTAATATGATGTTTCCTCAGTGTCTCAAGAGAGTTTTTTTTCCATAAATTTCCTCGTCTATTATCACTGACTATGATAGATCTACACACACAAGTAAGTATTTTTTACATAAAAACATACATCGAATATAAACATATTTTAAAGACTGCAAAGATCTGAGTATACTTAATCGAAGGAAACTGTATACAGTTGTTCTCTGGAATTCTTTCAGATATATCAGAGTGTTATTTAACTTAGTATTTAATAAATTAAAAATTATGGGATTTATTGTTTAAATGCAACGATGAGCTCACCTAGATTTGCTCACTTAGATTTGCTTATTCAGGACGAAATCGAGCCAGATTTGCTTATTCAGGACGAAATCGAGCCGAAAAATGTACCATTCACCAGAAATCGGACATGGTACATCAGACGTTTTCGTGGTATGTTCACAACAGGATACATGCTGAGCGACCATTTGAAACTCTTTTGAACGATGAAACGACATCACATAAACGTATTCAATATATATAGGGGAGACTCATTGTGAGGCACCTTCCTCATGGTAAACCTGCTTTCTGATGGAAACGTGCGAGGGAGCCTACTGACGAGTACTGGCGTCTTGGCGACATTGTGTTTCGTTGTTTCCAGAGCATATGTTTCCCGTTACTCAGTTTTTTTGCTCCAGTCTCATTACATTGCATTTTGCTATTTCTCGGTTCCGGTGTGGTACAAAAATTTTACCACAGACGTTTACTTGAGTAAATGAAGAACCAGCATTTTCTGCAACTGCATTGCCAGATTGTGTTATTTGGTACTCTCAGACCTAAAAGGTTTTAGGAGACAGGTTGGCATTCTGGGCTTATTCGAGCCATAAAATAAAATTAAAATTCTCCAGAAATCGGATGTGGTGCATCAGACTTTTTTGTTATATGGTCAGAGCAGGGCGCTTTTTTGTCGACAATTTGAAGCTCATTTGAACGATGTAACGACATGACCTTAACGTATTCGATACATATAAGGTAGACTCAGTGTTGGTGGCACATTCATGGTGAATGGTACATTTTTATGTACCATTCAAAAATCGGACATGGTACATAAGACGTTTTCGTGGTATGTTCACAACAGGATGCATGCTGAGCGACCATTTGAAACTCTTTTGAATGATGAAACGACATCACATTAACGTATTCAATATATATAGGGGAGACTCATTGTGAGGCACCTTCCTCACGGGAAACCTGCTGTCTGATGGAAACGTGCGAGGGAGCCTACTGACGTGGACTGGCGTCTTGGCAACATTGTGTTTCGTTGTTTCCAGAGCATATGTTTCCCATTACTCAGTTTTTTTTTGCTGCAGTCTCATTGCATTGCATTTTGTTATTTCTCGGTTCCGGTGCGGTACACAAGTTTTACCCCAGACGTTTACTTGAGTAAATGAAGAACCAGCATTTTCTGCAACTGCATTACCAGATTGTGTTATTTGGTACTCTCAGACCTAAAAGGTTTTTGGAGACAGGTTGGTATTCTGGGCTTATTCGAGCCCCAAAAAAAAATCTCAAGAAATCGGATGTAGTGCATCAGACTTTTTCGTTATATGGTCAGAGGAGGGCGCTTTTTGTCGACAATTTGAAACCCATTTGAACGATGTAACGACATGACCTTAACGTATTCGATATATATAAGGTAGACTCAGTGTTGTTGGCACATTCATGGTGAATGGTACATAAAGATGTACCATTCACCAAAAATCGGACATGGTACATAAGGCTTTTTCGTGGTATGTTCACAACAGGATGCATGCTGAGCGACCATTTGAAACTCTTTTGAACGATGAAACGACATCACATTAACGTATTCAATATATATAGGGGAGACTCATTGTGAGGCACCTTCCTCACGGGAAACCTGCTGTCTGATGGAAACGTGCGAGGGAGCCTACTGACGTGGACTGGCGTCTTGGCAACATTGTGTTTCGTTGTTTCCAGAGCATATGTTTCCCATTACTCAGTTTTTTTGCTCCAGTCTCATTACATTGCATTTTGCTATTTCTCGGTTCCGGTGCGGTACAAAAATTTTACCACAGACGTTTACTTGAGTAAATGAAGAACCAGCATTTTCTGCAACTGCATTGCCAGATTGTGTTATTTGGTACTCTCAGACCTAAAAGGTTTTAGGAGACAGGTTGGCATTCTGGGCTTATTCGAGCCATAAAATAAATTAAAATTCTAAAATAAAATAAAATAAAATTTAAAATGTTTCCCGTTACTCAGTTTTTTTGCTCCAGTCTCATTACATTGCATTTTGCTATTTCTCGGTTCCGGTGTGGTACAAAAATTTTACCACAGACGTTTACTTGAGTAAATGAAGAACCAGCATTTTCTGCAACTGCATTGCCAGATTGTGTTATTTGGTACTCTCAGACCTAAAAGGTTTTAGGAGACAGGTTGGCATTCTGGGCTTATTCGAGCCATAAAATAAAATTAAAATTCTCCAGAAATCGGATGTGGTGCATCAGACTTTTTTGTTATATGGTCAGAGCAGGGCGCTTTTTTGTCGACAATTTGAAGCTCATTTGAATGATGTAACGACATGACTTTAACGTATTCGATACATATAAGGTAGACTCAGTGTTGGTGGCACATTCATGGTGAATGGTACATTTTTATGTACCATTCAAAAATCGGACATGGTACATAAGACGTTTTCGTGGTATGTTCACAACAGGATGCATGCTGAGCGACCATTTGAAACTCTTTTGAATGATGAAACGACATCACATTAACGTATTCAATATATATAGGGGAGACTCATTGTGAGGCACCTTCCTCACGGGAAACCTGCTGTCTGATGGAAACGTGCGAGGGAGCCTACTGACGTGGACTGGCGTCTTGGCAACATTGTGTTTCGTTGTTTCCAGAGCATATGTTTCCCATTACTCAGTTTTTTTTTGCTGCAGTCTCATTGCATTGCATTTTGTTATTTCTCGGTTCCGGTGCGGTACACAAGTTTTACCCCAGACGTTTACTTGAGTAAATGAAGAACCAGCATTTTCTGCAACTGCATTACCAGATTGTGTTATTTGGTACTCTCAGACCTAAAAAGTTTTAGGAGACAGGTTGGTATTCTGGGCTTATTCGAGCCCCAAAAAAAAATCTCAAGAAATTGGATGTGGTGCATCAGACTTTTTCGTTATATGGTCAGAGCAGGGCGCTTTTTGTCGACAATTTGAAATCCATTTGAACGATGTAACGACATGACCTTAACGTATTCGATATATATAAGGTAGACTCAGTGTTAGTGGCACATTCATATTGAATGGGACATTTTTATGTACCATTCAAAAATCGTACATGGTACATAAGACGTTTTCGTGGTATGTTCACAACAGGATGCATGCTGAGCGACCATTTGAAACTCTTTTGAATGATGAAACGACATCACATTAACGTATTCAATATATATATTGGAGACTCATTGTGAGGCACCTTCCTCACGGGAAACCTGCTGTCTGAAGGAAACGTGCGAGGGAGCCTACTGACGAGTACTGGCGTCTTGGCGACATTGTGTTTCGTTGTTTCCAGAGAAATCGGACATGGTACATAAGACGTTTTCGTTTTCGTGGATTGTGTTATTTGGTCCAGAGCATGTTTCCCATTACTCAATTTTTTTGCTGCAGTCTCATTGCATTGCATTTTGCTATTTCTCGGATCCGGTGCGGTACAAAAATTTTACCACAGACGTTTACTTGAGTAAATGAGCAACCAGCATTTTCTGCAACTGCATTACCAGATTGTGTTATTTGGTACTCTCAGACCTAAAAGGTTTTAGGAGACAGGTTGGCATTCTGGGCTTATTCGAGCCATAAAATAAAATAAAATTCTCCAGAAATCGGATGTGGTGCATCAGACTTTTTCGTTATGTGGTCAGAGCAGGGCACTTTTTTGTCGACAATTTGAAACTCATTTGAACGATGTAACGACATGACCTTAACGTATTCGATATATATAAGGTAGACTCAGTGTTTTTGGCACATTCCTCACGGGTAATCTGCTGTCCTAGAGAACCATGCGAGGGAGCCTACCGACGAATATTGACGAATTGTCGACATAGTTTCTCGTGGTTGCCAGAGAAAAGGAGCAATGTTTGCCATTATTTTGTTTTTTGGCTCCAGTTTTTTCCATCAATGCGAGGTACTAGCTCTCGGTTCCGGTGCTTTCGCGATCTTTTATCGCAGACGTTTACCGGAGTGAACCAGCATTTTCTGTGACTGCGTTTTTGGTATTCTAAGACCTGAAAGTTTTAGGAGACGGTTTGGGATTCAGGGCTTATTCGAGCCGAAAAATTAATTTTTCTCCAGAAATCGGGTGTGGTACATTTGAATTTTTCGTTGTATGTTCAGAGCAGGGGCTTCTTGGGCGACCATTTGAAACTCATTTGAATGATGTAACGAAGTAACTACATCACCTTAACGAACTCGATATGTATAGGGTAGACTCGGTGTTGGTGTCATTTCCGCACGGTAACCTGCTGTCTGAGAGAATTTTGCGAGGGAGCGTTCTGACGGATACCGGCGTATTTGCAACATTAGGTCTCGTTGTGGGAATCTTAATTTAAGCCTAAGCTATATTATACACTATGTCTATATCCCATCCTCAAAATAAGGAACTTAGCAATTCAATGTAGCAAAATAAATGTTCTTAACACAATTCACAATGGAATATGCTTAGACTGAGTAAAAAAAATTCCCTCTTCCAATGTTCAGTGGAGTAAAATTTGTTGAATCATTAATGCCTCATTAAATCATTAAAAGACTTCAAAAACAAAGTTCAAAATACACTGAATACAACACCATGAAAAGTGGAAGAATTGCAATCGGTGTGGTATGCACATGTAAGCTGCCAATTTGAAGTACTGTATTTTATTAATGCAGTACTATTTAAAGTATTTTATTTTTTGAAGGGATAAGACTCTGGCTGGCCTACTTAGTGTTGTTTGTCTCTGTTTGACTTGGGCGGAGTATGAGTATTTATGACTCGTTTGGTCGCTTCAGTAAGATTTTTCCATATGCGTTTAACAACTTCTTTTGCTCTGTTGAATCCAAGTTGAAATCTTAATGGGTTTGTAATTGTGCACTGTATTAGATGTGTTCCAGTGGTCTTTCGGTCATTTTTCCACAGTGCTAAACGTAGTTAAAGTTAAAGAAGAATTAAAGAACTAAAGAAGTATTAGATGTGTTCCAGTGGTCTTTCGGTCATTTCTCCACAGTGATAAACGTAGTTAATGTTAAAGAAGAAAGCAAAATTACATTCAGTCATTCATATCTAATATGATGTTTCCTCAGTGTCTCAAGAGAGTTTTTTTTCCATAAATTTCTTCGTCTATTATCACTGACTATGATAGATCTACACACACAAGTAAGTATTTTTTACGTATGCGTTTAACAACTTCTTTTGCTCTGTTGAATCCAAGTTGAAATCTTAATGGGTTTGTAATTGTGCACTGTATTAGATGTGTTCCAGTGGTCTTTCGGTCATTTTTCCACAGTGCTAAACGTAGTTAAAGTTAAAGAAGAATTAAAGAACTAAAGAAGTATTAGATGTGTTCCAGTGGTCTTTCGGTCATTTCTCCACAGTGATAAACGTAGTTAATGTTAAAGAAGAAAGCAAAATTACATTCAGTCATTCATATCTAATATGATGTTTCCTCAGTGTCTCAAGAGAGTTTTTTTTCCATAAATTTCCTCGTCTATTATCACTGACTATGATAGATCTACACACACAAGTAAGTATTTTTTACATAAAAACATACATCGAATATAAACATATTTTAAAGACTGCAAAGATCTGAGTATACTTAATCGAAGGAAACTGTATACAGTTGTTCTCTGGAATTCTTTCAGATATATCAGAGTGTTATTTAACTTAGTATTTAATAAATTAAAAATTATGGGATTTATTGTTTAAATGCAACGATGAACTCACCTAGATTTGCTCACTTAGATTTGCTTATTCAGGACGAAATCGAGCCAGATTTGCTTATTCAGGACGAAATCGAGCCGAAAAATGTACCATTCACCAGAAATCGGACATGGTACATCAGACGTTTTCGTGGTATGTTCACAACAGGATACATGCTGAGCGACCATTTGAAACTCTTTTGAACGATGAAACGACATCACATAAACGTATTCAATATATATAGGGGAGACTCATTGTGAGGCACCTTCCTCATGGTAAACCTGCTTTCTGATGGAAACGTGCGAGGGAGCCTACTGACGAGTACTGGCGTCTTGGCGACATTGTGTTTCGTTGTTTCCAGAGCATATGTTTCCCGTTACTCAGTTTTTTTGCTCCAGTCTCATTACATTGCATTTTGCTATTTCTCGGTTCCGGTGTGGTACAAAAATTTTACCACAGACGTTTACTTGAGTAAATGAAGAACCAGCATTTTCTGCAACTGCATTGCCAGATTGTGTTATTTGGTACTCTCAGACTTAAAAGGTTTTAGGAGACAGGTTGGCATTCTGGGCTTATTCGAGCCATAAAATAAAATTAAAATTCTCCAGAAATCGGACGTGGTGCATCAGACTTTTTGTTATATGGTCAGAGCAGGGCGCTTTGTTGTCGACAATTTGAAGCTCATTTGAACGATGTAACGACATGACCTTAACGTATTCGATACATATAGGGTAGACTCAGTGTTGGTGGCACATTCATGGTGAATGGTACATTTTTATGTACCATTCAAAAATCGGACATGGTACATAAGACGTTTTCGTGGTATGTTCACAACAGGATGCATGCTGAGCGACCATTTGAAACTCTTTTGAATGATGAAACGACATCACATTAACGTATTCAATATATATATTGGAGACTCATTGTGAGGCACCTTCCTCACGGGAAACCTGCTGTCTGAAGGAAACGTGCGAGGGAGCCTACTGACGAGTACTGGCGTCTTGGCGACATTGTGTTTCGTTGTTTCCAGAGAAATCGGACATGGTACATAAGACGTTTTCGTTTTCGTGGATTGTGTTATTTGGTCCAGAGCATGTATCCCATTACTCAATTTTTTTGCTGCAGTCTCATTGCATTGCATTTTGCTATTTCTCGGATCCGGTGCGGTACAAAAATTTTACCACAGACGTTTACTTGAGTAAATGAGCAACCAGCATTTTCTGCAACTGCATTAGCAGATTGTGTTATTTTTTACTCTCAGACCTAAAAGGTTTTAGGAGACAGGTTGGCATTCTGGGCTTATTCGAGCCATAAAATAAAATAAAATTCTCCAGAAATCGGATGTGGTGCATCAGACTTTTTCGTTATGTGGTCAGAGCAGGGCACTTTTTTGTCGACAATTTGAAACTCATTTGAACGATGTAACGACATGACCTTAACGTATTCGATATATATAAGGTAGACTCAGTGTTTTTGGCACATTCCTCACGGGTAATCTGCTGTCCTAGAGAACCATGCGAGGGAGCCTACCGACGAATATTGACGAATTGTCGACATAGTTTCTCGTGGTTGCCAGAGAAAAGGAGCAAATGTTTGCCATTATTTTGTTTTTTGGCTCCAGTTTTTTCCATCAATGCGAGGTACTAGCTCTCGGTTCCGGTGCTTTCGCGATCTTTTATCGCAGACGTTTACTGGATTGAACCAGCATTTTCTGTGACTGCGTTTTTTGGTATTCTAAGACCTGAAAGTTTTAGGAGACAGTTTGGGATTCAGGGCTTTTTCGAGCCGAAAAATAAATTTTTCTCCAGAAATCGGGTGTGGTACATTTGAATTTTTCGTTGTATGTTCAGAGCAGGGGGCTTCTTGGGCGACCATTTGAAACTCATTTGAATGATGTAACGAAGTAACTACATCACCTTAACGAACTCGATATGTATAGGGTAGACTCGGTGTTGGTGTCATTTCCGCACGGGTAACCTGCTGTCTGAGAGAATTTTGCGAGGGAGCCTTCTGACGGATATCGGCGTATTTGCAACATTGTGTCTCGTTGTGGGAATCTTAATTTAAGCCTAAGCTATATTATACACTATGTCTATATCCCATCCTCAAAATAAGGAACTTAGCAATTCAATGTAGCAAAATAAATGTTCTTAACACAATTCACAATGGAATATGCTTAGACTGAGTAAAAAAAATTCCCTCTTCCAATGTTCAGTGGAGTAAAATTTGTTGAATCATTAATGCCTCATTAAATCATTAAAAGACTTCAAAACAAAGTTCAAATACACTGAATACAACACCATGAAAAGTGGAAGAATTGCAATCGGTGTGGTATGCACATGTAAGCTGCCAATTTGAAGTACTGTATTTTATTAATGCAGTACTATTTAAAGTATTTTATTTTTTGAAGGGATAAGACTCTGGCTGGCCTACTTAGTGTTGTTTGTCTCTGTTTGACTTGGGCGGAGTATGAGTATTTATGACTCGTTTGGTCGCTTCAGTAAGATTTTTCCATATGCGTTTAACAACTTCTTTTGCTCTGTTGAATCCAATTGAAATCTTAATGGGTTTGTAATTGTGCACTGTATTAGATGTGTTCCAGTGGTCTTTCGGTCATTTTTCCACAGTGCTAAACGTAGTTAAAGTTAAAGAAGAATTAAAGAACTAAAGAAGTATTAGATGTGTTCCAGTGGTCTTTCGGTCATTTCTCCACAGTGATAAAACGTAGTTAATGTTAAAGAAGAAAGCAAAATTACATTCAGTCATTCATATCTAATATGATGTTTCCTCAGTGTCTCAAGAGAGTTTTTTTTCCATAAATTTCTTCGTCTATTATCACTGACTATGATAGATCTACACACACAAGTAAGTATTTTTTACGTATGCGTTTAACAACCCTACCTAACCTAACCTAACCTTTCTTTA
>WNGS01003220.1:102062-117888 GCA_020271785.1 Procambarus virginalis
ATGTGCCGAAAATGTACCATTCACCAAAAATCGGACATGGTACATAAGACGTTTTCGTGGTATGTTCACAACAGTATGCATGCTGAGCGACCATTTGAAACTCTTTTGAACGATGAAACGACATCACATTAACGTATTTAATATATATAGGGGAGACTCATTGTGAGGCACCTTCCTCACAGGAAACCTGCTGTCTGATGGAAACGTGCGAGGGAGCCTACTGACGAGTACTGGCGTCTTTGCGACATTGTGTTTCCTTGTTTCCAGAGCATATGTTTTCCCATTACTCAATTTTTTGCTGCAGTCTCATTGCATTGCATTTTGCTATTTCTCGGATCCGGTGCGGTACAAAAATTTTACCACAGACGTTTACTTGAGTAAATGAAGAACCAGCATTTTCTGCAACTGCATTACCAGATTGTGTTATTTGGTACTCTCAGACCTAAAAGTTTTTAGGAGACAGTTGGCATTCTGGGCTTATTCGAGCCATAAAATAAAAAAAATCTCCAGAAATCGGATGTGGTGCATCAGACTTTTTCGTTATATGGTCAGAGCAGGGACTTTTTTGTCGACAATTTGAAACCCTTTGAACGATGTAACGACATGACCTTAACGTATTCGATATATATAAGGTAGACTCAGTGTTGGTGGCACATTCAGGTTGAATGTACATTTTAATGTACCATTCAAAAATCGGACATGGTACATAAGACGTTTTCGTGGTATGTTCACAACAGATGCATGCTGAGCGACCATTTGAAACTCTTTTGAATGATGAAACGACATCACATTAACGTATTCAATATATATAGGGGAGACTCATTGTGAGGCACCTTCCTCACAGGAAACCTGCTGTCTGATGGAAACGTGCGAGGGAGCCTACTGACGAGTACTGGCGTCTTTGCGACATTGTGTTTCCTTGTTTCCAGAGCATATGTTTCCCATTACTCAATTTTTTTGCTGCAGTCTCATTGCATTGCATTTTGCTATTTCTCGGATCCGGTGCGGTACAAAAATTTTACCACAGACGTTTACTTGAGTAAATGAAGAACCAGCATTTTCTGCAACTGCATTACCAGATCGTGTTATTTGGTACTCTCAGACCTAAAAGGTTTTAGGAGACAGGATGGCATTCTGGGCTTATTCGAGCCATAAAAAAAATCTCCAGAAATAGGATGTGGTGCATCAGACTTTTTCGTTATATGGTCAGAGCAGGGCACTTTTTTGTCGACAATTTGAAAATCATTTGAACGATGTAACGACATGACCTTAACGTATTCGATATATATAAGGTAGACTCAGTGTTGTTGGCACATTCATGGTGAATGTGCCGAAAAATGTACCATTCACCAAAAATCGGACATGGTACATAAGACGTTTTCGTGGTATGTTCACAACAGGATGCATGCTGAGCGACCATTTGAAACTCTTTTGAACGATGAAACGACATCACATTAACGTATTCAATATATATAGGGGAGACTCATTGTGAGGCACCTTCCTCACGGGAAACCTGCTGTCTGATGGAAACGTGCGAGGGAGCCTACTGACGAGTACTGGCGTCTTTGCGACATTGTGTTTCCTTGTTTCCAGAGCATATGTTTCCCATTACTCAATTTTTTTGCTGCAGTCTCATTGCATTGCATTTTGCTATTTCTCGGATCCGGTGCGGTACAAAAATTTTACCACAGACGTTTACTTGAGTAAATGAAGAACCAGCATTTTCTGCAACTGCATTACCAGATTGTGTTATTTGGTACTCTCAGACCTAAAAGGTTTTAGGAGACAGGTTGGCATTCTGGGCTTATTCGAGCCATAAAAAAAAAAAATCTCCAGAAATCGGATGTGGTGCATCAGACTTTTTCGTTATATGGTCAGAGCAGGGAACTTTTTTGTCGACAATTTGAAACTCATTTGAACGATGTAACGACATGACCTTAACGTATTCGATATATATAAGGTAGACTCAGTGTTGTTGGCACATTCATGGTGAATGGTACATTTTTATGTACCATTCAAAAATCGGACATGGTACATAAGACGTTTTCGTGGTATGTTCACAACAGGATGCATGCTGAGCGACCATTTGAAACTCTTTTGAAGTATGAAACGACATCACATTAACGTATTCAATATATATAGGGGAGACTCATTGTGAGGCACCTTCCTCACGGGAAACCTGCTGTCTGATGGAAACGTGCGAGGGAGCCTACTGACGAGTACTGGCGTCTTTGCGACATTGTGTTTCCTTGTTTCCAGAGCATATGTTTCCCATTACTCAATTTTTTTGCTGCAGTCTCATTGCATTGCATTTTGCTATTTCTCGGATCCGGTGCGGTACAAAAATTTTACCACAGACGTTTACTTGAGTAAATGAAGAACCAGCATTTTCTGCAACTGCATTACCAGATTGTGTTATTTGGTACTCTCAGACCTAAAAGGTTTTAGGAGACAGGTTGGCATTCTGGGCTTATTCGAGCCATAAAATAAAAAAAAATCTCCAGAAATCGGATGTGGTGTATCAGACTTTTTCGTTATATGGTCAGAGCAGGGAACTTTTTTGTCGACAATTTGAAACTCATTTGAACGATGTAACGACATGACCTTAACGTATTCGATATATATAAGGTAGACTCAGTGTTGTTGGCACATTCATGGTGAATGGTACATAAAAATGTACCATTCACCAAAAATCGGACATGGTACATAAGACATTTTCGTGGTATGTTCACAACAGGATGCATGCTGAGCGACCATTTGAAACTCTTTTGAAGTATGAAACGACATCACATTAACGTATTCAATATATATAGGGGAGACTCATTGTGAGGCACCTTCCTCACGGGAAACCTGCTGTCTGATGGAAACGTGCGAGGGAGCCTACTGACGAGTACTGGCGTCTTTGCGACATTGTGTTTCCTTGTTTCCAGAGCATATGTTTCCCATTACTCAATTTTTTTGCTGCAGTCTCATTGCATTGCATTTTGCTATTTCTCGGATCCGGTGCGGTACAAAAATTTTACCACAGACGTTTACTTGAGTAAATGAAGAACCAGCATTTTCTGCAACTGCATTACCAGATTGTGTTATTTGGTACTCTCAGACCTAAAAGGTTTTAGGAGACAGGTTGGCATTCTGGGCTTATTCGAGCCATAAAATAAAAAAAAATCTCCAGAAATCGGATGTGGTGTATCAGACTTTTTCGTTATATGGTCAGAGCAGGGAACTTTTTTGTCGACAATTTGAAACTCATTTGAACGATGTAACGACATGACCTTAACGTATTCGATATATATAAGGTAGACTCAGTGTTGTTGGCACATTCATGGTGAATGTGCCGAAAAAATGTACCATTCACCAAAAATCGGACATGGTACATAAGACGTTTTCGTGGTATGTTCACAACAGGATGCATGCTGAGCGACCATTTGAAACTCTTTTGAAGTATGAAACGACATCACATTAACGTATTCAATATATATAGGGGAGACTCATTGTGAGGCACCTTCCTCACGGGAAACCTGCTGTCTGATGGAAACGTGCGAGGGAGCCTACTGACGAGTACTGGCGTCTTTGCGACATTGTGTTTCCTTGTTTCCAGAGCATATGTTTCCCATTACTCAATTTTTTTGCTGCAGTCTCATTGCATTGCATTTTGCTATTTCTCGGATCCGGTGCGGTACAAAAATTTTACCACAGACGTTTACTTGAGTAAATGAAGAACCAGCATTTTCTGCAACTGCATTACCAGATTGTGTTATTTGGTACTCTCAGACCTAAAAGGTTTTAGGAGACAGGTTGGCATTCTGGGCTTATTCGAGCCATAAAAAAAAAAAAATCTCCAGAAATCGGATGTGGTGCATCAGACTTTTTCGTTATATGGTCAGAGCAGGGAACTTTTTTGTCGACAATTTGAAACTCATTTGAACGATGTAACGACATGACCTTAACGTATTCGATATATATAAGGTAGACTCAGTGTTGTTGGCACATTCATGGTGAATGGTACATAAAATGTACCATTCACCAAAATCGGACATGGTACATAAGACGTTTTCGTGGTATGTTCACAACAGGATGCATGCTGAGCGACCATTTGAAACTCTTTTGAAGATGAAACGACATCACATTAACGTATTCAATATATATAGGGGAGACTCATTGTGAGGCACCTTCCTCACGGGAAACCTGCTGTCTGATGGAAACGTGCGAGGGAGCCTACTGACGAGTACTGGCGTCTTTGCGACATTGTGTTTCCTTGTTTCCAGAGCATATGTTTCCCATTACTCAATTTTTTTGCTGCAGTCTCATTGCATTGCATTTTGCTATTTCTCGGATCCGGTGCGGTACAAAAATTTTACCACAGACGTTTACTTGAGTAAATGAAGAACCAGCATTTTCTGCAACTGCATTACCAGATTGTGTTATTTGGTACTCTCAGACCTAAAAGGTTTTAGGAGACAGGTTGGCATTCTGGGCTTATTCGAGCCATAAAAAAAATCTCCAGAAATCGGATGTGGTGCATCAGACTTTTTCGTTATATGGTCAGAGCAGGGAACTTTTTTGTCGACAATTTGAAACTCATTTGAACGATGTAACGACATGACCTTAACGTATTCGATATATATAAGGTAGACTCAGTGTTGTTGGCACATTCATGGTGAATGGTACCGAAAAATGTACCATTCACCAAAATCGGACATGGTACATAAGACGTTTTCGTGGTATGTTCACAACAGGATGCATGCTGAGCGACCATTTGAAACTCTTTTGAAGTATGAAACGACATCACATTAACGTATTCAATATATATAGGGGAGACTCATTGTGAGGCACCTTCCTCACGGGAAACCTGCTGTCTGATGGAAACGTGCGAGGGAGCCTACTGACGAGTACTGGCGTCTTTGCGACATTGTGTTTCCTTGTTTCCAGAGCATATGTTTCCCATTACTCAATTTTTTTGCTGCAGTCTCATTGCATTGCATTTTGCTATTTCTCGGATCCGGTGCGGTACAAAAATTTTACCACAGACGTTTACTTGAGTAAATGAAGAACCAGCATTTTCTGCAACTGCATTACCAGATTGTGTTATTTGGTACTCTCAGACCTAAAAGGTTTTAGGAGACAGGTTGGCATTCTGGGCTTATTCGAGCCATAAAATAAAAAAAAAATCTCCAGAAATCGGATGTGGTGCATCAGACTTTTTCGTTATATGGTCAGAGCAGGGAACTTTTTTGTCGACAATTTGAAACTCATTTGAACGATGTAACGACATGACCTTAACGTATTCGATATATATAAGGTAGACTCAGTGTTGTTGGCACATTCATGGTGAATGTGCCGAAAAAATGTACCATTCACCAAAAATCGGACATGGTACATAAGACGTTTTCGTGGTATGTTCACAACAGGATGCATGCTGAGCGACCATTTGAAACTCTTTTGAAGTATGAAACGACATCACATTAACGTATTCAATATATATAGGGGAGACTCATTGTGAGGCACCTTCCTCACGGGAAACCTGCTGTCTGATGGAAACGTGCGAGGGAGCCTACTGACGAGTACTGGCGTCTTTGCGACATTGTGTTTCGTTGTTTCCAGAGCATATGTTTCCCATTACTCAATTTTTTTGCTGCAGTCTCATTGCATTGCATTTTGCTATTTCTCGGATCCGGTGCGGTACAAAAATTTTACCACAGACGTTTACTTGAGTAAATGAGCAACCAGCATTTTCTGCAACTGCATTACCAGATCGTGTTATTTGGTACTCTCAGACCTAAAAGGTTTTAGGAGACAGGATGGCATTCTGGGCTTATTCGAGCCATAAAAAAATCTCCAGAAATCGGATGTGGTGCATCAGACTTTTTCGTTATATGGTCAGAGCAGGGCACTTTTTTGTCGACAATTTGAAACTCATTTGAACGATGTAACGACATGACCTTAACGTATTCGATATATATAAGGTAGACTCAGTGTTGTTGGCACATTCATGGTGAATGGCCGAAAAAATGTACCATTCACCAATCGGACATGGTACATAAGACGTTTTCGTGGTATGTTCACAACAGGATGCATGCTGAGCGACCATTTGAAACTCTTTTGAAGATGAAACGACATCACATTAACGTATTCAATATTATAGGGGAGACTCATTGTGAGGCACCTTCCTCACGGAAACCTGCTGTCTGATGGAAACGTGCGAGGGAGCCTACTGACGAGTACTGGCGTCTTTGCGACATTGTGTTTCCTTGTTTCCAGAGCATATGTTTTCCCATTACTCAATTTTTTTGCTGCAGTCTCATTGCATTGCATTTTGCTATTTCTCGGATCCGGTGCGGTACAAAATTTTACCACAGACGTTTACTTGAGTAAATGAGAACCAGCATTTTCTGCAACTGCATTACCAGATTGTTTATTTGGTACTCTCAGACCTAAAAGGTTTTAGGAGACAGGTTGGCATTCTGGGCTTATTCGAGCCATAAAAAAAAATCTCCAGAAATCGGATGTGGTGCATCAGACTTTTTCGTTATATGGTCAGAGCAGGGAACTTTTTGTCGACAATTTGAAATCATTTGAACGATGTAACGACATGACCTTAACGTATTCGATATATATAAGGTAGACTCAGTGTTGTTGGCACATTCATGGTGAATGTGCCGAAAAATGTACCATTCACCAAAAATCGGACATGGTACATAAGACGTTTTCGTGGTATGTTCACAACAGGATGCATGCTGAGCGACCATTTGAAACTCTTTTGAAGATGAAACGACATCACATTAACGTATTCAATATATATAGGGAGACTCATTGTGAGGCACCTTCCTCACGGAAACCTGCTGTCTGATGGAAACGTGCGAGGGAGCCTACTGACGAGTACTGGCGTCTTTGTGACATTGTGTTTCCTTGTTTCCAGAGCATATGCTTCCCATTACTCATTTTTTTTGCTGCAGTCTCATTGCATTGCATTTTGCTATTTCTCGGATCCGGTGCGGTACAAAAATTTTACCACAGACGTTTACTTGAGTAAATGAAGAACCAGCATTTTCTGCAACTGCATTACCAGATTGTGTTATTTGGTACTCTCAGACCTAAAAGGTTTAGGAGACAGGTTGGCATTCTGGGCTTATTCGAGCCATAAAATAAAAAAAATCTCCAGAAATCGGATGTGGTGCATCAGACTTTTTCGTTATATGGTCAGAGCAGGGACTTTTTTGTCGACAATTTGAAACTCATTTGAACGATGTAACGACATGACCTTAACGTATTCGATATATATAAGGAGACCTCATTGTTGTTGGCACATTCATGGTGAATGTGCCGAAAAAATGTACCATTCACCAAAAATGGGACATGGTACATAAGACGTTTTCGTGGTATGTTCACAACAGGATGCATGCTGAGCGACCATTTGAAACTCTTTTGAAGTATGAAACGACATCACATTAACGTATTCAATATATATAGGGAGACTCATTGTGAGGCACCTTCCTCACGGGAAACCTGCTGTCTGATGGAAACGTGCGAGGGAGCCTACTGACGAGTACTGGCGTCTTTGCGACATTGTGTTTCCTTGTTTCCAGAGCAAATGTTTCCCATTACTCAATTTTTTGCTGCTGTCTCATTGCATTGCATTTTGCTATTTCTCGGATCCGGTGCGGTACAAAATTTTACCACAGACGTTTACTTGAGTAAATGAAGAACCAGCATTTTCTGCAACTGCATTACCAGATTGTGTTATTTGGTACTCTCAGACCTAAAAGTTTTAGGAGACAGGTTGCATTCTTTCTGGCTTATTCGAGCCATAAATAAAAAAAATCTCCAGAAATCGGATGTGGGTATCAGACTTTTTCGTTAATGGTCAGAGCAGGGAACTTTTTTGTCGACAATTTGAAACTCATTTGAACGATGTAACGACATGACCTTAACGTATTCGATATATATAGGTAGACTCAGTGTTGTGGCACATTCATGGTGAATGGTACATAAAAATGTACCATTCAAAATCGGACATGGTACATAGACGTTTTCGTGGTATGTTCACAACAGGATGCATGCTGAGCGACCATTTGAAACTCTTTTGAATGATGAAACGACATCACATTAACGTATTCAATATATATAGGGGAGACTCATTGTGAGGCACCTTCCTCACGGGAACCTGCTGTCTGATGGAAACGTGCGAGGGAGCCTACTGACGAGTACTGGCGTCTTTGCGACATTGTGTTTCGTTGTTTCCAGAGCATATGTTTCCCATTATTTTTTTGCATTTTTTTGCTGCGTCTCATTGCATTGCATTTTGCTATTTCTCGGTCCGGTGCGGTACAAAATTTTACCACAGACGTTTACTTGAGTAAATGAAGAACCAGCATTTTCTGCAACTGCATTACCAGATTGTGTTATTTGGTACTCTCAGACCTAAAAGTTTTAGGAGACAGGTTGCATTCTGGGCTTATTCGAGCCATAAAAAAATCTCCAGAAATCGGATGTGGTGCATCAGACTTTTTCGTTATATGGTCAGAGCAGGGCACTTTTTTGTCGACAATTTGAAACTCATTTGAACGATGTAACGACATGACCTTAACGTATTCGATATATATAAGGTAGCTCAGTGTTGTTGGCACATTCATGGTGAATGGTACATAAAAATGTACCATTCAAAAATCGGACATGGTACATAAGACTTTTCGTGGTATGTTCACAACAGGATGCATGCTGAGCGACCATTTGAAACTCTTTTGAATGATGAAACGACATCACATTAACGTATTCAATATATATAGGGGAGACTCATTGTGAGGCACCTTCCTCACAGGAAACCTGCTGTCTGATGGAAACGTGCGAGGGAGCCTACTGACGAGTACTGGCGTCTTTGCGACATTGTGTTTCCTTGTTTCCAGAGCATATGTTTCCCATTACTCAATTTTTTTGCTGCAGTCTCATTGCATTGCATTTTGCTATTTCTCGGATCCGGTGCGGTACAAAAATTTACCACAGACGTTTACTTGAGTAAATGAAGAACCAGCATTTTCTGCAACTGCATTACCAGATTGTGTTATTTGGTACTCTCAGACCTAAAAGGTTTTAGGAGACAGGTTGGCATTCTGGGCTTATTCGAGCCATAAAAAAAAATCTCCAGAAATCGGATGTGGTGCATCAGACTTTTTCGTTATATGGTCAGAGCAGGCACTTTTTTGTCGACAATTTGAAACTCATTTGAACGATGTAACGACATGACCTTAACGTATTCGATATATATAAGGTAGACTCAGTGTTGTTGGCACATTCATGGTGAATGGTACGAAAAATGTACCATTCACCAAAATCGGACATGGTACATAAGACGTTTTCGTGGTATGTTCACAACAGGATGCATGCTGAGCGACCATTTGAAACTCTTTTGAATGATGAAACGACATCACATTAACGTATTCATATATATAGGGGAGACTCATTGTGAGGCACCTTCCTCACGGGAAACCTGCTGTCTGATGGAAACGTGCGAGGGAGCCTACTGACGAGTACTGGCGTCTTGGCGACATGTGTTTCGTTGTTTCCAGTGATTTTTCCCATTTGTTTCCAGCATGTTTCCATTACTCAATTTTTTTGCTGCAGTCTCATTGCATTGCATTTTGCTATTTCTCGGATCCGGTGCGGTACAAAAATTTTACCACAGACGTTTACTTGAGTAAATGAAGAACCAGCATTTTCTGCAACTGCATTACCAGATTGTGTTATTTGGTACTCTCAGACCTAAAAGGTTTTAGGAGACAGGTTGGCATTCTGGGCTTATTCGAGCCAAAAAAAAAATCTCCAGAAATCGGATGTGGTGCATCAGACTTTTTCGTTATATGGTCAGAGCAGGGCACTTTTTTGTCGACAATTTGAAACTCATTTGAACGATGTAACGACATGACCTTAACGTATTCGATATATAAAGGTAGACTCAGTGTTGGTGGCACATTCATATGAATGGTACATTTTTATGTACCATTCAAAAATCGTACATGGTACATAAGACGTTTTCGTGGTATGTTCACAACAGGATGCATGCTGAGCGACCATTTGAAACTCTTTTGAATGATGAAACGACATCACATTAACGTATTCAATATATATAGGGGAGACTCATTGTGAGGCACCTTCCTCACGGGAAACCTGCTGTCTGATGGAAACGTGCGAGGGAGCCTACTGACGAGTACTGGCGTCTTTGCGACATTGTGTTTCGTTGTTTCCAGAGCATATGTTTCCCATTACTCAATTTTTTTGCTGCAGTCTCATTGCATTGCATTTTGCTATTTCTCGGTCCGGTGCGGTACAAAAATTTTACCACAGACGTTTACTTGAGTAAATGAAGAACCAGCATTTTCTGCAACTGCATTACCAGATTGTGTTATTTGGTACTCTCAGACCTAAAGGTTTTAGGAGACAGGCTGGCATTCTGGGCTTATTCGAGCCAAAAAAAAAATTCTCCAGAAATCGGATGTGGTGCATCAGACTTTTTCGTTATATGGTCAGAGCAGGGCGCTTTTTTGTCGACAATTTGAAACTCATTTGAACGATGTAACGACATGACCTTAACGTATTCGATATATATAAGGTAGACTCAGTGTTGTTGTTGATGTACCATTCACCCAAAAATCGGACATGGTACATAAGACGTTTTCGTGGTATGTTCACAACAGGATGCATGCTGAGCGACCATTTGAAACTCTTTTGAATGATGAAACGACATCACATTAACGTATTCAATATATAGGGGAGACTCATTGTGAGGCACCTTCCTCACGGAAACCTGCTGTCTGATGGAAACGTGCGAGGGAGCCTACTGACGAGTACTGGCGTCTTGGCGACATTGTGTTTCGTTGTTTCCAGAGCATATGTTTCCCATTACTCAATTTTTTTGCTGCAGTCTCATTGCATTGCATTTTGCTATTTCTCGGATCCGGTGCGGTACAAAAATTTTACCACAGACGTTTACTTGAGTAAATGAAGAACCAGCATTTTCTGCAACTGCATTACCAGATTGTGTTATTTGGTACTCTCAGACCTAAAGGTTTTAGGAGACAGGTTGGTATTCTGGGCTTATTCGAGCCAAAAAAAAAAATCTCCAGAAATCGGATGTGGTGCATCAGACTTTTTCGTTATATGGTCAGAGCAGGACTTTTTTGTCGACAATTTGAAACTCATTTGAACGATGTAACGACATGACCTTAACGTATTCGATATATATAAGGTAGACTCAGTGTTGTTGGCACATTCATGGTGAATGGTACATAAAAATGTACCATTCACCAAAATCGGACATGGTACATAAGACGTTTTCGTGGTATGTTCACAACAGGATGCATGCTGAGCGACCATTTGAAACTCTTTTGAATGATGAAACGACATCACATTAACGTATTCAATATATATAGGGGAGACTCATTGTGAGGCACCTTCCTCACGGGAAACCTGCTGTCTGATGGAAACGTGCGAGGGAGCCTACTGACGAGTACTGGCGTCTTTGCGACATTGTGTTTCGTTGTTTCCAGAGCATATTGTTTCCATTGTTTCCCATTACTCAATTTTTTTGCTGCAGTCTCATTGCATTGCATTTTGCTATTTCTCGGATCCGGTGCGGTACAAAAATTTTACCACAGACGTTTACTTGAGTAAATGAGAACCAGCATTTTCTGCAACTGCATTACCAGATTGTGTTATTTGGTACTCTCAGACCTAAAGGTTTTAGGAGACAGGATGGCATTCTGGGCTTATTCGAGCCAAAAAAAAAAATTCTCCAGAAATCGGATGTGGTGCATCAGACTTTTTCGTTATATGGTCAGAGCAGGGCGCTTTTTTGTCGACAATTTGAAACTCATTTGAACGATGTAACGACATGACCTTAACGTATTCGATATATATAAGGTAGACTCAGTGTTGTTGATGGTACCATTCACCACAAAAAATCGGACATGGTACATAAGACTTTTCGTGGTATGTTCACAACAGGATGCATGCTGAGCGACCATTTGAAACTCTTTTGAACGATGAAACGACATCACATTAACGTATTCAATATATATAGGGGAGACTCATTGTGAGGCACCTTCCTCACGGGAAACCTGCTGTCTGATGGAAACGTGCGAGGGAGCCTACTGACGAGTACTGGCGTCTTGGCGACATTGTGTTTCGTTGTTTCCAGAGCATATGTTTCCCATTACTCAGTTTTTTGCTGCGGTCTCATTGCATTGCATTTTGCTATTTCTCGGTTCCGGTGCGGTACAAAAATTTTACCACAGACGTTTACTTGAGTAAATGAAGAACCAGCATTTTCTGCAACTGCATTACCAGATTGTGTTATTTGGTACTCTCAGACCTGAAAGGTTTTAGGAGACAGGCTGGTATTCTGGGCTGGGCGAGCAAAAAAAAAAAATCTCCAGAAATCGGATGTGGTGCATCAGACTTTTTCGTTATATGGTCAGAGCAGGGCACTTTTTTGTCGACAATTTGAAACTCATTTGAACGATGTAACGACATGACCTTAACGTATTCGATATATATAAGGTAGACTCAGTGTTGTTGGCACATTCATGGTGAATGGTACATAAAGATGTACCATTCACCAAAAATCGGACATGGTACATAAGGCTTTTTCGTGGTATGTTCACAACAGGATGCATGCTAAGCGACCATTTGAAACTCTTTTGAACGATGAAACGACATCACATTAACGTATTCAATATATATAGGGGAGACTCATTGTGAGGCACCTTCCTCACGGGAAACCTGCTGTCTGATGGAAACGTGCGAGGGAGCCTACTGACGAGTACTGGCGTCTTGGCGACATTGTGTTTCGTTGTTTCCAGAGAAATAGGACATGGTACATAAGACCTTTTCGTTTCCGTGGATTGTGTTATTTGGTCCAGAGCATATGTTTCCCATTACTCAATTTTTTTGCTGCAGTCTCATTGCATTGCATTTTGCTATTTCTCGGATCCGGTGCGGTACAAAAATTTTACCACAGACGTTTACTTGAGTAAATGAGAACCAGCATTTTCTGCAACTGCATTACCAGATTGTGTTATTTGGTACTCTCAGACCTAAAAGGTTTTAGGAGACAGGATGGCATTCTGGGCTTATTCGAGCCATAAAAAAAAAATTATCCAGAAGTCGGATGTGGTGCATCAGACTTTTTCTTATATGGTCAGAGCAGGGCACTTTTTTGTCGACAATGTGAAACTCATTTGAACGATGTAACGACATGACCTTAACGTATTCGATATATATAAGGTAGACTCAGTGTTGTTGGCACATTCATGGTGAATGGTACATAAAGATGTACCATTCACCAAAAATCGGACATGGTACATAAGACTTTTCGTGGTATGTTCACAACAGGATGCATGCTAAGCGACCATTTGAAACTCTTTTGAACGATGAAACGACATCACATTAACGTATTCAATATATATAGGGGAGACTCATTGTGAGGCACCTTCCTCACGGGAAACCTGCTGTCTGATGGAAACGTGCGAGGGAGCCTACTGACGAGTACTGGCGTCTTGGCGACATTGTGTTTCGTTGTTTCCAGAGTGCATGTTGTTTGTTTCCTGTGTTATTTTTCCAGAGCATATGTTCCCATTACTCATTTTTTTGCTGCAGTCTCATTGCATTGCTTTTGCTATTTCTCGATCCGGTGCGGTACAAAATTTTACCACAGACGTTTACTTGAGTAAATGAAGAACCAGCATTTTCTGCAACTGCATTACCAGATTGTGTTATTGGTACTCTCAGACCTGAAAGGTTTTAGGAGACAGGCTGGCATTCTGGGCTTATTCGAGCCAAAAAAAAAAATTCTCCAGAAATCGGATGTGGTGCATCAGACTTTTTCGTTATATGGTCAGAGCAGGGCGCTTTTTTGTCGACAATTTGAAACTCATTTGAACGATGTAACGACATGACCTTAACGTATTCGATATATATAAGGTAGACTCAGTGTTGTTGATGTACCATTCACCAAAAATCGGACATGGTACATAAGACTTTTCGTGGTATGTTCACAACAGGATGCATGCTGAGCGACCATTTGAAACTCTTTTGTGTGATGAAACGACATCACATTAACGTATTCAATATTATAGGGGAGACTCATTGTGAGGCACCTTCCTCACGGGAAACCTGCTGTCTGATGGAAACGTGCGAGGGAGCCTACTGACGAGTACTGGCGTCTTGGCGACATTGTGTTTCGTTGTTTCCAGAGCATATGTTTCCCATTACTCAGTTTTTTGCTGCGGTCTCATTGCATTGCATTTTGCTATTTCTCGGTTCCGGTGCGGTACCAAAAATTTTACCACAGACGTTTACTTGAGTAAATGAAGAACCAGCATTTTCTGCAACTGCATTACCAGATTGTGTTATTTGGTACTCTCAGACCTGAAAGGTTTTAGGAGACAGGCTGGTATTCTGGGCTGGGCGAGCAAAAAAAAAAAAATCTCCAGAAGACGGATGTGGTGCATCAGACTTTTTCGTTATATGGTCAGAGCAGGGCACTTTTTTGTCGACAATTTGAAACTCATTTGAACGATGTAACGACATGACCTTAACGTATTCGATATATATAAGGTAGACTCAGTGTTGTTGGCACATTCATGGTGAATGGTACATAAAGATGTACCATTCACCAAAATCGGACATGGTACATAAGGCTTTTCGTGGTATGTTCACAACAGGATGCATGCTAAGCGACCATTTGAAACTCTTTTGAACGATGAAACGACATCACATTAACGTATTCAATATATATAGGGGAGACTCATTGTGAGGCACCTTCCTCACGGGAAACCTGCTGTCTGATGGAAACGTGCGAGGGAGCCTACTGACGAGTACTGGCGTCTTGGCGACATTGTGTTTCGTTGTTTCCAGAGAAATAGGACATGGTACATAAGACCTTTCGTTTCCGATTGTGTTATTTGGTCCAGAGCATATGTTTCCCATTACTCAATTTTTTTGCTGCAGTCTCATTGCATTGCATTTTGCTATTTCTCGGATCCGGTGCGGTATAAAAATTTTACCACAGACGTTTACTTGAGTAAATGAGCAACCGGCATTTTCTGCAACTGCATTACCAGATTGTGTTATTTGGTACTCTCAGACCTAAAAGGTTTTAGGAGACAGGATGGCATTCTGGGCTTATTCGAGCCATAAAAAAAAAAATTATCCAGAAATCGGATGTGGTGCATCAGACTTTTTCGTTATATGGTCAGAGCAGGGCACTTTTTGTCGACAATTTGAAACTCATTTGAACGATGTAACGACATGACCTTAACGTATTCGATATATATAAGGTAGACTCAGTGTGTTGGCACATTCATGGTGAATGGTACATAAAGATGTAATTCACCAAAAATCGGACATGGTACATAAGGCTTTTTCGTGGTATGTTCACAACAGGATGCATGCTAAGCGACCATTTGAAACTCTTTTGAACGATGAAACGACATCACATTAACGTATTCAATATATATAGGGGAGACTCATTGTGAGGCACCTTCCTCACGGGAAACCTGCTGTCTGATGGAAACGTGCGAGGGAGCCTACTGACGAGTACTGGCGTCTTGGCGACATTGTGTTTCGTTGTTTCCAGAGAAATAGGACATGGTACATAAGACCTTTTCGTTTCCGTGGATTGTGTTATTTGGTCCAGAGCATATGTTTCCCATTACTCAATTTTTTTGCTGCAGTCTCATTGCATTGCATTTTGCTATTTCTCGGATCCGGTGCGGTATAAAAATTTTACCACAGACGTTTACTTGAGTAAATGAGCAACCGGCATTTTCTG
>WNGS01003220.1:120208-163878 GCA_020271785.1 Procambarus virginalis
AGGTAGACTCAGTGTTGTTGATGTACCATTCACCAAAAATCGGACATGGTACATAAGACGTTTTTCGTGGTATGTTCCCAACAGGATGCATGCTGAGCGACCATTTGAACTCTTTTGAACGATGAAACGACATCACATTAACGTATTCAATATATATAGGGGAGACTCATTGTGAGGCACCTTCCTCACGGAAACCTGCTGTCTGATGGAAACGTGCGAGGGAGCCTACTGACGAGTACTGGCGTCTTGGCGACATTGTGTTTCGTTGTTTCCAGAGCATATGTTTCCCATTACTCAATTTTTTTGCTGCAGTCTCATTGCATTGCATTTTGCTATTTCTCGGATCCGGTGCGGTACAAAAATTTTACCACAGACGTTTACTTGAGTAAATGAAGAACCAGCATTTTCTGCAACTGCATTACCAGATTGTGTTATTTGGTACTCTCAGACCTAAAAGGTTTTAGGAGACAGGATGGCATTCTGGCTTATTCGAGCCAAAAAAAAAATCTCCAGAAATCGGATGTGGTGCATCAGACTTTTTCGTTATATGGTCAGAGCAGGGAACTTTTTTGTCGACAATTTGAAAATCATTTGAACGATGTAACGACATGACCTTAACGTATTCGATATATATAAGGTAGACTCAGTGTTGTTGGCACATTCATGGTGAATGGTACCGAAAAATGTACCATTCACCAAAAATCGGACATGGTACATAAGACGTTTTCGTGGTATGTTCACAACAGGATGCATGCTGAGCGACCATTTGAAACTCTTTTGAAGATGAAACGACATCACATTAACGTATTCAATATATATAGGGGAGACTCATTGTGAGGCACCTTCCTCACGGGAAACCTGCTGTCTGATGGAAACGTGCGAGGGAGCCTACTGACGAGTACTGGCGTCTTTGCGACATTGTGTTTCCTTGTTTCCAGAGCATATGTTTCCCATTACTCAATTTTTTTGCTGCAGTCTCATTGCATTGCATTTTGCTATTTCTCGGATCCGGTGCGGTACAAAAATTTTACCACAGACGTTTACTTGAGTAAATGAAGAACCAGCATTTTCTGCAACTGCATTACCAGATTGTGTTATTTGGTACTCTCAGACCTAAAAGGTTTTAGGAGACAGGTTGGCATTCTGGGCTTATTCGAGCCATAAAATAAAAAAAAAATCTCCAGAAATCGGATGTGGTGCATCAGACTTTTTCGTTATATGGTCAGAGCAGGGAACTTTTTTGTCGACAATTTGAAACTCATTTGAACGATGTAACGACATGACCTTAACGTATTCGATATATATAAGGTAGACTCAGTGTTGTTGGCACATTATTGAATGTGCCGAAATTTTATACCATTCAAAAATCGGACATGGTACATAAGACGTTTTCGTGGTATGTTCACAACAGGATGCATGCTGAGCGACCATTTGAAACTCTTTTGAAGTATGAAACGACATCACATTAACGTATTCAATATATATAGGGGAGACTCATTGTGAGGCACCTTCCTCACGGGAAACCTGCTGTCTGATGGAAACGTGCGAGGGAGCCTACTGACGAGTACTGGCGTCTTTGCGACATTGTGTTTCCTTGTTTCCAGAGCATATGTTTCCCATTACTCAATTTTTTTGCTGCAGTCTCATTGCATTGCATTTTGCTATTTCTCGGATCCGGTGCGGTACAAAAATTTTACCACAGACGTTTACTTGAGTAAATGAAGAACCAGCATTTTCTGCAACTGCATTACCAGATTGTGTTATTTGGTACTCTCAGACCTAAAAGGTTTTAGGAGACAGGTTGGCATTCTGGGCTTATTCGAGCCATAAAATAAAAAAAAAAATCTCCAGAAATCGGATGTGGTGCATCAGACTTTTTCTTTATATGGTCAAAGCAGGGAACTTTTTTGTCGACAATTTGAAACCCATTTGAACGATGTAACGACATGACCTTAACGTATTCGATATATATGAGGTAGACTCAGTGTTGGTGGCACATTCATATTGAATGGTACATTTTTATGTACCATTCAAAAATCGTACATGGTACATAAGACGTTTTCGTGGTATGTTCACAACAGGATGAATGCTGAGCGACCATTTGAAACTCTTTTGAATGATGAAACGACATCACATTAACGTATTCAATATATATAGGGGAGACTCATTGTGAGGCACCTTCCTCACGGGAAACCTGCTGTCTGATGGAAACGTGCGAGGGAGCCTACTGACGAGTACTGGCGTCTTTGCGACATTGTGTTTCCTTGTTTCCAGAGCATATGTTTCCCATTACTCAATTTTTTTGCTGCAGTCTCATTGCATTGCATTTTGCTATTTCTCGGATCCGGTGCGGTACAAAAATTTTACCACAGACGTTTACTTGAGTAAATGAAGAACCAGCATTTTCTGCAACTGCATTACCAGATCGTGTTATTTGGTACTCTCAGACCTAAAAGGTTTTAGGAGACAGGATGGCATTCTGGGCTTATTCGAGCCATAAAAAAATCTCCAGAAATCGGATGTGGTGCATCAGACTTTTTCGTTATATGGTCAGAGCAGGGCACTTTTTTGTCGACAATTTGAAACTCATTTGAACGATGTAACGACATGACCTTAACGTATTCGATATATATAAGGTAGACTCAGTGTTGTTGGCACATTCATGGTGAATGGTACATAAAAATGTACCATTCAAAAATCGGACATGGTACATAAGACGTTTTCGTGGTATGTTCACAACAGGATGCATGCTGAGCGACCATTTGAAACTCTTTTGAATGATGAAACGACATCACATTAACGTATTCAATATATATAGGGGAGACTCATTGTGAGGCACCTTCCTCACGGGAAACCTGCTGTCTGATGGAAACGTGCGAGGGAGCCTACTGACGAGTACTGGCGTCTTTGCGACATTGTGTTTCCTTGTTTCCAGAGCATATGTTTCCCATTACTCAATTTTTTTGCTGCAGTCTCATTGCATTGCATTTTGCTATTTCTCGGATCCGGTGCGGTACAAAAATTTTACCACAGACGTTTACTTGAGTAAATGAAGAACCAGCATTTTCTGCAACTGCATTACCAGATTGTGTTATTTGGTACTCTCAGACCTAAAAGTTTTAGGAGACAGGTTGGCATTCTGGGCTTATTCGAGCCATAAAAAAAAAATCTCCAGAAATCGGATGTGGTGCATCAGACTTTTTCGTTATATGGTCAGAGCAGGGCACTTTTTTGTCGACAATTTGAAACTCATTTGAACGATGTAACGACATGACCTTAACGTATTCGATATATATAAGGTAGACTCAGTGTTTTGGCACATTCCTCACGGGTAATCTGCTGTCCTAGAGAACCATGCGAGGGAGCCTACAGACGAATATTGACGAATTGTCGACATAGTTTCTCGTGGTTGCCAGAGAAAAGGAGCAAATGTTTGCCATTATTTTGTTTTTTGGCTCCAGTCTTTTCCATCAATGCGAGGTGCTAGTTCTCGGTTCCGGTGCAGTCACTTTGCTCACCTCACTTTGATGTACTTGTTCTGGAGGAAATCGAGCCGAAAAATTTACCTTTCTCCAGAAATCGGATGTGGTACATCACACTTTTTAGTTGTGTGTAATGACATCACATTAAGTATTCGATGCATATTGGGTAGAGTCGCTGTTTTTTGCACATTCCTCACCGCTAATCTGCTGTTTTAGAGAACCATGCAAAGGAGCCTACAGATGAGTATTAACGAATTGTCGACATAGTGTCTCGTTGTTGCCAGAGAAAAGGAGAAAATGTTTCCCATTATTATGTTTTGTGGCTCCAGTCTTTTCCCTCATTGCAAGGTACTAGTTCTCGGTTCCGGTGCTTTCGCGATCTTTTATCGCAGACGTTTACCGGAGTGAACCAGCATTTTCTGTGACTGCGTTTTTTGGTATTCTAAGACCTGAAAGTTTTAGCAGACGGTTTGGGATTCAGGGCTTATTCGAGCCGAAAAATTAATTTTTCTCCAGAAATCGGGTGTGGTACTTTTGAATTTTTCATTATATGTTCAGAGCAGGGGGCTTCTTGGGCGAACATTTGAAACTCATTTGAATGATGTAACGAAGTAACTACATCACCTTAACGAACTCGATATGTATAGGGTAGACTCGGTGTTGGTGTCATTTCCGCACGGGTAACCTGCTGTCTGAGAGAATTTTGCGAGGGAGCCTTCTGACGGATACCGGCGCATTTGCAACATTGTGTCTCGTTGTGGGAATCTTAATTTAAGCCTAAGCTATATTATACACTATGTCTGTATCCCATCCTCAAAATAAGGAACTTAGCAATTCAATGTAGCAAAATAAATGTTCTTAACACAATTCACAATGGAATATGCTTAGACTGAGTAAAAAAAAATTCCCTCTTCCAATGTTCAGTGGAGTAAAATTTGTTGAATCATTAATGCCTCATTAAAAGACTTCAAAAACAAAGTTCAAAATACACTGAATACAACACCATGAAAAGTGGAAGAATTGCAAACGGTGTGGTATGCACATGTAAGCTGCAAATCTGAAGTACTGTATTTTATTAATGCACTACTATTTAAAGTATTTTATTTTTTGAAGGGATAAGACTCTGGCTGGCCTACTTAGTGTTGTTTGTCTCTGTTTGACTTGGGCGGAGTATGAGTATTTATGACTCGTTTGGTCGCTTCAGTAAGATTTTTCCATATGCGTTTAACAACTTCTTTTGCTCTGTTGAATCCAAGTTGAAATCTTAATGGGTTTGTAATTGTGCACTGTATTAGATGTGTTCCAGTGGTCTTTCGGTCATTTCTCACAGTGATAAACGTAGTTAATGTTAAAGAAGAAAGCAAAATTACATTCAGTCATTTATATCTAATATGATGTTTCCTCAGTGTCTCAAGAGAGTTTTTTTTCCATAAATTTCCTCGTCTATTATCACTGACTATGATAGATCTACACACACAAGTAAGTATTTTTTACATAAAAACATACATCGAATATAAACATATTTTAAAGACTGCAAAGATCTGAGTATACTTAATCGAAGGAAACTGTATACAGTTGTTCTCTGGAATTCTTTCAGATATATCAGAGTGTTATTTAACTTAGTATTTAATAAATTAAAAATTATGGGATTTATTGTTTATATGCAACGATGAGCTCACCTAGATTTGCTCACTTAGATTTGCTTGTTCAGGACGAAATCGAGCCAGATTTGCTTATTCAGGACGAAATCGAGCCGAAAAATGTACCATTCACCAGAAATCGGACATGGTACATCAGACGTTTTCGTGGTATGTTCACAACAGGATACATGCTGAGCGACCATTTGAAACTCTTTTGAACGATGAAACGAAATCACATAAACGTATTCAATATATATAGGGGTGACTCATTGTGAGGCACCTTCCTCATGGTAAACCTGCTTTCTGATGGAAACGTGCGAGGGAGCCTACTTACGAGTACTGGCGTCTTGGCGACATTGTGTTTCGTTGTTTCCAGAGCATATGTTTCCCGTTACTCTGTTTTTTTGCTCCAGTCTCATTACATTGCATTTTGCTATTTCTCGGTTCCGGTGCGGTACAAAAATTTTACCACAGACGTTTACTTGAGTAAATGAAGAACCAGCATTTTCTGCAACTGCATTACCAGATTGTGTTATTTGGTACTCTCAGACCTGAAAGGTTTTAGGAGACAGGTTGGTATTCTGGGCTTATTCGAGCCAAAAAAAAAAATCTCAAGAAATCGGATGTGGTGCATCAGACTTTTTCGTTATATGGTCAGAGCAGGGCGCTTTTTTGTCGACAATTTGAAACTCATTTGAACGATGTAACGACATGACCTTAACGTATTCGATATATATAAGGTAGACTCAGTGTTGTTGGCACATTCATGGTGAATGGTACATAAAAATGTACCATTCAAAAATCGGACATGGTACATAAGACGTTTTCGTGGTATGTTCACAACAGGATGCATGCTGAGCGACCATTTGAAACTCTTTTGAACGATGAAACGACATCACATTAACGTATTCAATATATATAGGGGAGACTCATTGTGAGGCACCTTCCTCACGGGAAACCTGCTGTCTGATGGAAACGTGCGAGGGAGCCTACTGACGAGTACTGGCGTCTTTGCGACATTGTGTTTCGTTGTTTCCAGAGCATATGTTTCCCATTACTCAGTTTTTTTGCTGCAGTCTCATTGCATTGCATTTTGCTATTTCTCGGTTCCGGTGCGGTACAAAAATTTTACCACAGACGTTTACTTGAGTAAATGAAGAACCAGCATTTTCTGCAACTGCATTACCAGATTGTGTTATTTGGTACTCTCAGACCTGAAAGGTTTTAGGAGACAGGTTGGTATTCTGGGCTTATTCGAGCCAAAAAAAAAAAATCTCCAGAAATCGGATGTGGTGCATCAGACTTTTTCGTTATATGGTCAGAGCAGGGCGCTTTTTTGTCGACAATTTGAAACTCATTTGAACGATGTAACGACATGACCTTAACGTATTCGATATATATAAGGTAGACTCAGTGTTGTTGGCACATTCATGGTGAATGGTACATAAAAATGTACCATTCACCAAAAATCGGACATGGTACATAAGACGTTTTCGTGGTATGTTCACAACAGGATGCATGCTGAGCGACCATTTGAAACTCTTTTGAATGATGAAACGACATCACATTAACGTATTCAATATATATAGGGGAGACTCATTGTGAGGCACCTTCCTCACGGGAAACCTGCTGTCTGATGGAAACGTGCGAGGGAGCCTACTGACGAGTACTGGCGTCTTTGCGACATTGTGTTTCGTTGTTTCCAGAGCATATGTTTCCCATTACTCAATTTTTTTGCTGCAGTCTCATTGCATTGCATTTTGCTATTTCTCGGATCCGGTGCGGTACAAAAATTTTACCACAGACGTTTACTTGAGTAAATGAAGAACCAGCATTTTCTGCAACTGCATTACCAGATTGTGTTATTTGGTACTCTCAGACCTAAAAGGTTTTAGGAGACAGGTTGGCATTCTGGGCTTATTCGAGCCAAAAAAAAAAAAAATCTCCAGAAATCGGATGTGGTGCATCAGACTTTTTCGTTATATGGTCAGAGCAGGGAACTTTTTTGTCGACAATTTGAAACTCATTTGAACGATGTAACGACATGACCTTAACGTATTCGATATATATAAGGTAGACTCAGTGTTGTTGGCACATTCATGGTGAATGGTACATAAATGTACCATTCACCAAAATCGGACATGGTACATAAGACGTTTTCGTGGTATGTTCACAACAGGATGCATGCTGAGCGACCATTTGAAACTCTTTTGAATGATGAAACGACATCACATTAACGTATTCAATATATATAGGGGAGACTCATTGTGAGGCACCTTCCTCACGGGAAACCTGCTGTCTGATGGAAACGTGCGAGGGAGCCTACTGACGAGTACTGGCGTCTTTGCGACATTGTGTTTCGTTGTTTCCAGAGCATATGTTTCCCATTACTCAATTTTTTTGCTGCAGTCTCATTGCATTGCATTTTGCTATTTCTCGGATCCGGTGCGGTACAAAAATTTTACCACAGACGTTTACTTGAGTAAATGAAGAACCAGCATTTTCTGCAACTGCATTACCAGATTGTGTTATTTGGTACTCTCAGACCTAAAAGGTTTTAGGAGACAGGTTGGCATTCTGGGCTTATTCGAGCCATAAAAAAAATCTCCAGAAATCGGATGTGGTGCATCAGACTTTTTCGTTATATGGTCAGAGCAGGGCACTTTTTTGTCGACAATTTGAAACTCATTTGAACGATGTAACGACATGACCTTAACGTATTCGATATATATAAGGTAGACTCAGTGTTGTTGGCACATTCATGGTGAATGGTACATAAAAATGTACCATTCACCAAAAATCGGACATGGTACATCAGACGTTTTCGTGGTATGTTCACAACAGGATGCATCCTGAGCGACCATTTGAAACTCTTTTGAATGATGAAACGACATCACATTAACGTATTCAATATATATAGGGGAGACTCATTGTGAGGCACCTTCCTCACGGGAAACCTGCTGTCTGATGGAAACGTGCGAGGGAGCCTACTGACGAGTACTGGCGTCTTTGCGACATTGTGTTTCGTTGTTTCCAGAGCATATGTTTCCCATTACTCAATTTTTTTGCTGCAGTCTCATTGCATTGCATTTTGCTATTTCTCGGATCCGGTGCGGTACAAAAATTTTACCACAGACGTTTACTTGAGTAAATGAAGAACCAGCATTTTCTGCAACTGCATTACCAGATTGTGTTATTTGGTACTCTCAGACCTAAAAGGTTTTAGGAGACAGGATGGCATTCTGGGCTTATTCGAGCCATAAAAAAAATCTCCAGAAATCGGATGTGGTGCATCAGACTTTTTCGTTATATGGTCAGAGCAGGGCACTTTTTTGTCGACAATTTGAAACTCATTTGAACGATGTAACGACATGACCTTAACGTATTCGATATGTATAAGGTAGACTCAGTGTTGTTGGCACATTCATGGTGAATGTGCCGAAAAATGTACCATTCACCAAAAATCGGACATGGTACATAAGACGTTTTCGTGGTATGTTCACAACAGGATGCATGCTGAGCGACCATTTGAAACTCTTTTGAATGATGAAACGACATCACATTAACGTATTCAATATATATAGGGGAGACTCATTGTGAGGCACCTTCCTCACGGGAAACCTGCTGTCTGATGGAAACGTGCGAGGGAGCCTACTGACGAGTACTGGCGTCTTTGCGACATTGTGTTTCCTTGTTTCCAGAGCATATGTTTCCCATTACTCAATTTTTTTGCTGCAGTCTCATTGCATTGCATTTTGCTATTTCTCGGATCCGGTGCGGTACAAAAATTTTACCACAGACGTTTACTTGAGTAAATGAAGAACCAGCATTTTCTGCAACTGCATTACCAGATTGTGTTATTTGGTACTCTCAGACCTAAAAGGTTTTAGGAGACAGGTTGGCATTCTGGGCTTATTCGAGCCAAAAAAAAAATCTCCAGAAATCGGATGTGGTGCATCAGACTTTTTCGTTATATGGTCAGAGCAGGGCACTTTTTTGTCGACAATTTGAAACTCATTTGAACGATGTAACGACATGACCTTAACGTATTCGATATATATAAGGTAGACTCAGTGTTGTTGGCACATTCATGGTGAATGGTACATAAAATGTACCATTCACCAAAATCGGACATGGTACATAAGACGTTTTCGTGGTATGTTCACAACAGGATGCATGCTGAGCGACCATTTGAAACTCTTTTGAAGATGAAACGACATCACATTAACGTATTCAATATATATAGGGGAGACTCATTGTGAGGCACCTTCCTCACGGGAAACCTGCTGTCTGATGGAAACGTGCGAGGGAGCCTACTGACGAGTACTGGCGTCTTTGCGACATTGTGTTTCCTTGTTTCCAGAGCATATGTTTCCCATTACTCAATTTTTTTGCTGCAGTCTCATTGCATTGCATTTTGCTATTTCTCGGATCCGGTGCGGTACAAAAATTTTACCACAGACGTTTACTTGAGTAAATGAAGAACCAGCATTTTCTGCAACTGCATTACCAGATTGTGTTATTTGGTACTCTCAGACCTAAAAGGTTTTAGGAGACAGGTTGGCATTCTGGGCTTATTCGAGCCATAAAAAAAAAATCTCCAGAAATCGGATGTGGTGCATCAGACTTTTTCGTTATATGGTCAGAGCAGGGCACTTTTTTGTCGACAATTTGAAACTCATTTGAACGATGTAACGACATGACCTTAACGTATTCGATATATATAAGGTAGACTCAGTGTTGTTGGCACATTCATGGTGAATGTGCCGAAAAATGTACCATTCACCAAAAATCGGACATGGTACATAAGACGTTTTCGTGGTATGTTCACAACAGGATGCATGCTGAGCGACCATTTGAAACTCTTTTGAAGATGAAACGACATCACATTAACGTATTCAATATATATAGGGGAGACTCATTGTGAGGCACCTTCCTCACGGGAAACCTGCTGTCTGATGGAAACGTGCGAGGGAGCCTACTGACGAGTACTGGCGTCTTTGCGACATTGTGTTTCCTTGTTTCCAGAGCATATGTTTCCCATTACTCAATTTTTTTGCTGCAGTCTCATTGCATTGCATTTTGCTATTTCTCGGATCCGGTGCGGTACAAAAATTTTACCACAGACGTTTACTTGAGTAAATGAAGAACCAGCATTTTCTGCAACTGCATTACCAGATTGTGTTATTTGGTACTCTCAGACCTAAAAGGTTTTAGGAGACAGGTTGGCATTCTGGGCTTATTCGAGCCATAAAAAAAATCTCCAGAAATCGGATGTGGTGCATCAGACTTTTTCGTTATATGGTCAGAGCAGGGCACTTTTTTGTCGACAATTTGAAACTCATTTGAACGATGTAACGACATGACCTTAACGTATTCGATATATATAAGGTAGACTCAGTGTTGTTGGCACATTCATGGTGAATGGTACATAAAAATGTACCATTCACCAAAATCGGACATGGTACATAAGACGTTTTCGTGGTATGTTCACAACAGGATGCATGCTGAGCGACCATTTGAAACTCTTTTGAAGATGAAACGACATCACATTAACGTATTCAATATATATAGGGGAGACTCATTGTGAGGCACCTTCCTCACGGGAAACCTGCTGTCTGATGGAAACGTGCGAGGGAGCCTACTGACGAGTACTGGCGTCTTTGCGACATTGTGTTTCGTTGTTTCCAGAGCATATGTTTCCCATTACTCAATTTTTTTGCTGCAGTCTCATTGCATTGCATTTTGCTATTTCTCGGATCCGGTGCGGTACAAAAATTTTACCACAGACGTTTACTTGAGTAAATGAAGAACCAGCATTTTCTGCAACTGCATTACCAGATTGTGTTATTTGGTACTCTCAGACCTAAAAGGTTTTAGGAGACAGGTTGGCATTCTGGGCTTATTCGAGCCATAAAAAAAAATCTCCAGAAATCGGATGTGGTGCATCAGACTTTTTCGTTATATGGTCAGAGCAGGGCTTTTTTGTCGACAATTTGAAACTCATTTGAACGATGTAACGACATGACCTTAACGTATTCGATATATATAAGGTAGACTCAGTGTTGTTGGCACATTCATGGTGAATGTACATAAAAATGTACCATTCACCAAAAATCGGACATGGTACATAAGACGTTTTCGTGGTATGTTCACAACAGGATGCATGCTAAGCGACCATTTGAAACTCTTTTGAACGATGAAACGACATCACATTAACGTATTCAATATATATAGGGGAGACTCATTGTGAGGCACCTTCCTCACAGGAAACCTGCTGTCTGATGGAAACGTGCGAGGGAGCCTACTGACGAGTACTGGCGTCTTGGCGACATTGTGTTTCGTTGTTTCCAGAGCATATGTTTCCCATTACTCATTTTTTTGCTGCGGACTCATTGCATTGCATTTTGCTATTTCTCGGTTCCGATGCGGTACAAAAATTTTACCACAGACGTTTACTTGAGTAAATGAAGAACCAGCATTTTCTGCAACTGCATTACCAGATTGTGTTATTTGGTACTCTCAGACCTGAAGGTTTTAGGAGACAGGTGGTATTCTGGGCTTATTCGAGCCAAAAAAAAAAAATCTCCAGAAACGGATGTGGTGCATCAGACTTTTTCGTTATATGGTCAGAGCAGGGCGCTTTTTTGTCGACAATTTGAAACTCATTTGAACGATGTAACGACATGACCTTAACGTATTCGATATATATAAGGTAGACTCAGTGTTGTTGGCACATTCATGGTGAATGGTACATAAAAATGTACCATTCACCAAAAATCGGACATGGTACATAAGACATTTTCGTGGTATGTTCACAACAGGATGCATGCTGAGCGACCATTTGAAACTCTTTTGAAGTATGAAACGACATCACATTAACGTATTCAATATATATAGGGGAGACTCATTGTGAGGCACCTTCCTCACGGGAAACCTGCTGTCTGATGGAAACGTGCGAGGGAGCCTACTGACGAGTACTGGCGTCTTGGCGACATTGTGTTTCCTTGTTTCCAGAGCATATGTTTCCCATTACTCAATTTTTTTGCTGCAGTCTCATTGCATTGCATTTTGCTATTTCTCGGATCCGGTGCGGTACAAAAATTTACCACAGACGTTTACTTGAGTAAATGAAGAACCAGCATTTTCTGCAACTGCATTACCAGATTGTGTTATTTGGTACTCTCAGACCTAAAAGGTTTAGGAGACAGGTTGGCATTCTGGGCTTATTCGAGCCAAAAAAAAAAAAAATTCTCCAGAAATCGGATGTGGTGCATCAGACTTTTTCGTTATATGGTCAGAGCAGGGAACTTTTTTGTCGACAATTTGAAACTCATTTGAACGATGTAACGACATGACCTTAACGTATTCGATATATATAAGGAAGACTCATGTTGTTGGCACATTCATGGTGAATGTGCCGAAAAAATGTACCATTCACCAAAAATGGGACATGGTACATAAGACGTTTTCGTGGTATGTTCACAACAGGATGCATGCTGAGCGACCATTTGAAACTCTTTGAAGTATGAAACGACATCACATTAACGTATTCAATATATATAGGGGAGACTCATTGTGAGGCACCTTCCTCACGGGAAACCTGCTGTCTGATGGAAACGTGCGAGGGAGCCTACTGACGAGTACTGGCGTCTTTGCGACATTGTGTTTCCTTGTTTCCAGAGCATATGTTTCCCATTACTCAATTTTTTTGCTGCAGTCTCATTGCATTGCATTTTGCTATTTCTCGGATCCGGTGCGGTACAAAATTTTACCACAGACGTTTACTTGAGTAAATGAAGAACCAGCATTTTCTGCAACTGCATTACCAGATTGTGTTATTTGGTACTCTCAGACCTAAAAGGTTTTAGGAGACAGGTTGGCATTCTGGGCTTATTCGAGCATAAAAAAAAAAAAAATCTCCAGAAATCGGATGTGGTGCATCAGACTTTTTCGTTATATGGTCAGAGCAGGGAACTTTTTTGTCGACAATTTGAAACCCATTTGAACGATGTAACGACATGACTTAACGTATTCGATATATATAGGTAGACTCAGTGTTGGTGGCACATTCATATTGAATGGTACATTTTTATGTACCATTCACAAAATCGTACATGGTACATAAGACGTTTCGTGGTATGTTCACAACAGGATGAATGCTGAGCGACCATTTGAAACTCTTTTGAATGATGAAACGACATCACATTAACGTATTCAATATATATAGGGGAACTCATTGTGAGGCACCTTCCTCACGGAAACCTGCTGTCTGATGAAACGTGCGAGGGAGCCTACTGACGAGTACTGGCGTCTTGGCGACATTGTGTTTCCTTGTTTCCAGAGTACATTTGTTTCCGTATGTGTTCATCCAGAGCATATTTTTCCCATTACTCAATTTTTTTGCTGCAGTCTCATTGCATTGCATTTTGCTATTTCTCGGATCCGTGCGGTACAAAAATTTTACCACAGACGTTTACTTGAGTAAATGAAGAACCAGCATTTTCTGCAACTGCATTACCAGATTGTGTTATTTGGTACTCTCAGACCTAAAAGGTTTTAGGAGACAGGTGGCATTCTGGGCTTATTCGAGCCAAAAAAAAAATCTCCAGAAATCGGATGTGGTGCATCAGACTTTTTCGTTATATGGTCAAAGCAGGGCACTTTTTTGTCGACAATTTGAAACCCATTTGAACGATGTAACGACATGACCTTAACGTATTCGATATATATAAGTAGACTCAGTGTTGTTGGCACATTCATATGAATGGTACATTTTTATGTACCATTCACCAAAATCGTACATGGTACATAAGACTTTTCGTGGTATGTTCACAACAGGATGAATGCTGAGCGACCATTTGAAACTCTTTTGAATGATGAAACGACATCACATTAACGTATTCAATATATATAGGGAGACTCATTGTGAGGCACCTTCCTCACGGGAAACCTGCTGTCTGATGGAAACGTGCGAGGGAGCCTACTGACGAGTACTGGCGTCTTGCGACATTGTTTGCCTTGTTTCCAGAGCATATGTTTCCCATTACTCATTTTTTTTGCTGCAGTCTCATTGCATTGCATTTTGCTATTTCTCGGATCCGGTGCGGTACAAAAATTTTACCACAGACGTTTACTTGAGTAAATGAAGAACCAGCATTTTCTGCAACTGCATTACCAGATTGTGTTATTTGGTACTCTCAGACCTAAAAGGTTTTAGGAGACAGGATGGCATTCTGGGCTTATTCGAGCCATAAAAAAAATCTCCAGAAATCGGATGTGGTGCATCAGACTTTTTCGTTATATGGTCAGAGCAGGGCACTTTTTTGTCGACAATTTGAAACTCATTTGAACGATGTAACGACATGACCTTAACGTATTCGATATATATAGGTAGACTCAGTGTTGTTGGCACATGGTGAATGGTACATAAAATGTACCATTCACCAAAAATCGGACATGGTACATAAGACGTTTTCGTGGTATGTTCACAACAGGATGCATGCTGAGCGACCATTTGAAACTCTTTTGAAGATGAAACGACATCACATTAACGTATTCAATATATATAGGGGAGACTCATTGTGAGGCACCTTCCTCACGGGAAACCTGCTGTCTGATGGAAACGTGCGAGGGAGCCTACTGACGAGTACTGGCGTCTTTGCGACATTGTGTTTCCTTGTTTCCAGAGCATATGCTTCCCATTACTCATTTTTTTGCTGCAGTCTCATTGCATTGCATTTTGCTATTTCTCGGATCCGGTGCGGTACAAAAATTTTACCACAGACGTTTACTTGAGTAAATGAAGAACCAGCATTTTCTGCAACTGCATTACCAGATGTGTTATTTGGTACTCTCAGACCTGAAGGTTTTAGGAGACAGGTTGGTATTCTGGGCTTATTCGAGCCAAAAAAAAAATCTCCAGAAATCGGATGTGGTGCATCAGACTTTTTCGTTATATGGTCAGAGCAGGGCACTTTTTTGTCGACAATTTGAAACTCATTTGAACGATGTAACGACATGACCTTAACGTATTCGATATATATAAGGTAGACTCAGTGTTTTTGGCACATTCCTCACGGGTAATCTGCTGTCCTAGAGAACCATGCGAGGGAGCCTACAGACGAATATTGACGAATTGTCGACATAGTTTCTCGTGGTTGCCAGAGAAAAGGAGCAAATGTTTGCCATTATTTTGTTTTTTGGCTCCAGTCTTTTCCATCAATGCGAGGTGCTAGTTCTCGGTTCCGGTGCAGTCGCGATCTTGTGCTCACCTCACTTTGATGTGCTTGTTCTGGAGGAAATCGAGCCGAAAAATTTACCTTTCTCCAGAAATCGGATGTGGTACATCACACTTTTTCGTTGTGTGTAATGACATAACATTAAGTATTCGATGCATATTGGGTAGACTCGCTGTTTTTTGCACATTCCTCACCGCTAATCTGCTGTTTTAGAGAACCATGCAAAGGAGCCTACAGATGAGTATTAACGAATTGTCGACATAGTGTCTCGTTGTTGCCAGAGAAAAGGAGAAAATGTTTCCCATTATTATGTTTTGTGGCTCCAGTCTTTTCCCTCATTGCAAGGTACTAGTTCTCGGTTCCGGTGCTTTCGCGATCTTTTATCGCAGACGTTTACCGGAGTGAACCAGCATTTTCTGTGACTGCGTTTTTTGGTATTCTAAGACCTGAAAGTTTTAGCAGACGGTTTGGGATTCAGGGCTTATTCGAGCCGAAAAATTAATTTTTCTCCAGAAATCGGGTGTGGTACTTTTGAATTTTTCGTTATATGTTCAGAGCAGGGGGCTTCTTGGGCGAACATTTGAAACTCATTTGAATGATGTAACGAAGTAACTACATCACCTTAACGAACTCGATATGTATAGGGTAGACTCGGTGTTGGTGTCATTTCCGCACGGGTAACCTGCTGTCTGAGAGAATTTTGCGAGGGAGCCTTCTGACGGATACCGGCGTATTTGCAACATTGTGTCTCGTTGTGGGAATCTTAATTTAAGCCTAAGCTATATTATACACTATGTCTGTATCCCATCCTCAAAATAAGGAACTTAGCAATTCAATGTAGCAAAATAAATGTTCTTAACACAATTCACAATGGAATATGCTTAGACTGAGTAAAAAAAAATTCCCTCTTCCAATGTTCAGTGGAGTAAAATTTGTTGAATCATTAATGCCTCATTAAATCATTAAAAGACTTCAAAACAAAGTTCAAAATACACTGAATACAACACCATGAAAAGTGGAAGAATTGCAATCGGTGTGGTATGCACATGTAAGCTGCAAATCTGAAGTACTGTATTTTATTAATGCAGTACTATTTAAGTATTTTATTTTTGAAGGGATAAGACTCTGGCTGGCCTACTTAGTGTTGTTTGTCTCTGTTTGACTTGGGCGGAGTATGAGTATTTATGACTCGTTTGGTCGCTTCAGTAAGATTTTTCCATATGCGTTTAACAACTTCTTTTGCTCTGTTGAATCCAAGTTGAAATCTTAATGGGTTTGTAATTGTGCACTGTATTAGATGTGTTCCAGTGGTCTTTCGGTCATTTCTACACAGTGATAAACGTAGTTAATGTTAAAGAAGAAAGCAAAATTACATTCAGTCATTCATATCTAATATGATGTTTCCTCAGTGTCTCAAGAGAGTTTTTTTCCATAAATTTCCTCGTCTATTATCACTGACTATGATAGATCTACACACACAAGTAAGTATTTTTTTACATAAAAACATACATCGAATATAAACATATTTTAAAGACTGCAAAGATCTGAGTATACTTAATCGAAGGAAACTGTATACAGTTGTTCTCTGGAATTCTTTCAGATATATCAGAGTGTTATTTAACTTAGTATTTAATAAATTAAAAATTATGGGATTTATTGTTTATATGCAACGATGAGCTCACCTAGATTTGCTCACTTAGATTTGCTTATTCAGGACGAAATCGAGCCAGATTTGCTTATTCAGGACGAAATCGAGCCGAAAAATGTACCATTCACCAGAAATCAGACATGGTACATCAGACGTTTTCGTGGTATGTTCACAACAGGATACATGCTGAACGACCATTTGAAACTCTTTTGAACGATGAAACGACATCACATTAACGTATTCAATATATGTAGGGGAGAATCATTGTGAGGCACCTTCCTCATGGGAAACCTGCTGTCTGATGGAAACGTGCAAGGGAGCCTACTGACGAGTACTGGCGTCTTTGTGACATTGTGTTTCGTTGTTCCAGAGCATATGCTTCCCATTACTCAATTTTTTTGCTGCAGTCTCATTGCATTGCATTTGCCTATTTCTCGGATCCGGTGCGGTACAAAAATTTTACCACAGACGTTTACTTGAGTAAATGAAGNATATATTATATATATATATATATATGTCGTACCTAATAGCCAGAACGAACTTCTCAGCCTACTATGCAAGGCCCGATTTACCTAATAAGCCAAGTTTTCATGAAATTAATTTGTTTCGACTATCTAACCTACCTAACCTAACCAACCTAACTTTTTCGGCTACCTAACTGAACCTAACCTATAAAGAAAGGTTAGGTTAGGTTAGGTAGGGTGGGTTAGGTTCGGTCATATATTACGTAATTTTTACTCCAATAAAAAAAAATTGACCTCATACATAATGAAATGGGTAGCTTTATCATTTCATAAGAAAAAAATTTGAGAAAAATATATAATTCATGAAAACTTGGCTTATTAGGCAAATCGGGCCTTGCATAGTAGGCTGAGAAGTGCATTCTGGCTACTAGGTACGACATTATATATATATATATATATATATATATATATTTATATATATATATATATATATATATTATATATATATATATATAATGTCGGGGTGTCACGGTTCTTGTTAGTGAAGGGTTAAAGCAAAGGTTAGACTGGATCTCCTCTCCAGGTGGTTGCTCTGACAATAACCCTTACTCACCGTCGTTCTACGGGTCTTCCCTCGATCCTCTGGGCTCCACTGCACGCCCGGAGAGTACCCCAGTCGATCTCACAACCGGCCTTAAGTTGCAAGATGAGTGGAGGCACAGATCGTTCCCTCAATCTGTGGCCCGCCCGACACAGAACTCTTACACAGCCTTCAAGTCGCCAACTGGAGTTTTTAGGTGTCCAGTAACACTGCAGTGGTGAGGTGTAATTGTGGTAATTGTGGTAAGAGCAATTCAAATAGTGTGGTCTCAGCAAGTCACCTGTTTTACTTCTTACACGGTCACAAGATAAATGAGGGGATGATATAAACACCAAAGAGTTTTGGTATTTACTTAAAAGACAATGAGAAATATATATGCATCAATGTATCAGGAACAATGTATGACAACTGCTCAATCCATAGCAGAATAATCTGGAGCGCACCGATATGGCAACATCCGGCAGCCCCTGCATCACCTGTCAGATATCAGCTGACTGGGGCCCTCGCGACCGTGAGAAAAGACTAGTACTTGTTTTCTAATTCTATCACGATCCCCGTTTATTAAATTCTCGCAAAACACTGTAATTAACATTCACATGGCATACTTATGATTTCACGGGCCTCACGATCAATATCTTATTCACAATACACTCACAGTGACTTTTCACCATACCAAAAGATACTCTATTCTTAATAATATTACTGTGAATGCACTCGCTTGATCACTGAACTTATCTTTACATCTATACTTTCTAAAAAAATCTCCAGAAATCGGATGTGGTGCATCAGACTTTTTCGTTATATAGTCAGAGCAGGGCGCTTTTTTGTCGACAATTTGAAACTCATTTGAACGACGTAACGACATGAACTTAACGTATTCGATATATATAAGGTAGACTCAGTGTTGTTGATGTACCATTCACCAAAAATCGGACATGGTACATAAGCGTTTTCGTAGTATGTTCACAACAGGATGCATGGTGAGCGAGCATTTGAAACTCTTTTGTATGATGAAACGACATCACATTAACGTATTCAAATATATAGGGGAGATCATTGTGAGGCACCTTCCTCACGGGAAACCTGCTGTCTGATGGAAACGTGCGAGGGAGCCTACTGACGAGTACTGGCGTCTTGGCGACATTGTGTTTCATTGTTTCCAGAGCATATGTTCCCATTACTCAGTTTTTTTGCTGCAGTCTCATTGCATTGCATTTGCTATTTCTCGGTTCCGGTGCGGTACAAAAATTTTACCACAGACTTTACTTGAGTAAATGAGAACCAGCATTTTCTGCAACTGCATTGCCAGATTGTGTTATTTGGTACTCTCAAACCTAAAATTTTTAGGAGACAGGTTGGCATTCTGGGCTTATTCGAGCCATAAAATAAAATAAAAATTCTCCAGAAATCGGATGTGGTGCATCAGACTTTTTCGTTATGTGGTCAGAGCAGGGCGTTTATTGTCGACAATTTGAAACTCATTTGAACGATGTAACGACATGACCTTAACGTATTCGATATATATAAGGTAGACTCAGTGTTTTTGGCACATTCCTCACGGGTAATCTGCTGTCCTAGAGAACCATGCGAGGGAGCCTACCGACGAATATTGACGAATTGTCGACATAGTTTCTCGTGGTTGCCAGAGAAAAGGAGCAAATGTTTGCCATTATTTTGTTTTTTGGCTCCAGTCTTTTCCATCAATGCGAGGTACTAGCTCTCGGTTCCGGTGCTTTCGCGATCTTTTATCGCAGACGTTTACCGGAGTGAACCAGCATTTTCTGTGACTGCGTTTTTTGGTATTCTAAGACCTGAAAGTTTTAGGAGACGGTTTGGGATTCAGGGCTTATTCGAGCCGAAAAATTAATTTTTCTCCAGAAATCGGGTGTGGTACATTTGAATTTTTCGTTGTATGTTCAGAGCAGGGGGCTTCTTGGGCGACCATTTGAAACTCATTTGAATGATGTAACGAAGTAACTACATCACCTTAACGAACTCGATATGTATAGGGTAGACTCGGTGTTGGTGTCATTTCCGCACGGGTAACCTGCTGTCTGAGAGAATTTTGCGAGGGAGCCTTCTGACGGATACCGGCGTATTTGCAACATTGTGTCTCGTTGTGGGAATCTTAATTTAAGCCTAAGCTATATTATACACTATGTCTATATCCCATCCTCAAAATAAGGAACTTAGCAATTCAATGTAGCAAAATAAATGTTCTTAACACAATTCACAATGGAATATGCTTAGACTGAGTAAAAAAAAATTCCCTCTTCCAATGTTCAGTGGAGTAAAATTTGTTGAATCATTAATGCCTCATTAAATCATTAAAAGACTTCAAAAACAAAGTTCAAAATACACTGAATACAACACCATGAAAAGTGGAAGAATTGCAATCGGTGTGGTATGCACATGTAAGCTGCCAATTTGAAGTACTGTATTTTATTAATGCAGTACTATTTAAAGTATTTTATTTTTTGAAGGGATAAGACTCTGGCTGGCCTACTTAGTGTTGTTTGTCTCTGTTTGACTTGGGCGGAGTATGAGTATTTATGACTCGTTTGGACGCTTCAGTAAGATTTTTCCATATGCGTTAGCAACTTCTTTTGCTCTGTTGAATCCAAGTTGAAATCTTAATGGGTTTGTAATTGTGCACTGTATTAGATGTGTTCCAGTGGTCTTTCGGTCATTTTTCCACAGTGCTAAACGTAGTTAAAGTTAAAGAAGAATTAAAGAACTAAAGAAGTATTAGATGTGTTCCAGTGGTCTTTCGGTCATTTCTCCACAGTGATAAACGTAGTTAATGTTAAAGAAGAAAGCAAAATTACATTCAGTCATTCATATCTAATATGATGTTTCCTCAGTGTCTCAAGAGAGTTTTTTTTCCATAAATTTCCTCGTCTATTATCACTGACTATGATAGATCTACACACACAAGTAAGTATTTTTTACATAAAAACATACATCGAATATAAACATATTTTAAAGACTGCAAAGATCTGAGTATACTTAATCGAAGGAAACTGTATACAGTTGTTCTCTGGAATTCTTTCAGATATATCAGAGTGTTATTTAACTTAGTATTTAATAAATTAGAAATTATGGGTTTATTGTTTAAATGCAACGATGAGCTCACCTAGATTTGCTCACTTAGATTTGCTTATTCAGGACGAAATCGAGCCAGATTTGCTTATTCAGGACGAAATCGAGCCGAAAAATGTACCATTCACCAGAAATCGGACATGGTACATCAGACGTTTTCGTGGTATGTTCACAACAGGATACATGCTGAGCGACCATTTGAAACTCTTTTGAACGATGAAACGACATCACATAAACGTATTCAATATATATAGGGGAGACTCATTGTGAGGCACCTTCCTCATGGTAAACCTGCTTTCTGATGGAAACGTGCGAGGGAGCCTACTGACGAGTACTGGCGTCTTGGCGACATTGTGTTTCGTTGTTTCCAGAGCATATGTTTCCCGTTACTCAGTTTTTTTGCTCCAGTCTCATTACATTGCATTTTGCTATTTCTCGGATCAGGTGCGGTACAAAAATTTTACCACAGACGTTTACTTGAGTAAATGAAGAACCAGCATTTTCTGCAACTGCATTACCAGATTGTGTTATTTGGTACTCTCAGACCTAAAAGGTTTTAGGAGACAGATTGGCATTCTGGGCTTATTCGAGCCATAAAATAAAAAAAAAATCTCCAGAAATCAGATGTGGTGCATCAGACTTTTTCGTTATATGGTCAGCGCAGGGAACTTTTTTGTCGACAATTTGAAACTCATTTGAACGATGTAACGACATGACCTTAACGTATTCGATATATATAAGGTAGACTCAGTGTTGTTGGCACATTCATTGTGAATGGTACATAAAGATGTACCATTCACCAAAAATCGGACATGGTACATAAGACGTTTTCGTGGTATGTTCACAACAGGATGCATGCTGAGCGACCATTTGAAACTCTTTTGAACGATGAAACGACATCACATTAACGACTTCAATATATATGTAGGGGAGAATCATTGTGAGGCACCTTCCTCACGGGAAACCTGCTGTCTGATGGAAACGTGCGAGGGAGCCTACTGACGAGTACTGGCGTCTTTGCGACATTGTGTTTCCTTGTTTCCAGAGCATATGATTCCCATTGCTCAGTTTTTATGCTCCAGTCTCATTGCATTGCATTTTGCTATTTCTCGGTTCCGGTGCGGTACAAAAATTTTACCACAGACGTTTACTTGAATAAATGAAGAACCAGCATTTTCTGCAACTGCATTACGAGATTGTGTTATTTGGTACTCTCAGACCTGAAAGGTTTTCGGAGGCAGGTTGGTATTCTGGGCTTCTTCGAGCCAAAAAAAAAAAATCTCAAGAAATTGGATGTGGTGCATCAGACTTTTTCGTTATATGGTCAGCGCAGGGAACTTTTTTGTCGACAATTTGAAACTCATTTGAACGATGTAACGACATGACCTTAACGTATTCGATATATATAAGGTAGACTCAGTGTTGTTGGCACATTCATTGTGAATGGTACATAAAGATGTACCATTCACCAAAAATCGGACATGGTACATAAGACGTTTTCGTGGTATGTTCACAACAGGATGCATGCTGAGCGACCATTTGAAACTCTTTTGAACGATGAAACGACATCACATTAACGACTTCAATATATATGTAGGGGAGAATCATTGTGAGGCACCTTCCTCACGGGAAACCTGCTGTCTGATGGAAACGTGCGAGGGAGCCTACTGACGAGTACTGGCGTCTTTGCGACATTGTGTTTCCTTGTTTCCAGAGCATATGATTCCCATTGCTCTGTTTTTTTGCTCCAGTCTCATTGCATTGCATTTTGCTATTTCTCGGTTCCGGTGCGGTACAAAAATTTTACCACAGACGTTTACTTGAATAAATGAAGAACCAGCATTTTCTGCAACTGCATTACGAGATTGTGTTATTTGGTACTCTCAGACCTGAAAGGTTTTCGGAGGCAGGTTGGTATTCTGGGCTTCTTCGAGCCAAAAAAAAAAAAAAATCTCAAGAAATTGAATGTAGTGCATCAGACTTTTTCGTTATATGGTCAGAGCAGGGCGCTTTTTGTCGACAATTTGAAACCCATTTGAACGATGTAACGACATGACCTTAACGTATTCGATATATATAAGGTAGACTCAGTGTTGGTGGCACATTCATATTGAATGGTACATTTTTATGTACCATTCAAAAATCGTACATGGTACATAAGACGTTTTCGTGGTATGTTCACAACAGGATGCATGCTGAGCGACCATTTGAAACTCTTTTGAATGATGAAACGACATCACATTAACGTATTCAATATATATGAAGGGAGAATCATTGTGAGGCACCTTCCTCACGGGAAACCTGCTGTCTGATGGAAACGTGCGAGGGAGCCTACTGACGAGAACTGGCGTCTTGGCGACATTGTGTTTCGTTGTTTCCAGAGCATATGTTTCCCATTACTCAGTTTTTTGCTGCGGTCTCATTGCATTGCATTTTGCTATTTCTCGGATCCGGTGCGGTACAAAAATTTTACCACAGACGTTTACTTGAGTAAATGAAGAACCAGCATTTTCTGCAACTGCATTACCAGATTGTGTTATTTGGTACTCTCAGACCTAAAAGGTTTTTGGAGACAGGTTGGCATTCTGGGCTTATTCGAGCCATAAAAAAAAAATTCTCCAGAAATCGGATGTGGTGCATCAGACTTTTTCGTTATATGGTCAGAGCAGGGAACTTTTTTGTCGACAATTTGAAACTCATTTGAACGATGTAACGACATGACCTTAACGTATTCGATATATATAAGGTAGACTCAGTGTTGTTGGCACATTCATGGTGAATGGTACATAAAGATGTACCATCACCAAAAATCGGACATGGTACATAAGACGTTTTCGTGGTATGTTCACAACAGGATGCATGCTGAGCGACCATTTGAAACTCTTTGAATGATGAAACGACATCACTTTAACGTATTCAATATATATATTGGAGACTCATTGTGAGGCACCTTCCTCACGGGAAACCTGCTGTCTGAAGGAAACGTGCGAGGGAGCCTACTGACGAGTACTGGCGTCTTGGCGACATTGTGTTTCGTTGTTTCCAGAGAAATCGGACATGGTACATAAGACGTTTTCGTTTTCGTGGATTGTGTTATTTGGTCCAGAGCATGTTTCCCATTACTCAATTTTTTTGCTGCAGTCTCATTGCATTGCATTTTGCTATTTCTCGGATCCGGTGCGGTACAAAAATTTTACCACAGACGTTTACTTGAGTAAATGAGCAACCAGCATTTTCTGCAACTGCATTACCAGATTGTGTTATTTTTTACTCTCAGACCTAAAAGGTTTTAGGAGACAGGTTGGCATTCTGGGCTTATTCGAGCCATAAAATAAAATAAAATTCTCCAGAAATCGGATGTGGTGCATCAGACTTTTTCGTTATGTGGTCAGAGCAGGGCACTTTTTGTCGACAATTTGAAACTCATTTGAACGATGTAACGACATGACCTTAACGTATTCGATAAGGTAGACTCAGTGTTTTTGGCACATTCCTCACGGGTAATCTGCTGTCCTAGAGAACCATGCGAGGGAGCCTACCGACGAATATTGACGAATTGTCGACATAGTTTCTCGTGGTTGTCAGAGAAAAGGAGCAAATGTTGCCATTATTTTGTTTTGGCTCCAGTTTTTTCCATCAATGCGAGGTACTAGCTCACGGTTCCGGTGCTTTCGCGATCTTTTATCGCAGACGTTTACCGGAGTGAACCAGCATTTTCTGTGACTGCGTTTTTTGGTATTCTAAGACCTGAAAGTTTTAGGAGACAGTTTGGGATTCAGGGCTTATTCGAGCCGAAAAATTAATTTTTCTCCAGAAATCGGGTGTGGTACATTTGAATTTTTCGTTGTATGTTCAGAGCAGGGGGCTTCTTGGGCGACCATTTGAAACTCATTTGAATGATGTAACGAAGTAACTACATCACCCTTAACGAACTCGATATGTATAGGGTAGACTCGGTGTTGGTGTCATTTCCGCACGGGTAACCTGCTGTCTGAGAGAATTTTGCGAGGGAGCCTTCTGACGGATACCGGCGTATTTGCAACATTGTGTCTCGTTGTGGGATCTTAATTTAAGCCTAAGCTATATTATACACTATGTCTATATCCCATCCTCAAAATAAGGAACTTAGCAATTCAATGTAGCAAAATAAATGTTCTTAACACAATTCACAATGGAATATGCTTAGACTGAGTAAAAAAAAATTCCCTCTTCCAATGTTCAGTGGAGTAAAATTGTTGAATCATTAATGCCTCATTAAATCATTAAAAGACTTCAAAAACAAAGTTCAAAATACACTGAATACAACACCATGAAAAGTGGAGAATTGCAATCGGTGTGGTATGCACATGTAAGCTGCCAATTTGAAGTACTGTATTTTATTAATGCAGTACTATTTAAAGTATTTATTTTTTGAAGGGATAAGACTCTGGCTGGCCTACTTAGTGTTGTTTGTCTCTGTTTGACTTGGGCGGAGTATGAGTATTTATGACTCGTTTGGACGCTTCAGTAAGATTTTTCCATATGCGTTAGCAACTCTTTGCTCTGTTGAATCCAAGTTGAAATCTTAATGGGTTTGTAATTGTGCACTGTATTAGATGTGTNATTTTTTTGCTGCAGTCTCATTGCATTGCATTTTGCTTTTCTCGGATCCGGTGCGGTACAAAAATTTTACCACAGACGTTTACTTGAGTAAATGAGACCAGCATTTTCTGCAACTGCATTACCAGATCGTGTTATTTGGTACTCTCAGACCTAAAAGGTTTTAGGAGACAGGATGGCATTCTGGGCTTATTCGAGCTATAAACAAAATCTCCAGAAATAGGATGTGGTGCATCAGACTTTTTCGTTATATGGTCAGAGCAGGGAATTTTTTGTCGACAATTTGAAACTCATTTGAACGATGTAACGACATGACCTTAACGTATTCGATATATATAAGGAAGACTCAGTGTTGTTGGCACATTCATGGTGAATGTGCCGAAAAAATGTACCATTCACCAAAAATCGGACATGGTACATAAGACGTTTTCGTGGTATGTTCACAACAGGATGCATGCTGAGCGACCATTTGAAACTCTTTTGAATGATGAAACGACATCACATTAACGTATTCAATATATATAGGGGAGACTCATTGTGAGGCACCTTCCTCACGGAAACCTGCTGTCTGATGGAAACGTGCGAGGGAGCCTACTGACGAGTACTGGCGTCTTTGCGACATTGTGTTTCCTTGTTTCCAGAGCATATGTTTCCCATTACTCATTTTTTTGCTGCAGTCTCATTGCATTGCATTTTGCTATTTCTCGGATCCGGTGCGGTACAAAATTTTACCACAGACGTTTACTTGAGTAAATGAAGAACCAGCATTTTCTGCAACTGCATTACCAGATTGTGTTATTTGGTACTCTCAGACCTAAAAGGTTTTAGGAGACAGGTTGGCATTCTGGGCTTATTCGAGCCATAAAAAAATCTCCAGAAATCGGATGTGGTGCATCAGACTTTTTCGTTATATGGTCAGAGCAGGGCACTTTTTTGTCGACAATTTGAAACTCATTTGAACGATGTAACGACATGACCTTAACGTATTCGATATATATGAGGTAGACTCAGTGTTGTTGGCACATTCATGTGAATGGTACATTTTTATGTACCATTCAAAAATCGGACATGGTACATAAGACGTTTTCGTGGTATGTTCACAACAGGATGCATGCTGAGCGACCATTTGAAACTCTTTTGAATGATGAAACGACATCACATTAACGTATTCAATATATATAGGGGAGACTCATTGTGAGGCACCTTCCTCACGGAAACCTGCTGTCTGATGGAAACGTGCGAGGGAGCCTACTGACGAGTACTGGCGTCTTTGCGACATTGTGTTTCCTTGTTTCCAGAGCATATGTTTCCCATTACTCAATTTTTTTGCTGCAGTCTCATTGCATTGCATTTTGCTATTTCTCGGATCCGGTGCGGTACAAAAATTTTACCACAGACGTTTACTTGAGTAAATGAAGAACCAGCATTTTCTGCAACTGCATTACCAGATTGTGTTATTTGGTACTCTCAGACCTAAAAGTTTTAGGAGACAGGATGGCATTCTGGGCTTATTCGAGCCATAAAAAAATCTCCAGAAATCGGATGTGGTGCATCAGACTTTTTCGTTATATGGTCAGAGCAGGGCACTTTTTTGTCGACAATTTGAAAATCATTTGAACGATGTAACGACATGACCTTAACGTATTCGATATATATAAGGTAGACTCAGTGTTGTTGGCACATTCATGGTGAATGTGCCGAAAAATGTACCATTCACCAAAATCGGACATGGTACATAAGACGTTTTCGTGGTATGTTCACAACAGGATGCATGCTGAGCGACCATTTGAAACTCTTTTGAACGATGAAACGACATCACATTAACGTATTCAATATATATAGGGGAGACTCATTGTGAGGCACCTTCCTCACAGGAAACCTGCTGTCTGATGGAAACGTGCGAGGGAGCCTACTGACGAGTACTGGCGTCTTTGCGACATTGTGTTTCCTTGTTTCCAGAGCATATGTTTCCCATTACTCAATTTTTTTGCTGCAGTCTCATTGCATTGCATTTTGCTATTTCTCGGATCCGGTGCGGTACAAAAATTTTACCACAGACGTTTACTTGAGTAAATGAAGAACCAGCATTTTCTGCAACTGCATTACCAGATTGTGTTATTTGGTACTCTCAGACCTAAAAGGTTTTAGGAGACAGGTTGGCATTCTGGGCTTATTCGAGCCATAAAAAAAAAAATCTCCAGAAATCGGATGTGGTGCATCAGACTTTTTCGTTATATGGTCAGAGCAGGGAACTTTTTTGTCGACAATTTGAAACTCATTTGAACGATGTAACGACATGACCTTAACGTATTCGATATATATAAGGTAGACTCAGTGTTGTTGGCACATTCATGGTGAATGTGCCGAAAAATGTACCATTCACCAAAAATCGGACATGGTACATAAGACGTTTTCGTGGTATGTTCACAACAGGATGCATGCTAAGCGACCATTTGAAACTCTTTTGAACGATGAAACGACAGCACATTAACGTATTCAATATATATAGGGGAGACTCATTGTGAGGCACCTTCCTCACAGGAAACCTGCTGTCTGATGGAAACGTGCGAGGGAGCCTACTGACGAGTACTGGCGTCTTTGCGACATTGTGTTTCCTTGTTTCCAGAGCATATGTTTCCCATTACTCAATTTTTTTGCTGCAGTCTCATTGCATTGCATTTTGCTATTTCTCGGATCCGGTGCGGTACAAAAATTTTACCACAGACGTTTACTTGAGTAAATGAAGAACCAGCATTTTCTGCAACTGCATTACCAGATTGTGTTATTTGGTACTCTCAGACCTAAAAGGTTTTAGGAGACAGGTTGGCATTCTGGGCTTATTCGAGCCATAAAAAAAATCTCCAGAAATCGGATGTGGTGCATCAGACTTTTTCGTTATATGGTCAGAGCAGGGAACTTTTTTGTCGACAATTTGAAACTCATTTGAACGATGTAACGACATGACCTTAACGTATTCGATATATATAAGGTAGACTCAGTGTTGTTGGCACATTCATGGTGAATGTACAAAAAATGTACCATTCACCAAAAATCGGACATGGTACATAAGACGTTTTCGTGGTATGTTCACAACAGGATGCATGCTGAGCGACCATTTGAAACTCTTTTGAAGATGAAACGACATCACATTAACGTATTCAATATATATAGGGGAGACTCATTGTGAGGCACCTTCCTCACGGGAAACCTGCTGTCTGATGGAAACGTGCGAGGGAGCCTACTGACGAGTACTGGCGTCTTTGCGACATTGTGTTTCCTTGTTTCCAGAGCATATGTTTCCCATTACTCAATTTTTTTGCTGCAGTCTCATTGCATTGCATTTTGCTATTTCTCGGATCCGGTGCGGTACAAAAATTTTACCACAGACGTTTACTTGAGTAAATGAAGAACCAGCATTTTCTGCAACTGCATTACCAGATTGTGTTATTTGGTACTCTCAGACCTAAAAGGTTTTAGGAGACAGGTTGGCATTCTGGGCTTATTCGAGCCATAAAAAAAAAAAAATCTCCAGAAATCGGATGTGGTGCATCAGACTTTTTCGTTATATGGTCAGAGCAGGGAACTTTTTTGTCGACAATTTGAAACTCATTTGAACGATGTAACGACATGACCTTAACGTATTCGATATATATAAGGTAGACTCAGTGTTGTTGGCACATTCATGGTGAATGTGCCGAAAAATGTACCATTCACCAAAATCGGACATGGTACATAAGACGTTTTCGTGGTATGTTCACAACAGGATGCATGCTGAGCGACCATTTGAAACTCTTTTGAAGATGAAACGACATCACATTAACGTATTCAATATATATAGGGGAGACTCATTGTGAGGCACCTTCCTCACGGGAAACCTGCTGTCTGATGGAAACGTGCGAGGGAGCCTACTGACGAGTACTGGCGTCTTTGCGACATTGTGTTTCCTTGTTTCCAGAGCATATGTTTCCCATTACTCAATTTTTTTGCTGCAGTCTCATTGCATTGCATTTTGCTATTTCTCGGATCCGGTGCGGTACAAAAATTTTACCACAGACGTTTACTTGAGTAAATGAAGAACCAGCATTTTCTGCAACTGCATTACCAGATTGTGTTATTTGGTACTCTCAGACCTAAAAGGTTTTAGGAGACAGTTGGCATTCTGGGCTTATTCGAGCCATAAAAAAAAATCTCCAGAAATAGGATGTGGTGCATCAGACTTTTTCGTTATATGGTCAGAGCAGGGAAATTTTTTGTCGACAATTTGAAACTCATTTGAACGATGTAACGACATGACCTTAACGTATTCGATATATATAAGGTAGACTCAGTGTTGTTGGCACATTCATGGTGAATGGTACAAAAATGTACCATTCACCAAAAATCGGACATGGTACATAAGACGTTTTCGTGGTATGTTCACAACAGGATGCATGCTGAGCGACCATTTGAAACTCTTTTGAAGTATGAAACGACATCACATTAACGTATTCAATATATATAGGGGAGACTCATTGTGAGGCACCTTCCTCACGGGAAACCTGCTGTCTGATGGAAACGTGCGAGGGAGCCTACTGACGAGTACTGGCGTCTTTGTGACATTGTGTTTCCTTGTTTCCAGAGCATATGTTTCCCATTACTCAATTTTTTTGCTGCAGTCTCATTGCATTGCATTTTGCTATTTCTCGGATCCGGTGCGGTACAAAAATTTTACCACAGACGTTTACTTGAGTAAATGAAGAACCAGCATTTTCTGCAACTGCATTACCAGATTGTGTTATTTGGTACTCTCAGACCTAAAAGGTTTTAGGAGACAGGTTGGCATTCTGGGCTTATTCGAGCCATAAAATAAAAAAAAAATTCTCCAGAAATCGGATGTGGTGCATCAGACTTTTTCGTTATATGGTCAGAGCAGGGAACTTTTTTGTCGACAATTTGAAACTCATTTGAACGATGTAACGACATGACCTTAACGTATTCGATATATATAAGGAAGACTCATTGTTGTTGGCACATTCATGGTGAATGTGCCGAAAAAATGTACCATTCACCAAAAATGGGACATGGTACATAAGACGTTTTCGTGGTATGTTCACAACAGGATGCATGCTGAGCGACCATTTGAAACTCTTTTGAAGTATGAAACGACATCACATTAACGTATTCAATATATATAGGGGAGACTCATTGTGAGGCACCTTCCTCACGGGAAACCTGCTGTCTGATGGAAACGTGCGAGGGAGCCTACTGACGAGTACTGGCGTCTTTGCGACATTGTGTTTCCTTGTTTCCAGAGCAAATGTTTCCCATTACTCAATTTTTTTGCTGCAGTCTCATTGCATTGCATTTTGCTATTTCTCGGATCCGGTGCGGTACAAAAATTTTACCACAGACGTTTACTTGAGTAAATGAAGAACCAGCATTTTCTGCAACTGCATTACCAGATTGTGTTATTTGGTACTCTCAGACCTAAAAGGTTTTAGGAGACAGGTTGGCATTCTGGGCTTATTCGAGCCATAAAATAAAAAAAAATCTCCAGAAATCGGATGTGGTGTATCAGACTTTTTCGTTATATGGTCAGAGCAGGGAACTTTTTTGTCGACAATTTGAAACTCATTTGAACGATGTAACGACATGACCTTAACGTATTCGATATATATAAGGTAGCCTCAGTGTTGTTGGCACATTCATGGTGAATGGTACATAAAAATGTACCATTCACCAAAAATCGGACATGGTACATAAGACATTTTCGTGGTATGTTCACAACAGGATGCATGCTGAGCGACCATTTGAAACTCTTTTGAAGTATGAAACGACATCACATTAACGTATTCAATATATAGGGGAGACTCATTGTGAGGCACCTTCCTCACGGGAAACCTGCTGTCTGATGGAAACGTGCGAGGGAGCCTACTGACGAGTACTGCCGTCTTTGTGACATTGTGTTTCCTTGTTTCCAGAGAATATGCTTCCCATTACTCAATTTTTTTGCTGCAGTCTCATTGCATTGCATTTTGCTATTTCTCGGATCCGGTGCGGTACAAAAATTTTACCACAGACGTTTACTTGAGTAAATGAAGAACCAGCATTTTCTGCAACTGCATTACCAGATTGTGTTATTTGGTACTCTCAGACCTAAAAGGTTTTAGGAGACAGGTTGGCATTCTGGGCTTATTCGAGCCATAAAAAAAAAAAAATTCTCCAGAAATCGGATGTGGTGCATCAGACTTTTTCGTTATATGGTCAGAGCAAGGAAATTTTTTGTCGACAATTTGAAACTCATTTGAACGATGTAACGACATGACCTTAACGTATTCGATATATAAGGAGACTCATTGTTGTTGGCACATTCATGGTGGAATGTGCCGAAAAAATGTACCATTCACCAAAAATGGGACATGGTACATAAGACGTTTTCGTGGTATGTTCACAACAGGATGCATGCTGAGCGACCATTTGAAACTCTTTTGAAGTATGAAACGACATCACATTAACGTATTCAATATATATAGGGGAGACTCATTGTGAGGCACCTTCCTCACGGGAAACCTGCTGTCTGATGGAAACGTGCGAGGGAGCCTACTGACGAGTACTGGCGTCTTTGCGACATTGTGTTTCGTTGTTTCCAGAACAAATGTTTCCCATTACTCAATTTTTTTGCTGCTGTCTCATTGCATTGCATTTTGCTATTTCTCGGATCCGGTGCGGTACAAAAATTTTACCACAGACGTTTACTTGAGTAAATGAAGAACCAGCATTTTCTGCAACTGCATTACCATTGTGTTATTTGGTACTCTCAGACCTAAAAGGTTTTAGGAGACAGGTTGGCATTCTGGGCTTATTCGAGCCATAAAATAAAAAAAAATCTCCAGAAATCGGATGTGGTGTATCAGACTTTTTCGTTATATGGTCAGAGCAGGGAACTTTTTTGTCGACAATTTGAAACTCATTTGAACGATGTAACGACATGACCTTAACGTATTCGATATATATAAGGTAGCCTCAGTGTTGTTGGCACATTCATGGTGAATGGTACATAAAAATGTACCATTCACCAAAAATCGACATGGTACATAAGACGTTTTCGTGGTATGTTCACAACAGGATGCATGCTGAGCGACCATTTGAAACTCTTTTGAAGTATGAAACGACATCACATTAACGTATTCATATATATATATGGAGGGGAGACTCATTGTGAGGCACCTTCCTCACGGGAAACCTGCTGTCTGATGGAAACGTGCGAGGAGCCTACTGACGAGTACTGCCGTCTTTTGACATTGTGTTTCCTTGTTTCCAGCATATGTTTCCCATTACTCAATTTTTTTGCTGCAGTCTCATTGCATTGCATTTTGCTATTTCTCGGATCCGGTGCGGTACAAAAATTTTACCACAGACGTTTACTTGAGTAAATGAAGAACCAGCATTTTCTGCAACTGCATTACCAGATTGTGTTATTTGGTACTCTCAGACCTAAAGGTTTTAGGAGACAGGTTGCATTCTGGGCTTATTCGAGCCATAAAAAAAAAAAATTCTCCAGAAATCGGATGTGGTGCATCAGACTTTTTCGTTATATGGTCAGAGCAGGGCTTTTTTTTGTCGACAATTTGAAACTCATTTGAACGATGTAACGACATGACCTTAACGTATTCGATATATATAAGGAAGACTCATGTTGTTGGCACATTCATGGTGAATGTGCCGAAAAATGTACCATTCACCAAAATCGGACATGGTACATAAGACGTTTTCGTGGTATGTTCACAACAGGATGCATGCTGAGCGACCATTTGAAACTCTTTTGAAGTATGAAACGACATCACATTAACGTATTCAATATATATAGGGAGACTCATTGTGAGGCACCTTCCTCACGGAAACCTGCTGTCTGATGGAAACGTGCGAGGGAGCCTACTGACGAGTACTGGCGTCTTTGCGACATTGTGTTTCCTTGTTTCCAGAGCATATGTTTCCCATTACTCAATTTTTTTGCTGCATCTCATTGCATTGCATTTTGCTATTTCTCGGATCCGGTGCGGTACAAAAATTTACCACAGACGTTTACTTGAGTAAATGAAGAACCAGCATTTTCTGCAACTGCATTACCAGATTGTGTTATTTGGTACTCTCAGACCTAAAAGGTTTTAGGAGACAGGTTGGCATTCTGGGCTTATTCGAGCCATAAAATAAAAAAAAATCTCCAGAAATCGGATGTGGTGCATCAGACTTTTTCGTTATATGGTCAAAGCAGGGAACTTTTTTGTCGACAATTTGAAACCCATTTGAACGATGTAACGACATGACCTTAACGTATTCGATATATATGAGGTAGACTCAGTGTTGGTGGCACATTCATATTGAATGGTACATTTTTATGTACCATTCAAAAATCGTACATGGTACATAAGACGTTTTCGTGGTATGTTCACAACAGGATGAATGCTGAGCGACCATTTGAAACTCTTTTGAATGATGAAACGACATCACATTAACGTATTCAATATATATAGGGGAGACTCATTGTGAGGCACCTTCCTCACGGGAAACCTGCTGTCTGATGGAAACGTGCGAGGGAGCCTACTGACGAGTACTGGCGTCTTTGCGACATTGTGTTTCGTTGTTTCCAGAGCATATGTTTCCCATTACTCAATTTTTTTGCTGCAGTCTCATTGCATTGCATTTTGCTATTTCTCGGATCCGGTGCGGTACAAAAATTTTACCACAGACGTTTACTTGAGTAAATGAAGAACCAGCATTTTCTGCAACTGCATTACCAGATCGTGTTATTTGGTACTCTCAGACCTAAAAGGTTTTAGGAGACAGGATGGCATTCTGGGCTTATTCGAGCCATAAAAAAATCTCCAGAAATCGGATGTGGTGCATCAGACTTTTTCGTTATATGGTCAGAGCAGGGCACTTTTTTGTCGACAATTTGAAAATCATTTGAACGATGTAACGACATGACCTTTACGTATTCGATATATATGAGGTAGACTCAGTGTTGGTGGCACATTCATATTGAATGGTACATTTTTATGTACCATTCAAAAATCGTACATGGTACATAAGACGTTTTCGTGGTATGTTCACAACAGGATGAATGCTGAGCGACCATTTGAAACTCTTTTGAATGATGAAACGACATCACATTAACGTATTCAATATATATAGGGGAGACTCATTGTGAGGCACCTTCCTCACAGGAAACCTGCTGTCTGATGGAAACGTGCGAGGGAGCCTACTGACGAGTACTGGCGTCTTTGCGACATTGTGTTTCCTTGTTTCCAGAGCATATGTTTCCCATTACTCAATTTTTTTGCTGCAGTCTCATTGCATTGCATTTTGCTATTTCTCGGATCCGGTGCGGTACAAAAATTTTACCACAGACGTTTACTTGAGTAAATGAGCAACCAGCATTTTCTGCAACTGCATTACCAGATCGTGTTATTTGGTACTCTCAGACCTAAAAAGTTTTAGGAGACAGGATGGCATTCTGGGCTTATTCGAGCCATAAAAAAAATCTCCAGAAATAGGATGTGGTGCATCAGACTTTTTCGTTATATGGTCAGAGCAGGGCACTTTTTTGTCGACAATTTGAAAATCATTTGAACGATGTAACGACATGACCTTAACGTATTCGATATGTATAAGGTAGACTCAGTGTTGTTGGCACATTCATGGTGAATGTGCCGAAAAATGTACCATTCACCAAAAATCGGACATGGTACATAAGACGTTTTCGTGGTATGTTCACAACAGTAGGCATGCTGAGCGACCATTTGAAACTCTTTTGAACGATGAAACAACATCACATTAACGTATTTAATATATGTAGGGGAGACTCATTGTGAGGCACCTTCCTCACAGGAAACCTGCTGTCTGATGGAAACGTGCGAGGGAGCCTACTGACGAGTACTGGCGTCTTTGTGACATTGTGTTTCCTTGTTTCCAGAGCATATGCTTCCCATTACTCAATTTTTTTGCTGCATCTCATTGCATTGCATTTTGCTATTTCTCGGATCCGGTGCGGTACAAAAATTTTACCACAGACGTTTACTTGAGTAAATGAAGAACCAGCATTTTCTGCAACTGCATTACCAGATTGTGTTATTTGGTACTCTCAGACCTAAAAGGTTTTAGGAGACAGGTTGGCATTCTGGGCTTATTCGAGCCATAAAATAAAAAAAAAATTCTCCAGAAATCGGATGTGGTGCATCAGACTTTTTCTTTATATGGTCAGAGCAGGGAACTTTTTTGTCGACAATTTGAAACTCATTTGAACGATGTAACGACATGACCTTAACGTATTCGATATATATAAGGAAGTCTCATTGTTGTTGGCACATTCATGGTGAATGTGCCGAAAAAATGTACCATTCACCAAAAATGGGACATGGTACATAAGACGTTTTCGTGGTATGTTCACAACAGGATGCATGCTGAGCGACCATTTGAAACTCTTTTGAAGTATGAAACGACATCACATTAACGTATTCAATATATATAGGGGAGACTCATTGTGAGGCACCTTCCTCACGGGAAACCTGCTGTCTGATGGAAACGTGCGAGGGAGCCTACTGACGAGTACTGGCGTCTTTGCGACATTGTGTTTCCTTGTTTCCAGAGCAAATGTTTCCCATTACTCAATTTTTTTGCTGCTGTCTCATTGCATTGCATTTTGCTATTTCTCGGATCCTGTGCGGTACAAAAATTTTACCACAGACGTTTACTTGAGTAAATGAAGAACCAGCATTTTCTGCAACTGCATTACCAGATTGTCTTATTTGGTACTCTCAGACCTAAAAGGTTTTAGGAGACAGGTTGGCATTCTGGGCTTATTAGAGCCATAAAATAAAAAAAAATCTCCAGAAATCGGATGTGGGTCTGTCGGGAAACCGACACACAAATAGTATAGTCTTCCCTTAACAGTATCCTCTTAAAATTAGAGAATGGGAGACTCCGTGACGTCATCGACGTCGCCGCAGTATTTACATTATTAAACCACTGTTCATACAACAGTTTAATGTCTAAATTGAATAAAAAAGTGTTCAATAAGACTGAATATAATTATTAACACCAAAATATAGCTTGATTCCCTTGTTAACGTAAATTTAACTTAGAAGTGGAAAAATATTGGAACAAGGGAGGCAGAGCGTCTCTTACAGACGCCACGCTCACACGAAAACAATAACAATGGAGCTCGCGTGTGTTGTGATAATGGCCCACAGGATAGACCTACTCTGCCTTAAGAAACTGCCACAGCAACATCACTACTACAAATGAGAGCACTCCAGTATCCGTCTTACCAAGTATTTGTTTATTATTCTAGTGCACTTTTAATATCAAATTTAAGACGGTTATGATATATGAACAACACCAACACCATGTACGTGTACCCCATTTTTACAGCCCTCACATACCATGTTATACCTGTATTGATATGTTTAGGGAAATGTACTAACTCCTTGCATCCCAAACAGGTAAATTGTGACTTGGAACAGCAAGTAGCTGAGCAGTAGAACTACACATGTACCTAGCTGTTGCCAGCCTTGAAGGCCTCCACAGCCGCCATTGGCACCATGAGGCACAGGGCCACACCCACATAGATGCTACCATGACACAGCCTTAGTGGGCCCTTACTACAGGCTCAGATAAGGCCATTCTAGTTATTGTAGTAGTAGTATTCATAACTAGTAATAATTGTTGAAATAATAGTAGATTAGACCACCATATGTGGTATGATAAAATAATATAATTAAACTTAGGTAAACAATTTGTAGTTTAAGAAGGAGCCATTACAAAGTGGTTTAAGCTACAAATTGTCCCCCCCAATTTGTGTGAGATTAATTTCAGGCAGTTTTAACAAGTACATACAGTCCACTCAATTTCTTACCTACTAAGAAAAATAAGATAAACTTTAATTTATTGAAGTCAATTAAAAGAGATATACTGCCTGGAGTTTTTACCACATAAATTATGGTCCTTTGAACCTAGATGATTATTACAGTTAACCAGTAGGTACATTGCATCTAGATATAAAATCCTGATATACATTAGTAGTGCAATATTATAGCAGAAAGACATTGCTATATTTACATTTTCTAGCCTAACTTTTCAATCTCATAGCAAGCAAAACTACAACAAAGCACTATTATTGTTCTGAGGCCTATGCCAAAGAACTATTGTGCCTTTTCATTACAAGAGGTTGATAAGAGGCTACTTTACTTATAAGTTACTTATAAATGTTTTTGTAATTTAAGTATAAACATTACTTTAATATTGCACCATTACATACTGCATACCACATTGTTTACAGCAAATTCTTGCACAAGGGTAGGACATTTTAGGCTGGTGTTGTACAGCAACCTAGTTTAATTTATTGTGCTAACCTGGTGTAAGGGTAAGAATTTTTTACACTTGTCTAGAGTTGAACATATATTACAACCTAGCAAGTACATATTTTTATGCAGTATTCATGACAACCCGAGTTGTGTTGTCAACCTGATATTCATACATATAATTATAGGTATAATTTAACTATAATCATTTCACCTTTGAGTGTTAACCTGTGTCTCTGTACCAACCAAGAGTGATAATGACGGGCTAACTTGCGGAATACCAGCATTGATACAGGCTTACCACTCAAATTATAGCGTGTATGATTATACAGTAGTATATTTTTAAATGATAAACAGCTCTAGTTCGGAAACTAGTTGCTTTATTAATTCAAGTGCCAAATAGTTAAAAGTCCATACGACTAGCAAGTACTTTCAAGATGTCTACACTCCAAAATGTAAAATTAACCCTTAGGGCCTTAAAGGGGCATCTCACAAGGCAGATTAACAAATGTGAAGACATGAGTAATCAAACTCCAGTTAATTATGCAGCACTGGAAAACTATCTTAAGCTTACACGGAACAAATATGACCGTGTGTTGCAACAAATGAAACAGTATCAAGATTTACTTAACAATTCTAGTATTGATGAAGATACGATGAACAACATTCTCCAAGAACACTCTGATTATGAAGATGCAACGTTTGAACTAATTCAACGTTATGAAGATTTGATAAACGCCCATAAGGCCAATATAAATGTTGCAGCTACAACTACCCAGAATCAGACAGCACCAGAAGTCAAATTACCATCACTCAGTCTTCCAACTTTTTCTGGAACAGAGGACGAGAATTGGGACAATTTCTGGAGCAAATTTGTCGATTCTGTGGATTCTAATGTCAATGTACCAAAGACGACAAAGTTTACGTATTTACAGAGTGTCTTGAAGGATGAAGCCTTTCAGGTAGTCTGTAATCTGAATCACACAGATGACGATTATGACAATGCTGTACAACTACTCAAGGACAACTATGCGAAGCCTGAAAGGACTATCAGAATTTTAACCCAGAAGCTGTTAGATATTAAACATCCAAATAATACAGCAGTCTCACTCCAAGCCTTTAGATTGGAGCTTGAGTCTTTGCTTAAGGCACTTAAAAATAAAGTAAACTTGGATGAATCAGACTGGATAATCCAAGTCCATATGACTCGCAAATTACCCAGGGACATCCTGGATAAGTTGTTTGTGTTGTATGGAAAGTCATATCTGACAGTAACAGAGATTACAAAGGGGTTACAAACCATCATAGAACGAGAAAGAGTTATCCCAGATGAAAAAGCGACATCTAAACCTTCGTCTACTACTAATAGTAAACAACAGAGTACAAACAGTACTCCAAACAAATCTAAAACAACTTCTCCCTCCCCAAAGTGGAGACAAGGCAGTGTGGGCACATACGCAGTTGGTACCTCCAAACCTACAGGTAACGCGTCACCCAAATCGGTGACTCCTCAAGATACTGTTAACGTCTGGAGACCATGTCTGTTCTGTGAACAATCACATTCCATGTACAATTGCAGACGATACCCCGATCGTGCAACACGCATAAAACGACTCAAGGAGTTACATAGATGTACCAAGTGTATAAGGGAACATCATCCCGACAGCTGCACATCAACAATACGCACCTGTTATAGGTGCCATAAGGGTCAACACCATACAGCACTTTGTGGGGATTCAAGTACAAAGTCTGCCAAACCACAGGAGGAGGAAGGAACTAACACCTCAGTACAGCTTTGTACTGTGCTACCTGACATAAGTGTTTTCTCAACAAGGTCTAAACATAAATCAGCTCTACCTACTGCACGATTGATCATTAGAAATGGAGAGAACAAAGCCACCGTACGTGGATTATTTGATCAAGGGTCCCAATTGACCTTTATATCCAAAGAGTTGGTAGATACCCTGAAACTTACACCTGTAGAGGAGACACGAATAAACATAGCAGGATTCCTGACTGACTCAGGAGCCCGAGTTTTCAAGGTAGTACAACCCAAAGTACGATTAGGAGGTTACGAACAAAATGTACAAGCTCTAGTAGTAGATAGATTCCCAACAGATCTATATGTATATGGTCTGGGGACAACAGCCAAATTCCTAGAAAAAAGGGGAATTCATTTGGCTGATAAAATCACAACAGATAACCTTTCCAATATTGGAATCCTTATGGGATCAGATGTCTACCATAAGTTTATCAAAGGAAAGGAATACAAACACGGTATGAACGTGTTACCATCTGCAGGTGGCTATTTGCTAACAGGCCCTGTATTACGGCTAAACCAACCCGCACCTGTAGAACACCAACATGCCAACCCAGTAATGGTTGCATGACTAGGAGACCAGTCTCCACTGCAACTCAGAGACATGTCCGAGGAAGAGCTTGATCCCCCTGTACACAAGTTATGGGACCTGGCAACTCTCGGCATTGTCCCTGAACAACCTAGCCCAGATGATGACTGGACTTACAAACAATACCTGGACTCAGTTATATACAGAGATAATCAATACTGGGTCAGGCTACCATGGAAGCTGAATCACCCTCAGCTACCCGTCAACCATTTTATGGCACAAAACCAATTGAGATCACAGGTGTTGCGCTTACAAAGACAACCTGAGAACTTGAAGTTGTACCATGAAATAATACAGAAGCAACTCGATGACAAATTTATCGAAGTTGTTACAAATGATAACCCAAAGGAAGGTCACTACTTACCACATCATTGTGTACAGAAGAATTCTGCAACTACCCCATTACGGATAGTATTTAATTGCAGTGCTAAAATGAGGCCGAGTAGTGTTTCGTTAAACGACTGTCTTCAAACTGGCCCTAGCCTAACACAAAGGCTTTACGACGTGCTGTTAAAGTTCCGTATTGGGACTTATGCATATACGGCCGACATCAGCAAGGCATTCCTTAGGGTAGGTCTTCAAGAAGAAGACCGGAACTACACAAAGTTCCTATGGATTAAGGATCCTAACGATCCGAACAGTGAATTAATCACTTACCGTTTGCCTCTGTCCTTTTTGGCGCCACGTCATCTCCTTTTCTGCTCCAAGCTACCTTGGATACGCACTTGAAGAAGTCCAATAGCCCAAACAAGACGGAAATTAGCAAAAACCTGTATGTGGATAATTTTCAAGGTACAACCAACAGTGAAAGTAAACTGTTGGACATATACCATGAGGCCAATCGAGAATTAATGGGAGCCAATATGCCTCTCCAATCTTGGGTCTCTAACAATGAAAAATTAAATCAACTGATCTCAACTGAATTTCCCGATTACCAGGTACCCGAGATGACAAAGGTACTAGGTGTCGAATGGAACACGACAACAGATCAGTTGACAATCAAGTCAGTGGAGCCTGATACCACTAACTTAACAATGAGAAAATTACTATCACAAGTCAGCAAACCCTTCGACCCATTAGGACTATTAAGCCCAGTACTGATTAATGGGAAGTTGATAATACAGGAATGTTGGCAACAAAAGATAGGCTGGGATGATCTTCTAACACCTGCCCTACAAGAAAAATGGCAAGGTTTAGTAAAAGATTTAAGTACCCTAGAGTCTGTCAAGTTCCCCAGGAACACAGTAGTAAATGAAAAAGAACCAATTAAGCTACATGTATTCTGTGATGCCTCAGGAAAGGCTTATGGAACAGTAGCTTACCTGGTCACAAATGGGCAAGCCAATTTGCTCACATCAAAGGCCAGAGTGGCACCTTTAAAGAAAAGATCACTGCCACAACTGGAATTAACAGCCTTACTGTTAGGAGTAAGATTGGCTCATTATTTGATCAAGGCCTTACGCCACATCCACTTTAAAGAAACAGTAGTTTGGTCAGATAATGAGGCAGTACTACAGTGGGTTAAGAACAATAACAGTAAGAATCCTTACGTGAGTAACCGCGTTAAGGAAATACGAGAGTTGTCAGCAGGGTATAAACTAAGATATGTACCCACAAAAGAGAATCCAGCTGACTATCTCTCCCGAGGACTGACTTTACGGCAATTAACAAAGGCAGAGATGTGGTTCAATGGACCTCAGTGGCTAATCAGCGACCAGTGGCCTGAACAAAAGCCACAAGTCATTGTGACCAATGTTACTGTTCCCACTGAGAACCCAGAACCACCTCGGACTTTGGTAATTGATCCTACTCGGTACTCTGAACTGAACAAACTTATAGGTGTCACCCAAGTAGTGTTTGATTTTCTAAAGAAAATAGGAATCAAGCATAAATTCCCTAATGCCCTAAGGTATTGGGTCAAAAGAGCTCAGATCGACACATTCGGGACAGAATTTGACAATGTTCCAAAGAAGCTACAACGTGATCTGGGTCTCTGGTTAGACACTGACAATTATAACATAATCAGATGCGGAGGCCGCTTACAGCACGCTGACATAGATTTGGAAGCAAAAAATCCAATATTGCTCCCTCGTCACCACATAGTAAGCAAACTAATTGTGTTACATATACACAAATACTGCACTCTGCATGGTGGGGTATTAGATACTCTCACAGACTTAAGACAACAGTACTGGCTACCCCAAGGTAGACAGACAGTAAAATCAATAATCAAATCCTGTGTTGTTTGCCGGAGATACGATGCCAGAGTGTGTCCATATCCTGGCCCACCTCCACTTCCGAAGGAACGAGTCGTACATATTCGTCCCTTTGAGACTACAGGAGTAGATTTCACAGGAGCACTAACACTTACAGGCACTAAAGACAAGAAACCAGTAAAAGCTTACATTTGTCTTTTTACTTGTGCCACAACAAGGGCAGTCCATCTAGAAGTGACTCCCGATATGAGTGCCGAAGCATTCTTACAGGCTTTCCGCAGGTTTGCTTCACGTAGATCCTGTCCTAAGTTAATGATCTCAGACAATGGGTCCAACTTAGTGGCAGGAGAAGCATGTCTGAGGAAAATCTGGACACATCCAAAGGTACGCACAGCCCTAAATCAACGGCAGTGCCATTGGAAATTCATACCTCCCAGAGCACCATGGCACGGAGGCTTCTATGAACGCATGGTTGGTACGGTAAAACGTTCTCTACGGAAAACCCTACACCGCCAAAAGATTGACCTGCAGGAGCTTCAAACAGTAGTCATAGAGATAGAAGCACGAGTCAATAACCGACCACTTACCTACCTCTCTGATGATGTTTTGCAGCGTGAACCATTAAGTCCAGCTCATTTGATGTATGGTAGACCTCTCAAAACACTTGTGTCCCTTACGGACGAGGAACCAGAGGATCCTTCATATGTCCAAGAGAGTGATTTGGTTCAACGTTTCAAACATCTATCAAGGGTGATAAGTCGGTGGAATGACGTATGGACTCGAGAATACCTTACAGCTCTGAGAGAGTATCATTACGGGGCAAACAACCCCTACAACAGAATTAACTTGAACCCTGGTGACATAGTTCTGGTGGATAGTGATGGACCACGCTCAGAGTGGCCATAGGTTTCAAATAGTCTCTGTTCTCCAG
>WNGS01003221.1:0-13902 GCA_020271785.1 Procambarus virginalis
GGACCCTGGCGTTAAGAGTCACAGACCCTGGTCGTTAAGAGTCACGGACCCTGGCGTAAGAGTCACGGACCCTGGCGTTAAGAGTCACGGACCCTGGCGTTAAGAGCACGAACCCTGGCGTTAAGAGTCAAAGACCCTGGCGTTAAGAGTCACGGACCCTGGCGTTAAGAGTCACGGACCCTGGCGTTAAGAGTCACGGACCCTGGCGTTAAGAGTCACGGACCCTGGCGTTAAGAGCCACGGACCCTGGCGTTAAGAGTCAAAGACCCTGGCGTTAAGAGCCACGGACCCTGGCGTTAAGAGTCACGGACCCTGGGTTTAAGAGCCACGGACCCTGGCGTTAAGAGTCAACGACCTGGCGTTAAGAGTCACGGACCCTGGCGTTAAGAGTCACGGACCTGGCGTTAAGAGCCACGGACCCTGGCGTTAAGACCACGGACCCTGCGTTAAGAGTCACGGACCCTGGCGTTAAGAGTCACGGACCCTGGCGTTAAGAGCCACGGACCCTGGCGTAAGAGTCACGGACCCTGGCGTTAAGAGCCACGGACCCTGGCGTTAAGAGTCAACAGACCCTGGCGTTAAGAGTCACGGACCCTGGCGTTAAGAGTCACGGACCCTGGCGTTAAGAGCCACGGACCCTGGCGTTAAGAGCACGGACCCTGGCGTTAAGAGTCACGGACCTCTGGCGTTAAGAGTCACGGACCCTGGCGTTAAGAGCCACGGACCTGGCGTTAAGAGTCACGGACCCTGGCGTTAAGAGTCACGGACCCTGGCGTTAAGAGTCACGGACCCTGGCGTTAAGAGTCACGGACCCTGGCGTTAAGAGTCACGGACTCTGGCGTTAAGAGTCACGGACCCTGGCGTTAAGAGTCACGGACCCTGCGTTAAGAGCCACGGACCCTGGCGTTAAGAGTCACGGACCTGGCGTTAAGAGTCACGGACCCTGGCGTTAAGAGTCACGGACCCTGGCGTTAAGAGTCACGGACTGGCGTTAAGAGTCACGGACCCTGGCGTTAAGAGTCACGGACCTGGCGTTAAGAGTCACGGACCCTGGCGTTAAGAGTCACAGACCCTGGCGTTAAGAGTCACGGACCCTGGCGTTAAGAGTCACGGACCCTGGCGTTAAGAGTCACGGACCCTGGCGTTAAGAGTCACGGACCCTGGCGTTAAGAGTCACGGACCCTGGCGTTAAGAGTCACAGACCCTGGCGTTAAGAGTCACGGACCCTGGCGTTAAGAGCCACGGACCCTGGCGTTAAGAGTCACGGACCCTGGCGTTAAGAGTCACGGACCCTGGCGTTAAGAGCCACGGACCCTGGCGTTAAGAGTCACGGACCCTGGCGTTAAGAGCCACGGACCCTGGCGTTAAGAGTCAAAGACCCTGGCGTTAAGAGTCACGGACCCTGGCGTTAAGAGTCACGGACCCTGGCGTTAAGAGTCACGGACCCTGGCGTTAAGAGCCACGGACCCTGGCGTTAAGAGTCACGGACCCTGGCGTTAAGAGTCACGGACCCTGGCGTTAAGCTCACGGACCCTGGCGTTAAGAGCCACGGACCCTGGCGTTAAGAGTCACGGACCCTGGCGTTAAGAGTCACGGACCCTGGCGTTAAGAGTCACGGACCCTGGCGTTAAGAGTCACGGACCTGGCGTTAAGAGCCACGGACCCTGGCGTTAAGAGCCACGGACCCTGGCGTTAAGAGTCACGGACCCTGGCGTTAAGAGTCACGGACCCTGGCGTTAAGAGTCACGGACCCTGGCGTTAAGAGTCACGGACCCTGGCGTTAAGAGTCACGGACCCTGGCGTTAAGAGTCACGGACCCTGGCGTTAAGAGCCACGGACCCTGGCGTTAAGAGTCACGGACCCTGGCGTTAAGAGTCACGGACCCTGGCGTTAAGAGTCACGGACCCTGGCGTTAAGAGTCACGGACCCTGGCGTTAAGAGTCACGGACCCTGGCGTTAAGAGTCACGGACCCTGGCGTTAAGAGCCCCCTGGCGTTAAGAGTCACGGACCCTGGCGTTAAGAGTCACGGACCCTGGCGTTAAGAGTCACGGACCCTGGCGTTAAGAGTCACGGACCCTGGCGTTAAGAGTCACGGACCCTGGCGTTAAGAGTCACGGACCCTGGCGTTAAGAGTCACGGACCCTGGCGTTAAGAGTCACGGACCCTGGCGTTAAGAGCCACGGACCCTGGCGTTAAGAGTCACGGACCCTGGCGTTAAGAGTCACGGACCCTGGCGTTAAGAGTCACGGACCCTGGCGTTAAGAGTCACGGACCCTGGCGTTAAGAGTCACGGACCCTGGCGTTAAGAGTCACGGACCCTGGCGTTAAGAGTCACGGACCCTGGCGTTAAGAGTCACGGACCCTGGCGTTAAGAGTCACGGACCCTGGCGTTAAGAGTCACGGACCCTGGCGTTAAGAGTCACGGACCCTGGCGTTAAGAGCCACGGACCCTGGCGTTAAGAGTCACGGACCCTGGCGTTAAGAGCCACGGACCCTGGCGTTAAGAGTCACGGACCCTGGCGTTAAGAGTCACGGACCCTGGCGTTAAGAGCCGGACCCTGGCGTTAAGAGTCACGGACCCTGGCGTTAAGAGCCACGGACCCTGGCGTTAAGAGTCACGGACCCTGGCGTTAAGAGTCACGGACCCTGGCGTTAAGAGTCACGGACCCTGGCGTTAAGAGTCACGGACCCTGGCGTTAAGAGTCACGGACCCTGGCGTTAAGAGTCACGGACCCTGGCGTTAAGAGTCACGGACCCTGGCGTTAAGAGTCACGGACCCTGGCGTTAAGAGCCACGGACCCTGGCGTTAAGAGTCACAGACCCTGGCGTTAAGAGTCACGGACCCTGGCGTTAAGAGTCACGGACCCTGGCGTTAAGAGTCACGGACCCTGGCGTTAAGAGTCACGGACCCTGGCGTTAAGAGTCACGGACCCTGGCGTTAAGAGTCACGGACCCTGGCGTTAAGAGTCACGGACCCTGGCGTTAAGAGTCACGGACCCTGGCGTTAAGAGTCACGGACCCTGGCGTTAAGAGTCACGGACCCTGGCGTTAAGAGTCACGGACCCTGGCGTTAAGAGTCACGGACCCTGGCGTTAAGAGTCACGGACCCTGGCGTTAAGAGTCACGGACCCTGGCGTTAAGAGTCACGGACCCTGGCGTTAAGAGTCACGGACCCTGGCGTTAAGAGCCACGGACCCTGGCGTTAAGAGTCACGGACCCTGGCGTTAAGAGTCACGGACCCTGGCGTTAAGAGTCACGGACCCTGGCGTTAAGAGCCACGGACCCTGGCGTTAAGAGTCACGGACCCTGGCGTTAAGAGTCACGGACCCTGGCGTTAAGAGTCACGGACCCTGGCGTTAAGAGTCACGGACCCTGGCGTTAAGAGTCACGGACCCTGGCGTTAAGAGTCACGGACCCTGGCGTTAAGAGTCACGGACCCTGGCGTTAAGAGTCACGGACCCTGGCGTTAAGAGTCACGGACCCTGGCGTTAAGAGTCACGGACCCTGGCGTTAAGAGTCACGGACCCTGGCGTTAAGAGTCACGGACCCTGGCGTTAAGAGTCACGGACCCTGGCGTTAAGAGTCACGGACCCTGGCGTTAAGAGTCACGGACCCTGGCGTTAAGAGTCACGGACCCTGGCGTTAAGAGTCACGGACCCTGGCGTTAAGAGTCACGGACCCTGGCGTTAAGAGCCACGGACCCTGGCGTTAAGAGTCACGGACCCTGGCGTTAAGAGTCACGGACCCTGGCGTTAAGAGTCACGGACCCTGGCGTTAAGAGTCACGGACCCTGGCGTTAAGAGTCACGGACCCTGGCGTTAAGAGTCACGGACCCTGGCGTTAAGAGTCACGGACCCTGGCGTTAAGAGTCACGGACCCTGGCGTTAAGAGCCACGGACCCTGGCGTTAAGAGTCACGGACCCTGGCGTTAAGAGTCACGGACCCTGGCGTTAAGAGCCACGGACCCTGGCGTTAAGAGTCACGGACCCTGGCGTTAAGAGCCACGGACCCTGGCGTTAAGAGTCACGGACCCTGGCGTTAAGAGTCACGGACCCTGGCGTTAAGAGTCACGGACCCTGGCGTTAAGAGCCACGGACCCTGGCGTTAAGAGCCACGGACCCTGGCGTTAAGAGTCACGGACCCTGGCGTTAAGAGTCACGGACCCTGGCGTTAAGAGTCACGGACCCTGGCGTTAAGAGCCACGGACCCTGGCGTTAAGAGTCACGGACCCTGGCGTTAAGAGTCACGGACCCTGGCGTTAAGAGTCACGGACCCTGGCGTTAAGAGTCACGGACCCTGGCGTTAAGAGCCACGGACCCTGGCGTTAAGAGTCACGGACCCTGGCGTTAAGAGTCACGGACCCTGGCGTTAAGAGTCACGGACCCTGGCGTTAAGAGTCACGGACCCTGGCGTTAAGAGTCACGGACCCTGGCGTTAAGAGTCACGGACCCTGGCGTTAAGAGTCACGGACCCTGGCGTTAAGAGTCACGGACCCTGGCGTTAAGAGTCACGGACCCTGGCGTTAAGAGTCACGGACCCTGGCGTTAAGAGTCACGGACCCTGGCGTTAAGAGTCACGGACCCTGGCGTTAAGAGTCACGGACCCTGGCGTTAAGAGCCACGGACCCTGGCGTTAAGAGTCACGACCCTGGCGTTAAGAGTCACGGACCCTGGCGTTAAGAGTCACGGACCCTGGCGTTAAGAGCCACGGACCCTGGCGTTAAGAGTCACGGACCCTGGCGTTAAGAGTCACGGACCCTGGCGTTAAGAGCCACGGACCCTGGCGTTAAGAGTCACGGACCCTGGCGTTAAGAGTCACGGACCCTGGCGTTAAGAGTCACGGACCCTGGCGTTAAGAGTCACGGACCCTGGCGTTAAGAGTCACGGACCCTGGCGTTAAGAGTCACGGACCCTGGCGTTAAGAGTCACGGACCCTGGCGTTAAGAGCCACGGACCCTGGCGTTAAGAGTCACGGACCCTGGCGTTAAGAGTCACGGACCCTGGCGTTAAGAGTCACGGACCCTGGCGTTAAGAGTCACGGACCCTGGCGTTAAGAGTCACGGACCCTGGCGTTAAGAGTCACGGACCCTGGCGTTAAGAGTCACGGACCCTGGCGTTAAGAGTCACGGACCCTGGCGTTAAGAGTCACGGACCCTGGCGTTAAGAGTCACGGACCCTGGCGTTAAGAGTCACGGACCCTGGCGTTAAGAGTCACGGACCCTGGCGTTAAGAGTCACGGACCCTGGCGTTAAGAGTCACGGACCCTGGCGTTAAGAGCCACGGACCCTGGCGTTAAGAGTCACGGACCCTGGCGTTAAGAGTCACGGACCCTGGCGTTAAGAGTCACGGACCCTGGCGTTAAGAGTCACGGACCCTGGCGTTAAGAGTCACGGACCCTGGCGTTAAGAGTCACGGACCCTGGCGTTAAGAGTCACGGACCCTGGCGTTAAGAGTCACGGACCCTGGCGTTAAGAGTCACGGACCCTGGCGTTAAGAGTCACGGACCCTGGCGTTAAGAGTCACGGACCCTGGCGTTAAGAGTCACGGACCCTGGCGTTAAGAGTCACGGACCCTGGCGTTAAGAGTCACGGACCCTGGCGTTAAGAGTCACGGACCCTGGCGTTAAGAGTCACGGACCCTGGCGTTAAGAGTCACGGACCCTGGCGTTAAGAGTCACGGACCCTGGCGTTAAGAGTCACGGACCCTGGCGTTAAGAGTCACGGACCCTGGCGTTAAGAGTCACGGACCCTGGCGTTAAGAGTCACGGACCCTGGCGTTAAGAGTCACGGACCCTGGCGTTAAGAGTCACGGACCCTGGCGTTAAGAGTCACGGACCCTGGCGTTAAGAGTCACGGACCCTGGCGTTAAGAGTCACGGACCCTGGCGTTAAGAGTCACGGACCCTGGCGTTAAGAGTCACGGACCCTGGCGTTAAGAGTCACGGACCCTGGCGTTAAGAGTCACGGACCCTGGCGTTAAGAGTCACGGACCCTGGCGTTAAGAGTCACGGACCCTGGCGTTAAGAGTCACGGACCCTGGCGTTAAGAGCCACGGACCCTGGCGTTAAGAGTCACGGACCCTGGCGTTAAGAGTCACGGACCCTGGCGTTAAGAGTCACGGACCCTGGCGTTAAGAGTCACGGACCCTGGCGTTAAGAGTCACGGACCCTGGCGTTAAGAGTCACGGACCCTGGCGTTAAGAGTCACGGACCCTGGCGTTAAGAGTCACGGACCCTGGCGTTAAGAGTCACGGACCCTGGCGTTAAGAGTCACGGACCCTGGCGTTAAGAGTCACGGACCCTGGCGTTAAGAGTCACGGACCCTGGCGTTAAGAGTCACGGACCCTGGCGTTAAGAGTCACGGACCCTGGCGTTAAGAGTCACGGACCCTGGCGTTAAGAGTCACGGACCCTGGCGTTAAGAGTCACGGACCCTGGCGTTAAGAGTCACGGACCCTGGCGTTAAGAGTCACGGACCCTGGCGTTAAGAGTCACGGACCCTGGCGTTAAGAGTCACGGACCCTGGCGTTAAGAGTCACGGACCCTGGCGTTAAGAGTCACGGACCCTGGCGTTAAGAGTCACGGACCCTGGCGTTAAGAGTCACGGACCCTGGCGTTAAGAGTCACGGACCCTGGCGTTAAGAGTCACGGACCCTGGCGTTAAGAGTCACGGACCCTGGCGTTAAGAGTCACGGACCCTGGCGTTAAGAGTCACGGACCCTGGCGTTAAGAGTCACGGACCCTGGCGTTAAGAGTCACGGACCCTGGCGTTAAGAGTCACGGACCCTGGCGTTAAGAGTCACGGACCCTGGCGTTAAGAGTCACGGACCCTGGCGTTAAGAGTCACGGACCCTGGCGTTAAGAGTCACGGACCCTGGCGTTAAGAGTCACGGACCCTGGCGTTAAGAGTCACGGACCCTGGCGTTAAGAGTCACGGACCCTGGCGTTAAGAGTCACGGACCCTGGCGTTAAGAGTCACGGACCCTGGCGTTAAGAGTCACGGACCCTGGCGTTAAGAGTCACGGACCCTGGCGTTAAGAGTCACGGACCCTGGCGTTAAGAGTCACGGACCCTGGCGTTAAGAGTCACGGACCCTGGCGTTAAGAGTCACGGACCCTGGCGTTAAGAGTCACGGACCCTGGCGTTAAGAGTCACGGACCCTGGCGTTAAGAGTCACGGACCCTGGCGTTAAGAGTCACGGACCCTGGCGTTAAGAGCCACGGACCCTGGCGTTAAGAGTCACGGACCCTGGCGTTAAGAGTCACGGACCCTGGCGTTAAGAGTCACGGACCCTGGCGTTAAGAGTCACGGACCCTGGCGTTAAGAGTCACGGACCCTGGCGTTAAGAGTCACGGACCCTGGCGTTAAGAGTCACGGACCCTGGCGTTAAGAGTCACGGACCCTGGCGTTAAGAGCCACGGACCCTGGCGTTAAGAGTCACGGACCCTGGCGTTAAGAGTCACGGACCCTGGCGTTAAGAGTCACGGACCCTGGCGTTAAGAGTCACGGACCCTGGCGTTAAGAGTCACGGACCCTGGCGTTAAGAGTCACGGACCCTGGCGTTAAGAGTCACGGACCCTGGCGTTAAGAGTCACGGACCCTGGCGTTAAGAGTCACGGACCCTGGCGTTAAGAGTCACGGACCCTGGCGTTAAGAGTCACGGACCCTGGCGTTAAGAGTCACGGACCCTGGCGTTAAGAGTCACGGACCCTGGCGTTAAGAGTCACGGACCCTGGCGTTAAGAGTCACGGACCCTGGCGTTAAGAGTCACGGACCCTGGCGTTAAGAGTCACGGACCCTGGCGTTAAGAGTCACGGACCCTGGCGTTAAGAGTCACGGACCCTGGCGTTAAGAGTCACGGACCCTGGCGTTAAGAGTCACGGACCCTGGCGTTAAGAGTCACGGACCCTGGCGTTAAGAGTCACGGACCCTGGCGTTAAGAGTCACGGACCCTGGCGTTAAGAGTCACGGACCCTGGCGTTAAGAGTCACGGACCCTGGCGTTAAGAGTCACGGACCCTGGCGTTAAGAGTCACGGACCCTGGCGTTAAGAGTCACGGACCCTGGCGTTAAGAGTCACGGACCCTGGCGTTAAGAGTCACGGACCCTGGCGTTAAGAGCCACGGACCCTGGCGTTAAGAGTCACGGACCCTGGCGTTAAGAGTCACGGACCCTGGCGTTAAGAGTCACGGACCCTGGCGTTAAGAGCCACGGACCCTGGCGTTAAGAGTCACGGACCCTGGCGTTAAGAGTCACGGACCCTGGCGTTAAGAGTCACGGACCCTGGCGTTAAGAGTCACGGACCCTGGCGTTAAGAGTCACGGACCCTGGCGTTAAGAGCCACGGACCCTGGCGTTAAGAGTCACGGACCCTGGCGTTAAGAGTCACGGACCCTGGCGTTAAGAGTCACGGACCCTGGCGTTAAGAGTCACGGACCCTGGCGTTAAGAGCCACGGACCCTGGCGTTAAGAGTCACGACCCTGGCGTTAAGAGTCACGGACCCTGGCGTTAAGAGTCACGGACCCTGGCGTTAAGAGTCACGGACCCTGGCGTTAAGAGTCACGGACCCTGGCGTTAAGAGTCACGGACCCTGGCGTTAAGAGTCACGGACCCTGGCGTTAAGAGTCACGGACCCTGGCGTTAAGAGCCACGGACCCTGGCGTTAAGAGTCACAGACCCTGGCGTTAAGAGTCACGGACCCTGGCGTTAAGAGTCACGGACCCTGGCGTTAAGAGTCACGGACCCTGGCGTTAAGAGTCACGGACCCTGGCGTTAAGAGTCACGGACCCTGGCGTTAAGAGCCACGGACCCTGGCGTTAAGAGTCACGGACCCTGGCGTTAAGAGTCACGGACCCTGGCGTTAAGAGCCACGGACCCTGGCGTTAAGAGTCACGGACCCTGGCGTTAAGAGTCACGGACCCTGGCGTTAAGAGTCACGGACCCTGGCGTTAAGAGTCACGGACCCTGGCGTTAAGAGTCACGGACCCTGGCGTTAAGAGCCACGGACCCTGGCGTTAAGAGTCACGGACCCTGGCGTTAAGAGCCACGGACCCTGGCGTTAAGAGTCACGGACCCTGGCGTTAAGAGTCACGGACCCTGGCGTTAAGAGCCACGGACCCTGGCGTTAAGAGTCACGGACCCTGGCGTTAAGAGTCACGGACCCTGGCGTTAAGAGTCACGGACCCTGGCGTTAAGAGTCACGGACCCTGGCGTTAAGAGTCACGGACCCTGGCGTTAAGAGCCACGGACCCTGGCGTTAAGAGTCACGGACCCTGGCGTTAAGAGCCACGGACCCTGGCGTTAAGAGTCACGGACCCTGGCGTTAAGAGTCACGGACCCTGGCGTTAAGAGTCACGGACCCTGGCGTTAAGAGTCACGGACCCTGGCGTTAAGAGTCACGGACCCTGGCGTTAAGAGTCACGGACCCTGGCGTTAAGAGCCACGGACCCTGGCGTTAAGAGTCACGGACCCTGGCGTTAAGAGCCACGGACCCTGGCGTTAAGAGTCACGGACCCTGGCGTTAAGAGTCACGGACCCTGGCGTTAAGAGTCACGGACCCTGGCGTTAAGAGTCACAGACCCTGGCGTTAAGAGTCACGGACCCTGGCGTTAAGAGTCACGGACCCTGGCGTTAAGAGCCACGGACCCTGGCGTTAAGAGTCACGGACCCTGGCGTTAAGAGCCACGGACCCTGGCGTTAAGAGTCACGGACCCTGGCGTTAAGAGTCACGGACCCTGGCGTTAAGAGTCACGGACCCTGGCGTTAAGAGCCACGGACCCTGGCGTTAAGAGTCACGGACCCTGGCGTTAAGAGTCACGGACCCTGGCGTTAAGAGCCACGGACCCTGGCGTTAAGAGTCACGGACCCTGGCGTTAAGAGCCACGGACCCTGGCGTTAAGAGTCACGGACCCTGGCGTTAAGAGTCACGGACCCTGGCGTTAAGAGTCACGGACCCTGGCGTTAAGAGTCACGGACCCTGGCGTTAAGAGTCACGGACCCTGGCGTTAAGAGTCACGGACCCTGGCGTTAAGAGCCACGGACCCTGGCGTTAAGAGTCACGGACCCTGGCGTTAAGAGTCACGGACCCTGGCGTTAAGAGTCACGACCCTGGCGTTAAGAGTCACGGACCCTGGCGTTAAGAGCCACGGACCCTGGCGTTAAGAGTCACGGACCCTGGCGTTAAGAGTCACGGACCCTGGCGTTAAGAGTCACGGACCCTGGCGTTAAGAGTCACAGACCCTGGCGTTAAGAGTCACGGACCCTGGCGTTAAGAGTCACGGACCCTGGCGTTAAGAGTCACGGACCCTGGCGTTAAGAGTCACGGACCCTGGCGTTAAGAGCCACGGACCCTGGCGTTAAGAGTCACGGACCCTGGCGTTAAGAGTCACGGACCCTGGCGTTAAGAGTCACGGACCCTGGCGTTAAGAGCCACGGACCCTGGCGTTAAGAGCCACGGACCCTGGCGTTAAGAGCCACGGACCCTGGCGTTAAGAGTCACGGACCCTGGCGTTAAGAGCCACGGACCCTGGCGTTAAGAGTCACGGACCCTGGCGTTAAGAGTCACGGACCCTGGCGTTAAGAGTCACGGACCCTGGCGTTAAGAGCCACGGACCCTGGCGTTAAGAGTCACGGACCCTGGCGTTAAGAGTCACGGACCCTGGCGTTAAGAGCCACGGACCCTGGCGTTAAGAGTCACGGACCCTGGCGTTAAGAGCCACGGACCCTGGCGTTAAGAGTCACGGACCCTGGCGTTAAGAGTCACGGACCCTGGCGTTAAGAGTCACGGACCCTGGCGTTAAGAGTCACAGACCCTGGCGTTAAGAGTCACGGACCCTGGCGTTAAGAGTCACGGACCCTGGCGTTAAGAGCCACGGACCCTGGCGTTAAGAGTCACGGACCCTGGCGTTAAGAGTCACAGACCCTGGCGTTAAGAGCCACGGACCCTGGCGTTAAGAGTCACGGACCCTGGCGTTAAGAGTCACGGACCCTGGCGTTAAGAGTCCACGGACCCTGGCGTTAAGAGCCACGGACCCTGGCGTTAAGAGTCACGGACCCTGGCGTTAAGAGTCACGGACCCTGGCGTTAAGAGTCACGGACCCTGGCGTTAAGAGTCACGGACCCTGGCGTTAAGAGCACGGACCCTGGCGTTAAGAGTCACGGACCCTGGCGTTAAGAGTCACGGACCCTGGCGTTAAGAGCCACGGACCCTGGCGTTAAGAGTCACGACCCTGGCGTTAAGAGCCACGGACCCTGGCGTTAAGAGTCACGGACCCTGGCGTTAAGAGTCACGGACCCTGGCGTTAAGAGCCACGGACCCTGGCGTTAAGAGTCACGACCCTGGCGTTAAGAGCCACGGACCCTGGCGTTAAGAGTCACGACCCTGGCGTTAAGAGTCACGGACCCTGGCGTTAAGAGCCACGGACCCTGGCGTTAAGAGTCACAGACCCTGGCGTTAAGAGCCACGGACCCTGGCGTTAAGAGTCACGACCCTGGCGTTAAGAGTCACAGACCCTGGCGTTAAGAGTCACGGACCCTGGCGTTAAGAGTCACGGACCCTGGCGTTAAGAGTCACGGACCCTGGCGTTAAGAGTCACGGACCCTGGCGTTAAGAGCCACGGACCCTGGCGTTAAGAGTCACAGACCCTGGCGTTAAGAGTCACGGACCCTGGCGTTAAGAGTCACAGACCCTGGCGTTAAAAGTCACGAACCCTGGCGTTAAGAGTCACGGACCCTGGCGTTAAGAGTCACGGACCCTGGCGTTAAGAGCCACGGACCCTGGCGTTAAGAGTCACAGACCCTGGCGTTAAAAGTCACGGACCCTGGCGTTAAGAGCCACGGACCCTGGCGTTAAGAGTCACAGACCCTGGCGTTAAAGTCACGGACCCTGGCGTTAAGAGTCACGGACCCTGGCGTTAAGAGTCAAAGACCCTGGCGTTAAGAGCCACGGACCCTGGCGTTAAGAGCCACGGACCCTGGCGTTAAGAGCCACGGACCCTGGCGTTAAGAGTCAAGACCCTGGCGTTAAGAGCCACGGACCCTGGCGTTAAGAGTCACGGACCCTGGCGTTAAGAGTCACGGACCCTGGCGTTAAGAGTCACGGACCCTGGCGTTAAGAGCACGGACCCTGGCGTTAAGAGCCACGGACCCTGGCGTTAAGAGTCACGGACCCTGGCGTTAAGAGTCACGGACCCTGGCGTTAAGAGTCACGGACCCTGGCGTTAAGAGCACGGACCCTGGCGTTAAGAGCCACGGACCCTGGCGTTAAGAGTCACGGACCCTGGCGTTAAGAGTCACGGACCCTGGCGTTAAGAGCCACGAACCCTGGCGTTAAGAGTCACGGACCCTGGCGTTAAGAGCCACGGACCCTGGCGTTAAGAGTCACGGACCCTGGCGTTAAGAGTCACGGACCCTGGCGTTAAGAGTCACGGACCCTGGCGTTAAGAGTCACGGACCCTGGCGTTAAGAGTCACGGACCCTGGCGTTAAGAGTCACGGACCCTGGCGTTAAGAGCCACGGACCCTGGCGTTAAGAGTCACGGACCCTGGCGTTAAGAGCCACGGACCCTGGCGTTAAGAGTCACAGACCCTGGCGTTAAGAGTCAAAGACCCTGGCGTTAAGAGTCACGGACCCTGGCGTTAAGAGTCACGGACCCTGGCGTTAAGAGCACGGACCCTGGCGTTAAGAGCCACGGACCCTGGCGTTAAGAGTCACAGACCCTGGCGTTAAGAGTAACGGACCCTGGCGTTAAGAGCCACGGACCCTGGCGTTAAGAGTCACAGACCCTGGCGTTAAGAGTCACGGACCCTGGCGTTAAGAGTCACAGACCCTGGCGTTAAGAGTCACGACCCTGGCGTTAAGAGCCACGGACCCTGGCGTTAAGAGCCACGGACCCTGGCGTTAAGAGCCACGGACCCTGGCGTTAAGAGTCAAAGACCCTGGCGTTAAGAGCCACGGACCCTGGCGTTAAGAGTCACGGACCCTGGCGTTTAGAGTCACGGACCCTGGCGTTAAGAGTCACGGACCCTGGCGTTAAGAGCAACGGACCCTGGCGTTAAGAGCCACGGACCCTGGCGTTAAGAGTCAAAGACCCTGGCGTTAAGAGCCACGGACCCTGGCGTTAAGAGTCACGACCCTGGCGTTAAGAGCCACGGACCCTGGCGTTAAGAGTCAAAGACCCTGGCGTTAAGAGTCACGGACCCTGGCGTTAAGAGTCACGGACCCTGGCGTTAAGAGCACGGACCCTGGCGTTAAGAGCCACGGACCCTGGCGTTAAAAGTCACGGACCCTGGCGTTAAGAGTCACGGACCCTGGCGTTAAGAGCCACGAACCCTGGCGTTAAGAGCCACGGACCCTGGCGTTAAGAGCCACGGACCCTGGCGTTAAGAGTCACGGACCCTGGCGTTAAGAGCCACGGACCCTTGCGTTAAGAGTCACGGACCCTGGCGTTAAGAGTCACGGACCCTGGCGTTAAGAGTCACGGACCCTGGCGTTAAGAGCCACGGACCCTGGCGTTAAGAGTCACGGACCCTGGCGTTAAGAGCCACTGACCCTGGCGTTAAGAGTCAAAGACCCTGGCGTTAAGAGCCACGGACCCTGGCGTTAAGAGTCAAAGACCCTGGCGTTAAGAGTCACGGACCCTGGCGTTAAGAGTCACAGACCCTGGCGTTAAGAGTCACGGACCCTGGCGTTAAGAGTCACGGACCCTGGCGTTAAGAGTCACGGACCCTGGCGTTAAGAGCCACGGACCCTGGCGTTAAGAGTCACGGACCCTGGCGTTAAGAGCCACGGACCCTGGCGTCAAGAGTCACAGACCCTGGCGTTAAGAGTCAAGTCCCTGGCGTTAAGAGTCACGGACCCTGGCGTTAAGAGTCACGAACCCTGGCGTTAAGAGTCACGGACCCTGGCGT
>WNGS01003221.1:26636-71579 GCA_020271785.1 Procambarus virginalis
CTGGCTGACCTCAGTCACTTGGTTGTCAATTAACACTTAGAGGTGTGAGATCTAGGCCAGACAAGTGGCGTCTGTCAAATCCTGGTCTGTGACTCATATATCTCCATGTATGTATAAATAAATTAAACCAAACACCTTTACAGTGTTACATCTCCCCTTCTCCCCGAAAATAAAGTTTTTGCAACACTGCTAAAGCAAGCTAGCTGTGTGCGACAACTTTATTAACGGAAAAAATTACATCCTAGCTAACAAATATACATCATCCTACTCTAAAAATGAAATATGTAGACAGGCGTCCATTGTCTCTGGCTGGGCGACGTCACTGCTTGGTCCTGTAGATAGTCCTGTACCATATTTCTTCAACACAGCCGCATCTGTTGCTTCTCCGTAGTTAACGCACAACAACTCTTGCCAACCAGGAAGCCGTTACTACTTGAACTGCGCACAGGACCGTGGAATTCGGTTGTCCCAGCTGATCTGTAATTGGCCCTACGTCAGTCACCATGAGAGACGTATATTGGGGTTCTTCACAGCTATAGGGACTACAAATTTCGAGACCTCCATATAGTTGGCACCGTAGAAATCCCATCCTACTTCTTCCCTCCCAGTTGCTCCAGCACGCCTCCTTCAGAGAGCCACTTCTGACAGCCACATTAAGTCCGCACGACACAGGAGGAATCACTCAACAGAGCACCATGCTTGCAGGAGGGCGGCCAGTTAAGGCAAACGATCCTGTCTTGCAATTACGCTCCATGCAATGATGCTGACATCATCCATTCTAGATCATTTACATACAAGACAAGGAATGGAACTTGTCCGTATCACAAAATGTTATTACCATGTTTCAACTCTAAACATGTACTCATTCAAATCATGGAACCAGTAACCGCTGAGATTTTCTTATCTCAACTCCAAAATCTCTAGGGAACAAAGTTAAACACAGTTTAAATAATAACTTTTAATTATATTTCACATACTAAGTATCAATAATTTAAGCAAGTATAAATGTTCAAAGCTTAATATTCAAAGTGAGTCATCATCCAAGAATTCGAGAACCCTACAACTCGACTGCCCCTGATCATCACACACCACCTGTTTAGTGAACACGACAAAGTCCCTCAATGTTCAACTCACCAAGTGTCTCCGAGTCTTAAGAGTCTCCGTGGAATAGAGGAAGGGGGGGGGGGGGGTCTGTAGTTGACAGAGACCGTCCCGCCCCCGCCGGCAGACCGCCTGTCTGGACGGCTGGCCACGGCTGTCTGTTCTTCTGTCTATGGCTCTGCTTCTGCTGTCCTTCTCCTCTCTCCTGAATCGATATCTCTCCGAGTATATATTGGGAAACCTAGTGGCTAACTCCGCCCACAAGTTAGATAGCCTGGGGCACTCTACCAAACCACTCCTTAAACGTCGGCATGTTTGAAGGCTACCCGGCTCAATTATAAGATTAGCGAGAGCCAGGTGAGGTTCGCCTGGCTGACCTCAGGTCACTTGGTTGTCAATTAACACTTAGAGGTGTGAGATCTAGGCCAGACAAGTTGGCGTCTGTCAAATCCTTGTCTGTGACTCATATATCTCCATGTATGTATAAATAAAATTAAACCAAACACCTTTACAGTGTTACACCGGGCGTTAAGAGCCACGGGCCCTGGCGTTAAGAGTCAAAGACCCTGGCGTTAAGAGCCACGGACCCTGGCGTTAAGAGTCACGGACCCTGGCGTTTAGAGTCACGGACCCTGGCGTTAAGAGTCACAGACCCTGGCGTTAAGTGCAACGGACCCTGGCGTTAAGAGCCACGGACCCTGGCATTTAAGAGTCAAAGACCCTGGCGTTAAGAGCCACGGACCCTGGCGTTAAGAGTCACAGACCCTGGGGTTAAGAGCCACGGACCCTGGCGTTAAGAGTCAAAGACCCTGGCGTTAAGAGTCACGGACCCTGGTGTTAAGAGTCACGGACCCTGGCGTTAAGAGCAACGGACCCTGGCGTTAAGAGCCACGGACCCTGGCGTTAAAAGTCACGGACCCTGGCGTTAAGAGTCACGGACCCTGGCGTTAAGAGCCACGAACCCTGGCGTTAAGAGCCACGGACCCCGGCGTTAAGGGCCACGGACCCTGGCGTTAAGAGTCACGGACCCTGGCGTTAAGAGCCACGGACCCTGGCGTTAAGAGTCACGGACCCTGGCGTTAGGAGTCACGGACCCTGGCATTAAGAGCCACGGACCTTTGCGTTAAGAGTCACGGACCCTGGCGTTAAGAGTCACGGACCCTGGAGTTAAGAGTCACGGACCCTGGCGTTAAGAGCCACGGACCCTGGCGTTAAGAGTCACGGACCCTGGCGTTAAGAGCCACTGACCCTGGCGTTAAGAGTCAAAGACCATGGCGTTAAGAGCCACGGACCCTGGTGTTAAGAGTCAAAGACACTGGCGTTTAGAGTCACGGACCCTGGCGTTAAGAGTCACAGACCCTGGCGTTAAGAGTCACATACCCTGGCGTTAAGAGTCACGGACCCTGGCGTTAAGAGTCACGGACCCTGGCGTTAAGAGCCACGGACACTGGCGTTAAGAGTCACGGACCCTGGCGTTAAGAGCCACGGACCCTGGCGTTAAGAGTCACAGACCCTGTCGTTAAAAGTAACGTACCCTGGCGTTAAGAGCCACGGAACCTGGCGTTAAGAGTCACAGACCCTGGCGTTAAAAGTCACGGACCCTGGCGTTAAGAGTCACAGACCCTGGAGTTAAGAGTCAAAGACCGTGGCGTTAAGAGCCACGGACCCTGGCGTTAAGAGCCACGGACCCGGCCGTTAAGAGCCACGGGCCCTGGCGTTAAGAGTCAAAGACCCTGGCGTTAAGAGCCACGGACCCTGGTGTTAAGAGTCACGGACCCTGGCGTTTAGAGTCACGGACTCTGGCGTTAAGAGTCACGGACCCTGGCGTTAAGTGCAACGGACCCTGGCGTTAAGAGCCACGGACCCTGGCGTTAAGAGTCAAAGACCCTGGCGTTAAGAGTCACAGACCCTGGTGTTAAGAGCCACGGACCCTGGCGTTAAGAGTCAAAGACCCTGGCGTTAAGAGTCACGGACCCTGGTGTTAAGAGTCACGGACCCTGGCGTTAAGAGCAACGGACCCTGGCGTTAAGAGCCACGGACCCTGGCGTTAAAAGTCACGGACCCTGGCGTTAAGAGTCACGGACCCTGGCGTTAAGAGCCACGAACCCTGGCGTTAAGAGCCACGGACCCTGGCGTTAAGAGCCACGGACCCTGGCGTTAAGAGTCACGGACCCTGGCATTAAGAGCCACGGACCCTTGCGTTAAGAGTCACGGACCCTGGCGTTAAGAGTCACGGACCCTGGCGTTAAGAGTCACGGACCCTGGCGTTAAGAGCCACGGACCCTGGCGTTAAGAGTCACGGACCCTGGCGTTAAGAGCCACTGACCCTGGCGTTAAGAGTCAAAGACCCTGGCGTTAAGAGCCACGGACCCTGGTGTTAAGAGTCAAAGACCCTGGCGTTAAGAGTCACGGACCCTGGCGTTAAGAGTCACAGACCCTGGCGTTAAGAGTCACATACCCTGGCGTTAAGAGTCACGGACCCTGGCGTTAAGAGTCACGGACCCTGGCGTTAAGAGTCTCGGACCCTGGCGTTAAGAGCCACGGACCCTGGCGTTAAGAGTCACAGACCCTGGCGTTAAAAGTCACGTACCCTGGCGTTAAGAGCCACGGACCCTGGCGTTAAGAGTCACAGACCCTGGCGTTAAAAGTCACGGACCCTGGCGTTAAGAGCCACGGACCCTGGCGTTAAGAGTCACAGACCCTGGCGTTAAGAGTCACGGACCCTGGCGTTAAGAGTCACAGACTCTGGCGTTAAAAGTCAAAGACCGTGGCGTTAAGAGCCACGGACCCTGGCATTAAGAGCCACGGACCCTGGCGTTAAGAGCCACGGACCCTGGCGTTAAGAGCCACGGACCCTGGCGTTAAGAGTCACAGACCCTGGCGTTAAGAGCCAAGGACCCTGGCGTTAAGAGTCAAAGACCCTGGCGTTAAGAGCCACGGACCCTGGCGTTAAGAGCCACGGACCCTGGCGTTAAGAGTCACGGATCCTGGCGTTAAGAGTCACGGACCCTGGCGTTAAGAGTCACGGACCCTGGCGTTAAGAGCCACGGACCCTGGCGTTAAGAGTCACGGACCCTGGTGTTAAGAGTCACGGACCCTGGCGTTAAGAGCCACTGACTCTGGCTTTAAGAGCCAAAGACCCTGGCGTTAAAAGCCACGGACCCTGGCGTTAAGAGTCAAAGACCCTGGCGTTAAGAGTCACGGACCCTGGCGTTAAGAGTCACGGACCCTGGCGTTAAGAGTCACGGACCCTGGCGTTAAGAGTCACGGACCCTGGCGTTAAGAGCCACGGACCCTGGCGTTAAGAGTCACGGACCCTGGCGTTAAGAGCCACGGACCCTGGCGTTAAGAGTCACGGACCCTGGCGTTAAGAGTCACGGACCCTGGCGTTAAGAGTCACGGACCCTGGCGTTAAGAGTCACGGACCCTGGCGTTAAGAGTCACGGACCCTGGCGTTAAGAGTCACGGACCCTGGCGTTAAGAGTCACGGACCCTGGCGTTAAGAGCCACGGACCCTGGCGTTAAGAGTCACGGACCCTGGCGTTAAGAGTCACGGACCCTGGCGTTAAGAGCCACGGACCCTGGCGTTAAGAGCCACGGACCCTGGCGTTAAGAGTCACGGACCCTGGCGTTAAGAGTCACGGACCCTGGCGTTAAGAGTCACAGACCCTGGCGTTAAGAGTCACAGACCCTGGCGTTAAGAGTCACGGACCCTGGCGTTAAGAGTCACAGACCCTGGCGTTAAGAGTCACGGACCCTGGCGTTAAGAGTCACGGACCCTGGCGTTAAGAGTCACGACCCTGGCGTTAAGAGTCACGGACCCTGGCGTTAAGAGTCACGGACCCTGGCGTTAAGAGCCACGGACCCTGGCGTTAAGAGTCACAGACCCTGGCGTTAAGAGTCACGGACCCTGGCGTTAAGAGCCACGGACCCTGGCGTTAAGAGTCACAGACCCTGGCGTTAAGAGTCACGGACCCTGGCGTTAAGAGTCACAGACCCTGGCGTTAAGAGTCAAAGACCCTGGCGTTAAGAGCCACGGACCCTGGCGTTAAGAGCCACAGACCCTGGCGTTAAGAGCCACGGACCCTGGCGTTAAGAGTCAAAGACCCTGGCGTTAAGAGCCACGGACCCTGGCGTTAAGAGTCACGGACCCTGGCGTTAAGAGTCACGGACCCTGGCGTTAAGAGTCACGGACCCTGGCGTTAAGAGCACGGACCCTGGCGTTAAGAGCCACGGACCCTGGCGTTAAGAGTCAAAGACCCTGGCGTTAAGAGTCACGGACCCTGGTGTTAAGAGTCACGGACCCTGGCGTTAAGAGCAACGGACCCTGGCGTTAAGAGCCACGGACCCTGGCGTTAAGAGTCACGGACCCTGGCGTTAAGAGTCACGGACCCTGGCGTTAAGAGCCACGAACCCTGGCGTTAAGAGCCACGGACCCTGGCGTTAAGAGCCACGGACCCTGGCGTTAAGAGTCACGGACCCTGGCGTTAAGAGCCACGGACCCTGGCGTTAAGAGTCACGGACCCTGGCGTTAAGAGTCACGGACCCTGGCGTTAAGAGTCACGGACCCTGGCGTTAAGAGCCACGGACCCTGGCGTTAAGAGTCACGGACCCTGGCGTTAAGAGCCACTGACCCTGGCGTTAAGAGTCAAAGACCCTGGCGTTAAGAGCCACGGACCCTGGCGTTAAGAGTCAAAGACCCTGGCGTTAAGAGTCACGGACCCTGGCGTTAAGAGTCACAGACCCTGGCGTTAAGAGTCACATACCCTGGCGTTAAGAGTCACGGACCCTGGCGTTAAGAGTCACGGACCCTGGCGTTAAGAGCCACGGACCTGGCGTTAAGAGTCACGGACCCTGGCGTTAAGAGCCACGGACCCTGGCGTTAAGAGTCACAGACCCTGGCGTTAAGAGTCAAAGACCCTGGCGTTAAGAGTCACGGACCCTGGCGTTAAGAGTCACGGACCCTGGCGTTAAGAGCCACGGACCCTGGCGTTGGCGTTAAGAGTCACAGACCCTGGCGTTAAGAGTAACGGACCCTGGCGTTAAGAGCCACGGACCCTGGCGTTAAGAGTCACAGACCCTGGCGTTAAGAGTCACGGACCCTGGCGTTAAGAGTCACAGACCCTGGCGTTAAGAGTCAAAGACCGTGGCGTTAGAGCCACGGACCCTGGCGTTAAGAGCCACGGACCCGGCCGTTAAGAGCCACGGCCCTGGCGTTAAGAGTCAAAGACCCTGGCGTTAAGAGCCACGGACCCTGGCGTTAAGAGACACGGACCCTGGCGTTAAGAGTCACGGACTCTGGCGTTAAGAGTCACGGACCCTGGCGTTAAGAGCAACGGACCCTGGCGTTAAGAGCCACGGACCCTGGCGTTAAGAGTCAAAGACCCTGGCGTTAAGAGCCACGGACCCTGGCGTTAAGAGTCACAGACCCTGGTGTTAAGAGCCACGGACCCTGGCGTTAAGAGTCAAAGACCCTGGCGTTAAGAGTCACGGACCCTGGTGTTAAGAGTCACGGACCCTGGCGTTAAGAGCAACGGACCCTGGCGTTAAGAGCCACGGACCCTGGCGTTAAAAGTCACGGACCCTGGCGTTAAGAGTCACGGACCCTGGCGTTAAGAGCCACGAACCCTGGCGTTAAGAGCCACGGACCCTGGCGTTAAGAGCCACGGACCCTGGCGTTAAGAGTCACGGACCCTGGCATTAAGAGCCACGGACCCTTGCGTTAAGAGTCACGGACCCTGGCGTTAAGAGTCACGGACCCTGGCGTAAGAGTCACGGACCCTGGCGTTAAGAGCCACGGACCCTGGCGTTAAGAGTCACGGACCCTGGCGTTAAGAGCCACTGACCCTGGCGTTAAGAGTCAAAGACCCTGGCGTTAAGAGCCACGGACCCTGNAAGAGTTCTGAAAAGAAAACTTGTAATAAATCTTGTAATAAAGCCAAGTACAGTTTCCACAACTTTAAGTGAAGGGTCAAGAAGCATTACCTGAGCGAGGCTCTTAGGACAGGCCCCCAATATATGTGACGAGAAAAATAAATGGTATTGCAGTCTCTCTAGGCAGATGGAATGCCAGTCACATAAAATAAAAAAATAGTAAAAAAAGGGGGGAAAATGTTAAACTGCAAGTTGTCTTCACTGTGAGGTAACTGTAGGATAAGACAGAGGGAATAAATTAAAAATACTTTACTTTGATAGAAAACTGAAATTAAAGAAATTACAAAACATAAAATAATATCCAGGCTTGGCTCTAACACAAAGTGTACAAAACAAACAAGATGAACAATCAAATTTACATTACTTTAACCTTGAGGTTACCTTGAGGTGCTTCCGGGGCTTAGCGTCCCCACGGCCCGGTCACCGACCAGGCCTCCTGGTTGCTGGACTGATCAACCAGGCTGTTGGACGCGGCTGCTCGCAGCCTGACATATGAGTCACAGCCTGGTTGATCAGGTATCCTTTGGAGGTGCTTATCCAGTTCTCTCTTGAACACTGTGAGGGGTTTGCCAGTTATGCCCCTTATGTGTAGCGGAGCGTGTTGAACAGTCTCGGGCCTCTGATGTTGATAGAGTTCTCTCTCAGAGTACCTGTTGCACCTCTGCTTTTCAACGGGGGTATTCTGCACATCCTGCCATGTCTTCTGGTCTCATGTGATGTTATTTCTGTGTGCAGGTTTGGGACCAGCCCCTATAATATTTTCCACGTGTAAATTATTATGTATCTCTCCCGCCTGCGCTCAAGGGAGTACAGATTTAGGCTCTTTAGTCGGTCCCAATAGTTTAGATGTTTTACTGAGTGGATTCTAGCAGTAAAGGACCTCTGCACGCTCTCCAGGTCAGCAATTTCTCCAGCTTTGAAAGGGGCTGTCATTGTGCAGCAGTACTCCACTCTAGAGAGCACAAGCGTTTTGAAAAGTGTCATCATCGGTATAGCATCTCTAGTGTGAAAAGTTCTTGTTATCCAACCTGTCATTTTTCTTGCAGTTGTGACGGCTACTTTATTGTGTTCTTTAAAGGTAAGGTCTTCCGACATGAGTACACCCAGATCCTTTACATTGCCTTTTCGTTCTATGTTATGATTTGTCTGAGTTTTGTACGTGGTTTCCGTTTTATATTTTCATTTTTTCCATAGCGCATGAGCTGGAACTTATCTTCGTTAAACACCATATTATTTTCTGTAGCCCATAGAAAGACCTGATCTACATCTGACTGGAGGTTTGCCGTGTCCTCTATGTTGCCTACTCTCATGAAGATCCTAGTGTCATCTGCAAAGGATGATACAGTGCTATAGGTTGTGTTCTTGTCTATGTCCGATATGAGGATGAGAAAAAGTACTGGAGCAAGCACAGTACCCTGGGGACTGAGCTCTTCACGGTTGATGGGCTGGATTTTATTTTGTTGACTATTACACATTGGGTTCTGTTGGTCAGGAAATTGTAGATCCATCTGCCTATTTTTCCGGTAATTCCTTTTGAACGCATTTTATGTGCAATAACACCATGGTCACATTTATCAAAAGCTTTGGCGAAATCTGTGTAAATTACATCAGCGTTTTGTTTGTCTTCCATAGCATCTAATGCCATATCATAGTGGTCCAGCAACTGCGACAGGCAAGAGCGCCCTGTTCTGAAACCATGTTGTCCGGGGTTATGGAGATGCTGTGATTCCCTGTATTTTGTGAGATTACTTCTTAGCACTCTCTCAAAAATGTTTATGATGTGCGATGTTAACGCTATCGGTCTGTAATTTTTTGCCTCGGCCTTATTTCCTCCTTTATGAAGTGGTGCTATCTCTGCTGTTTTTAGTATGTCAGGAATAACGCCAGTATCTAGGCTTTGTCTCCACAGAATGTGAAGGGCCTGCGAAGTGTTTTTTTACAGTTCTTGATGAATATGGAGTTCCAAGAATCCGGCCTGGTGCAGAGTGCATAGGCATACTGTTTATGGCTTCTTCAAAATCCAGTGGGGATAGGGTGACGTCTGATATATGATTTGATGTTGGTATAATATCCATGAAAAATTCATTTGGGTTATCAATCTTTAGTGCGTTTAATGGCTCGCTGAAAACAGAGTCGTACTGCTTCCTCAGTAGCTCGCTCATTTCTTTGTTGTCATCGGTGAAAGTTCCATCTCCCTTTCGCAGGGGCCCGATACTAGATGTGGTTTTTTATCTTGATTTTGCATAGGAGAAAAAATATTTGGATTTCTCTCTATTTCACTGATGGCCTTTTGTTCTCTTTGCCTCTCCTGGGTTTTGTATGATTCTTGTAGCTTGAGCTCAATTGTTTCCATTTCTCTACCTAACCTTCTTCGCCGTTCTTGAGATAGGGTGCGACTCTCAAGTTGTTCCGCGATTCGTTTTCTTCGCCTATATAGGGAACGACGTTCTCGTTCCAATCTGCATCTCTTCCTCTTTTTTCTTAGGGGGATGCGGTTTGAACATATTTCTAGTGCTACTGAGCTTATTTTTTCCAGGCACTGGTTCAGGTTCGCATTTTCTAGCTGTTCTTCCCAGTTTATTTCTGCAAAGTCCTGGTTTATTTGCTCCCAGTTTATCTGTTTATTATTGAAGTTGAATTTGCTGAAATCTCTTTCACCGGGAATCTGGACTGGTTTTGAAGGTCCATTCCCCATGGTTGTCATAACTTCAATTAAGTTGTGATCTGAGTAACAGGTATTTGTAATCATTATGTTCCTGATCAATTCATCATTATTAGTGAAAATGAGGTCCAGCGTGTTCTCCTTCCTAGTTGGTTCTACTATTTGCTGGTTAAATGGCAAACCTGTCGCACATCCGTAGCAGGTCATTTGTATGTGCCTGTTCATTAAGGCTACTTCCTGGTATTCTTTCTGATATTACTGTATTAGCCAGGTGCTTCCATTTCAGGTGCCGTAGGTTGAAGTCCCCAAGCAGGATGATGTTCGGAGCTGGATTTGTGAGGTTTTCCAAGCAGTGTTCTATTTCATTAGTTGGTCTTTAAACTGCTGAGGGTTTGCCTCCGGTGACTTATATACAAGGACAATAACTACATTTAGAATCTCTATTTTGATTATCAGCACTTCCACCATATCATTTGAGGTGTTTAGCAGCTCAGTACAGATGAGTGTGTCTTTGATGTATAGGCTGAACCCACCCTGAAGCCGGTGTTTCCTATCACATCTGAAAAGATTGTACTCTGAGATCCATATTTCACCATCATGGTAGTCCTTTGTGTGGGTTTCTGTTAGGGCTGCAAACACTGCATTTGCCTCATGATGCCTCATTTGTCCATCTATAAAGTCAACTTTGTTGGATTTGCGTGTTTTTATACCTTGAATGTTGGCAAATATAAATGATGTTATCGTGGTAGTGGAAGTGCTGGATGCCTTACTTGGTGTTAATATCTGAGGCTCCGGTAAAGAGGCCACTGTGTTTGCGTCCAGGGTGTGTTGTTTTCGAAGTAATTCATCCAGTTTCGGTAGTGGGGCGAGTGTTGTGTGGTGTAGTACCTGTGTGTTTGTTGGTAATGTATATTCCAGTCTTCAGGTGTGCAATTGCACACCTGCTACAGGTGTAGCGCACGGTCTACATCTCTATTTACCTTACTACCCAGGCGTTAAGAGCCACGGACCCTGGCGTTAAGAGTCACGGACCCTGGCGTTAAGAGTCACGGACCCTGGCGTCAAGAATCACGGACCCTGGCGTTAAGAGCCACGGACCCTGGCGTTAAGAGTCACAGACCCTGGCGTTAAGAGTCAAAGACCCTGGCGTTAAGAGCCACGGACCCTGGCGTTAAAAGTCAAAGACCCTGGCGTTAAGAATCACGGACCCTGGCGTTAAGAGTCGCGGACCCTGGCGTTAAGAGCCACGGACCCTGGCGGTAAGTGTCAAAGAACCTGGCGTTAAGAGTCACGGACCCTGGCGTTAAGAGTCACAGACCCTGGCGTTAAGAGTCACAGACCCTGGCGTTAAGAGTCACGGACCCTGGCGTTAAGAGTCACGGACCCTGGCGTTAAGAGTCACGGACCCTGGCGTTAAGAGCCACGGACCCTGGCGTTAAGAGTCAAAGACCCTGGCGTTAAGAGTCACGGACCCTGGCGTTAAGAGTCACGGACACTGGCGTTAAGAGTCACGGACCCTAGCGTTAAGAGTCACGGACCCTGGCGTTAAGAGCCACGGACCCTGGCGTTAAGAGTCACGGACCCTGGTGTTAAGAGACACGGACCTGGCGTTAAGAGCCACGGACCCTGGCGTTAAGAGTCACGGACCCTGGCGTTAAGAGTCACGGACCTTGGCGTTAAGAGCCACGGACCCTGGCGTTAAGAGCCACGGACCCTGGCGTTAAGAGTCACGGACCCTGGCGTTAAGAGCCACGGACCCTGGCGTTAAGAGTCACGGACCCTGGTGTTAAGAGTCACGGACCCTGGCGTTAAGAGCCACTGACCCTGGTGTTAAGAGTCAAAGACCCTGGCGTTAAGAGCCACGGACCCTGGCGTTAAGAGTAAAAGACCCTGGCGTTAAGAGTCACGGACCCTGGCGTTAAGAGTCACGGACCCTGGCGTTAAGAGCCACGGACACTGGCGTTAAGAGTCACGGGCCCTGGCGTTAAGAGCCACGGACCCTGGCGTTAAGAGTCACAGACCCTGGCGTTAAGAGTCACAGACCCTGGCGTTAAGAGTCACAGACCCTGGCGTTAAGAGTCACGGACCCTGGCGTTAAGAGCCACGGACCCTGGCGTTAAGAGTCACAGACCCTGGCGTTAAGAGTCACAGACCCTGGCGTTAAGAGTCACGGACCCTGGCGTTAAGAGCCACGGACCCTGGCGTTAAGAGTCACGAACCCTGGCGTTAAGAGTCACGGACCCTGGCGTTAAGAGCCACGGACCCTGGCGTTAAGAGTCACGGACCCTGGCGTTAAGAGCCACGGACCCTGGCGTTAAGAGTCAAAGACCCTGGCGTTAAGAGTCACGGACCCTGGCGTTAAGAGTCACGGACCCTGGCGTTAAGAGTCACAGACCCTGGCGTTAAGAGTCACGGACCCTGGCGTTAAGAGCCACGGACCCTGGCGTTAAGAGTCACGGACCCTGGCGTTAAGAGCCACGGACCCTGGCGTTAAGAGTCACGGACCCTGGCGTTAAGAGCCACGGACACTGGCGTTAAGAGTCACGGACCCTGGCGTTAAGAGTCACGGACCCTGGCGTTAAGAGCCACGGACCCTGGCGTTAAGAGTCACGGACCCTGGCGTTAAGAGCCACGGACCCTGGCGTTAAGAGTCACGGACCTGGCGTTAAGAGCCACGGACCCTGGCGTTAAGAGCCACGGACCCTGGCGTTAAGAGTCACAGACCCTGGCGTTAAGAGTCACGGACCCTGGCGTTAAGAGCCACGGACCCTGGCGTTAAGAGTCACAGACCCTGGCGTTAAGAGTCACGGACCCTGGCGTTAAGAGCCACGGACCCTGGCGTTAAGAGTCACGGACCCTGGCGTTAAGAGTCACGGACCCTGGCGTTAAGAGTCACGGACCCTGGCGTTAAGAGCCACAGACCCTGGCGTTAAGAGTCACGGACCCTGGCGTTAAGAGCCACGGACCCTGGCGTTAAGAGTCACAGACCCTGGCGTTAAGAGTCACGGACCCTGGCGTTAAGAGCCACGGACCCTGGCGTTAAGAGTCACGGACCCTGGCGTTAAGAGTCACGGACCCTGGCGTTAAGAGCCACGGACCCTGGCGTTAAGAGTCACGGACCCTGGCGTTAAGAGCCACGGACCCTGGCGTTAAGAGTCAAAGACCCTGGCGTTAAGAGTCACGGACCCTGGCGTTAAGAGTCACGGACCCTGGCGTTAAGAGCCACAGACCCTGGCGTTAAGAGTCACGGACCCTGGCGTTAAGAGTCACGGACCCTGGCGTTAAGAGTCACGGACCCTGGCGTTAAGAGCCACGGACCCTGGCGTTAAGAGTCACGGACCCTGGCGTTAAGAGCCACGGACCCTGGCGTTAAGAGTCAAAGACCCTGGCGTTAAGAGTCACGGACCCTGGCGTTAAGAGTCACGGACCCTGGCGTTAAGAGTCACAGACCCTGGCGTTAAGAGTCACGGACCCTGGCGTTAAGAGCCACGGACCCTGGCGTTAAGAGTCACGGACCCTGGCGTTAAGAGCCACGGACCCTGGCGTTAAGAGTCACGGACCCTGGCGTTAAGAGCCACGGACCCTGGCGTTAAGAGTCACGGACCCTGGCGTTAAGAGTCACGGACCCTGGCGTTAAGAGTCACGGACCCTGGCGTTAAGAGCCACGGACCCTGGCGTTAAGAGTCAAAGACCCTGGCGTTAAGAGTCACGGACCCTGGCGTTAAGAGTCACAGACCCTGGCGTTAAGAGTCACAGACCCTGGCGTTAAGAGTCACGGACCCTGGCGTTAAGAGTCACGGACCCTGGCGTTAAGAGTCAAAGACCCTGGCGTTAAGAGTCACGGACCCTGGCGTTAAGAGTCACGGACCCTGGCGTTAAGAGTCACGGACCCTGGCGTTAAGAGTCACGGACCCTGGCGTTAAGAGCCACGGACCCTGGCGTTAAGAGTCACGGACCCTGGCGTTAAGAGCCACGGACCCTGGCGTTAAGAGTCACGGACCCTGGCGTTAAGAGTCAAAGACCCTGGCGTTAAGAGCCACGGACCCTGGCGTTAAGAGTCACAGACCCTGGCGTTAAGAGCCACGGACCCTGGCGTTAAGAGTCACAGACCCTGGCGTTAAGAGTCACGGACCCTGGCGTTAAGAGCCACGGACCCTGGCGTTAAGAGCCACGGACCCTGGCGTTAAGAGCCACGGACCCTGGCGTTAAGAGTCACGGACCCTGGCGTTAAGAGTCACGGACCCTGGCGTTAAGAGCCACGGACCCTGGCGTTAAGAGTCACGGACCCTGGCGTTAAGAGTCACGGACCCTGGCGTTAAGAGTCACGGACCCTGGCGTTAAGAGTCACGGACCCTGGCGTTAAGAGTCACGGACCCTGGCGTTAAGAGTCACGGACCCTGGCGTTAAGAGTCACGGACCCTGGCGTTAAGAGCACGGACCCTGGCGTTAAGAGCCACGGACCCTGGCGTTAAGAGTCACGGACCCTGGCGTTAAGAGTCACGGACCCTGGCGTTAAGAGCCACGGACCCTGGCGTTAAGAGCCACGGACCCTGGCGTTAAGAGTCACGGACCCTGGCGTTAAGAGTCACGGACCCTGGCGTTAAGAGCCACGGACCCTGGCGTTAAGAGTCACGGACCCTGGCGTTAAGAGTCACGGACCCTGGCGTTAAGAGTCACGGACCCTGGCGTTAAGAGTCACGGACCCTGGCGTTAAGAGCCACGGACCCTGGCGTTAAGAGTCACGGACCCTGGCGTTAAGAGTCACGGACCCTGGCGTTAAGAGTCACAGACCCTGGCGTTAAGAGTCACAGACCCTGGCGTTAAGAGTCACGGACCCTGGCGTTAAGAGTCACGGACCCTGGCGTTAAGAGTCACGGACCCTGGCGTTAAGAGCCACGGACCCTGGCGTTAAGAGTCACAGACCCTGTCGTTAAAAGTAACGTACCCTGGCGTTAAGAGCCACGGACCCTGGCGTTAAGAGTCACAGACCCTGGCGTTAAAAGTCACGGACCCTGGCGTTAAGAGTCACAGACCCTGGCGTTAAGAGTCAAAGACCCTGGCGTTAAGAGCCACGGACCCTGGCGTTAAGAGCCACGGACCCTGGCGTTAAGAGCCACGGACCCTGGCGTTAAGAGTCAAAGACCCTGGCGTTAAGAGCCACGGACCCTGGCGTTAAGAGTCACGGACCCTGGCGTTAAGAGTCACGGACCCTGGCGTTAAGAGTCACGGACCCTGGCGTTAAGAGCAACGGACCCTGGCGTTAAGAGCCACGGACCCTGGCGTTAAGAGTCAAAGACCCTGGCGTTAAGAGCCACGGACCCTGGCGTTAAGAGTCACAGACCCTGGCGTTAAGAGCCACGGACCCTGGCGTTAAGAGTCAAAGACCCTGGCGTTAAGAGTCACGGACCCTGGCGTTAAGAGTCACGGACCCTGGCGTTAAGAGCACGGACCCTGGCGTTAAGAGCCACGGACCCTGGCGTTAAAGTCACGGACCCTGGCGTTAAGAGTCACGGACCCTGGCGTTAAGAGCCACGAACCCTGGCGTTAAGAGCCACGGACCCTGGCGTTAAGAGCCACGGACCCTGGCGTTAAGAGTCACGGACCCTGGCGTTAAGAGCCACGGACCCTGGCGTTAAGAGTCACGGACCCTGGCGTTAAGAGTCACGGACCCTGGCGTTAAGAGTCACGGACCCTGGCGTTAAGAGCCACGGACCCTGGCGTTAAGAGTCACGGACCCTGGCGTTAAGAGCCACGGACCCTGGCGTTAAGAGTCAAAGACCCTGGCGTTAAGAGCCACGGACCCTGGCGTTAAGAGTCAAAGACCCTGGCGTTAAGAGTCACGGACCCTGGCGTTAAGAGTCACAGACCCTGGCGTTAAGAGTCACATACCCTGGCGTTAAGAGTCACGGACCCTGGCGTTAAGAGTCACGGACCCTGGCGTTAAGAGCCACGGACCCTGGCGTTAAGAGTCACGGACCCTGGCGTTAAGAGCCACGGACCCTGGCGTTAAGAGTCACAGACCCTGGCGTTAAGAGTCAAAGACCCTGGCGTTAAGAGTCACGGACCCTGGCGTTAAGAGTCACGGACCCTGGCGTTAAGAGTCACGGACCCTGGCGTTAAGAGTCACGGACCCTGGCGTTAAGAGCCACGGACCCTGGCGTTAAGAGTCACAGACCCTGGCGTTAAGAGTCACGGACCCTGGCGTTAAGAGTCAAACCCTGGCGTTAAGAGTCACGGACCCTGGCGTTAAGAGTCACGGACCCTGGCGTTAAGAGTCACAGACCCTGGCGTTAAGAGTCACGGACCCTGGCGTTAAGAGTCAAACACCCTGGCGTTAAGAGTCACGGACCCTGGCGTTAAGAGTCACGGACCCTGGCGTTAAGAGTCACGGACCCTGGCGTTAAGAGCCACGGACCCTGGCGTTAAGAGTCACGACCCTGGCGTTAAGAGTCACGGACCCTGGCGTTAAGAGCCACGGACCCTGGCGTTAAGAGTCACAGACCCTGGCGTTAAGAGTCACGGACCCTGGCGTTAAGAGTCACAGACCCTGGCGTTAAGAGTCACGGACCCTGGCGTTAAGAGCCACGGACCCTGGCGTTAAGAGCCACGGACCCTGGCGTTAAGAGTCACGGACCCTGGCGTTAAGAGCCACGGACCCTGGCGTTAAGAGTCACGGACCCTGGCGTTAAGAGTCACGGACCCTGGCGTTAAGAGTCACGGACCCTGGCGTTAAGAGTCACGGACCCTGGCGTTAAGAGTCCACGGACCCTGGCGTTAAGAGTCACGGACCCTGGCGTTAAGAGTCACGGACCCTGGCGTTAAGAGTCACGGACCCTGGCGTTAAGAGCCACGGACCCTGGCGTTAAGAGCCACGGACCCTGGCGTTAAGAGTCACGGACCCTGGCGTTAAGAGCCACGGACCCTGGCGTTAAGAGTCACGGACCCTGGCGTTAAGAGCCACGGACCCTGGCGTTAAGAGTCACGGACCCTGGCGTTAAGAGTCACGGACCCTGGCGTTAAGAGTCACGGACCCTGGCGTTAAGAGTCCACGGACCCTGGCGTTAAGAGTCACGGACCCTGGCGTTAAGAGTCACGGACCCTGGCGTTAAGAGCACGGACCCTGGCGTTAAGAGTCACGACCCTGGCGTTAAGAGCCACGGACCCTGGCGTTAAGAGTCACGGACCCTGGCGTTAAGAGTCACGGACCCTGGCGTTAAGAGTCACGGACCCTGGCGTTAAGAGTCACGACCCTGGCGTTAAGAGTCACGGACCCTGGCGTTAAGAGTCACGGACCCTGGCGTTAAGAGTCACGGACCCTGGCGTTAAGAGTCACGGACCCTGGCGTTAAGAGCCACGGACCCTGGCGTTAAGAGTCACAGACCCTGGCGTTAAGAGTCACGGACCCTGGCGTTAAGAGTCACGGACCCTGGCGTTAAGAGTCACGGACCCTGGCGTTAAGAGTCACGGACCCTGGCGTTAAGAGTCACGGACCCTGGCGTTAAGAGCCACGGACCCTGGCGTTAAGAGTCACAGACCCTGGCGTTAAGAGTCACGGACCCTGGCGTTAAGAGCCACGGACCCTGGCGTTAAGAGTCACGGACCCTGGCGTTAAGAGTCACGGACCCTGGCGTTAAGAGTCACGGACCCTGGCGTTAAGAGTCACAGACCCTGGCGTTAAGAGTCACGGACCCTGGCGTTAAGAGCCACGGACCCTGGCGTTAAGAGCCACGGACCCTGGCGTTAAGAGCCACGGACCCTGGCGTTAAGAGCCACGGACCCTGGCGTTAAGAGTCACGGACCCTGGCGTTAAGAGCCACGGACCCTGGCGTTAAGAGTCACGGACCCTGGCGTTAAGAGTCACGGACCCTGGCGTTAAGAGTCACGGACCCTGGCGTTAAGAGTCACGGACCCTGGCGTTAAGAGTCACGGACCCTGGCGTTAAGAGCCACGGACCCTGGCGTTAAGAGTCACGGACCCTGGCGTTAAGAGCCACGGACCCTGGCGTTAAGAGTCACGGACCCTGGCGTTAAGAGTCACGGACCCTGGCGTTAAGAGTCACGGACCCTGGCGTTAAGAGCCACGGACCCTGGCGTTAAGAGTCACGGACCCTGGCGTTAAGAGTCACGGACCCTGGCGTTAAGAGCCACGGACCCTGGCGTTAAGAGTCACGGACCCTGGCGTTAAGAGCCACGGACCCTGGCGTTAAGAGTCACGGACCCTGGCGTTAAGAGTCACGGACCCTGGCGTTAAGAGTCACGGACCCTGGCGTTAAGAGTCACGGACCCTGGCGTTAAGAGTCACGGACCCTGGCGTTAAGAGTCACGGACCCTGGCGTTAAGAGCCACGGACCCTGGCGTTAAGAGTCACGGACCCTGGCGTTAAGAGTCACGGACCCTGGCGTTAAGAGTCACGGACCCTGGCGTTAAGAGTCACGGACCCTGGCGTTAAGAGTCACGGACCCTGGCGTTAAGAGCCACGGACCCTGGCGTTAAGAGTCACGGACCCTGGCGTTAAGAGTCACGGACCCTGGCGTTAAGAGCCACGGACCCTGGCGTTAAGAGTCAAAGACCCTGGCGTTAAGAGTCACGGACCCTGGCGTTAAGAGTCACGGACCCTGGCGTTAAGAGTCACGGACCCTGGCGTTAAGAGTCACGGACCCTGGCGTTAAGAGTCACGGACCCTGGCGTTAAGAGTCACGGACCCTGGCGTTAAGAGTCACGGACCCTGGCGTTAAGAGCCACGGACCCTGGCGTTAAGAGTCACGGACCCTGGCGTTAAGAGTCACGGACCCTGGCGTTAAGAGTCACGGACCCTGGCGTTAAGAGTCACGGACCCTGGCGTTAAGAGCCACGGACCCTGGCGTTAAGAGCCACGGACCCTGGCGTTAAGAGTCACGGACCCTGGCGTTAAGAGTCACGGACCCTGGCGTTAAGAGCCACGGACCCTGGCGTTAAGAGTCACGGACCCTGGCGTTAAGAGTCACGGACCCTGGCGTTAAGAGTCACGGACCCTGGCGTTAAGAGTCACGGACCCTGGCGTTAAGAGTCACGGACCCTGGCGTTAAGAGTCACGGACCCTGGCGTTAAGAGTCACGGACCCTGGCGTTAAGAGTCACGGACCCTGGCGTTAAGAGTCCACGGACCCTGGCGTTAAGAGTCACGGACCCTGGCGTTAAGAGTCACGGACCCTGGCGTTAAGAGTCACGGACCCTGGCGTTAAGAGTCACGGACCCTGGCGTTAAGAGTCACGGACCCTGGCGTTAAGAGTCACGGACCCTGGCGTTAAGAGCCACGGACCCTGGCGTTAAGAGTCACGGACCCTGGCGTTAAGAGCCACGGACCCTGGCGTTAAGAGTCACGGACCCTGGCGTTAAGAGTCACGGACCCTGGCGTTAAGAGTCACGGACCCTGGCGTTAAGAGTCACGGACCCTGGCGTTAAGAGTCACGGACCCTGGCGTTAAGAGTCACGGACCCTGGCGTTAAGAGTCACGGACCCTGGCGTTAAGAGTCACGGACCCTGGCGTTAAGAGTCACGGACCCTGGCGTTAAGAGTCACGGACCCTGGCGTTAAGAGTCACGGACCCTGGCGTTAAGAGCCACGGACCCTGGCGTTAAGAGTCACGGACCCTGGCGTTAAGAGTCACGGACCCTGGCGTTAAGAGTCACGGACCCTGGCGTTAAGAGTCACGGACCCTGGCGTTAAGAGTCACGGACCCTGGCGTTAAGAGTCACGGACCCTGGCGTTAAGAGTCACGACCCTGGCGTTAAGAGCCACGGACCCTGGCGTTAAGAGTCACGGACCCTGGCGTTAAGAGTCACGGACCCTGGCGTTAAGAGTCACGGACCCTGGCGTTAAGAGTCACGACCCTGGCGTTAAGAGTCACGGACCCTGGCGTTAAGAGTCACGGACCCTGGCGTTAAGAGCCACGGACCCTGGCGTTAAGAGTCACGGACCCTGGCGTTAAGAGTCACGGACCCTGGCGTTAAGAGTCACAGACCCTGGCGTTAAGAGTCACGGACCCTGGCGTTAAGAGTCACGGACCCTGGCGTTAAGAGTCACGGACCCTGGCGTTAAGAGTCACGGACCCTGGCGTTAAGAGCCACGGACCCTGGCGTTAAGAGTCACGGACCCTGGCGTTAAGAGCCACGGACCCTGGCGTTAAGAGTCACGGACCCTGGCGTTAAGAGTCACGGACCCTGGCGTTAAGAGTCACGGACCCTGGCGTTAAGAGTCACGGACCCTGGCGTTAAGAGTCACGGACCCTGGCGTTAAGAGTCACGGACCCTGGCGTTAAGAGCCACGGACCCTGGCGTTAAGAGTCACGACCCTGGCGTTAAGAGCCACGGACCCTGGCGTTAAGAGTCACGGACCCTGGCGTTAAGAGTCACGGACCCTGGCGTTAAGAGTCACAGACCCTGGCGTTAAGAGTCACAGACCCTGGCGTTAAGAGTCACGGACCCTGGCGTTAAGAGTCACGGACCCTGGCGTTAAGAGTCACGGACCCTGGCGTTAAGAGTCACGGACCCTGGCGTTAAGAGCCACGGACCCTGGCGTTAAGAGTCACGGACCCTGGCGTTAAGAGTCACGGACCCTGGCGTTAAGAGTCACGGACCCTGGCGTTAAGAGTCACGAACCCTGGCGTTAAGAGTCACGGACCCTGGCGTTAAGAGTCACGGACCCTGGCGTTAAGAGTCACGGACCCTGGCGTTAAGAGTCACGACCCTGGCGTTAAGAGTCACGGACCCTGGCGTTAAGAGCCACGGACCCTGGCGTTAAGAGTCACGGACCCTGGCGTTAAAGTCACGGACCCTGGCGTTAAGAGTCACGGACCCTGGCGTTAAGAGTCACAGACCCTGGCGTTAAAAGTCACGGACCCTGGCGTTAAGAGCCACGGACCCTGGCGTTAAGAGTCACGGACCCTGGCGTTAAGAGCCACGGACCCTGGCGTTAAGAGTCACGGACCCTGGCGTAAGAGTCACAGACCCTGGCGTTAAGAGCACGGACCCTGGCGTTAAGAGTCAAAGACCCTGGCGTTAAGAGTCACGGACCCTGGCGGGGACCCTGGGTGTTAAGAGTCACGGACCCTGGCGTTAAGAGCCCGGACCCTGGCGTTAAGAGTCACGGACCCTGGCGTTAAGAGCCACGGACTGGCGTTAAGAGTCACGGACCCTGGCGTTAAGAGCCACGGACCCTGGCGTTAAGAGTCACGGACCCTGCGTTAAGAGTCCCGGACCCTGGCGTTAAGAGTCACGGACCCTGGCGTTAAGAGCCACGGACCCTGGCGTTAAGAGTCACGACCCTGGCGTTAAGAGTCACGGACCCTGGCGTTAAGAGCCACGGACCCTGGCTTTAAAGCCACGGACCTTGGCGTTAAGAGCCACGGACCCTGGCGTTAAGAGTCAAAGACCCTGGCGTTAAGAGTCACGGACCCTGGCGTTAAGAGTCACAACCCTGGCGTTAAGAGTCACAGACCCTGGCGTTAAGAGTCCACGGACCCTGGCGTTAAGAGACCCGGACCCTGGCGTTAAGAGTCACGGACCCTGGCGTTAAGAGTCACGGACCCTGGCGTTAAGAGCCACGGACCCTGGCGTTAAGAGTCCACGACCCTGGCGTTAAGAGTCACGGACCCCTGGCGTTTAAGAGTCACGGACCCTGGCGTTAAGAGCCACGGACCCTGCGTTAAGAGTCACGGACCCTGGTTAAGAGTCACGGACCCTGGCGTTAAGAGTCCACGGACCCTGGCGTAAGAGTCAAGACCCTGGCGTTAAGAGCCACGGACCCTGGCGTTAAGAGTCCAAACCCTGGCGTTAAGAGTCACGGACCCTGGCGTTAAGAGTCCCAGTCCCTGGCGTTAAGAGTCACGGACCCTGGCGTTAAGAGTCACGGACCCTGGCGTTAAGAGTCACGGACCCTGGCGTTAAGAGCCNAGAGCCACGGACCCTGGCGTTAAGAGCCACGGACCCTGGCGTTAAGAGTCACGGACCCTGGCGTTAAGAGCCACGGACCCTGGCGTTAAGAGTCCGGACCCTGGCGTTAAGAGCACGGACCCTGGCGTTAAGAGTCACGGACCCTGGCGTTAAGAGTCACGGACCCTGGCGTTAAGAGTCACGGACCCTGGCGTTAAGAGCCACGGACCCTGGCGTTAAGAGTCACGGACCCTGGCGTTAAGAGTCACGGACCCTGGCGTTAAGAGCACGGACCCTGGCGTTAAGAGTCAAAGACACACGACCTGGCGGTTAAGAGCCACGGACCCTGGCGTTAAGAGTCAAAGACCCTGGCGTTAAGAGTCACGGACCCTGGCGTTAAGAGTCACGGACCCTGGCGTTAACAGTCACAAGACCCTGGCGTTAAGAGTCACGGACCCTGGCGTTAAGAGTCACGGACCCTGGCGTTAAGAGTCACGGACCCTGGCGTTAAGAGTCACGGACCCTGGCGTTAAGAGCCACGGACCCTGGCGTTAAGAGTCACGGACCCTGGCGTTAAGAGTCACGGACCCTGGCGTTAAGAGTCACGACCTGGCGTTAAGAGTCACGAACCCTGGCGTTAAGAGTCACGGACCCTGGCGTTAAGAGTCACGGACCCTGGCGTTAAGAGCACGGACCCTGGCGTTAAGAGTCACAGACCCTGGCGTTAAAGTCACGGACCCTGGCGTTAAGAGCCACGGACCCTGGCGTTAAGAGTCACGGACCCTGGCGTTAAAGAGTCACGGACCCTGGCGTTAAGAGTCACGGACCCTGGCGTTAAGAGTCACGGACCCTGGCGTTAAAAGCCAAGACCCTGGCGTTAAGAGCCACGGACCCTGGCGTTAAGAGCCACGGACCCTGGCGTTAAGAGCCACGGACCCTGGCGTTAAGAGCACGGACCCTGGCGTTAAGAGTCACACGGACCCTGGCGTTAAGAGCCACGGACCTGGCGTTAAGAGTCAAAGACCCTGGCGTTAAGAGTCACGGACCCTGGCGTTAAGAGTCACGGACCCTGGCGTTAAGAGCCCGGACCCTGGCGTTAAGAGCCACGGACCCTGGCGTTAAGAGCCACGGACCCTGGCGCGTAAGAGTCACGGACCCTGGCGTTAAGAGCCACGGACCCTGGCGTTAAGAGCCACGGACCCTGGCGTTAAGAGTCACGGACCCTGGCGTTAAGAGTCACGGACCCTGGCGTTAAGAGCCACGGACCCTGGCGTTAAGAGTCACGGACCCTGGCGTTAAGAGTCACGGACCCTGGCGTTAAGAGCCACGGACCTGGCGTTAAGAGCCAAAGACCTGGCGTTAAGAGCCACGGACCCTGGCGTTAAGAGTCAAAGACCCTGGCGTAAGAGTCACGGACCCTGGCGTTAAGAGTCACAGACCTGGCGTTAAGAGTCACGGACCCTGGCGTTAAGAGTCACGGACCCTGGCGTTAAGAGTCACGGACCCTGGCGTTAAGAGCCACGGACCCTGGCGTTAAGAGTCACGGACCCTGGCGTTAAGAGCCACGGACCCTGGCGTTAAGAGTCACGGACCTGGCGTTAAGAGTCACGGACCTGGCGTTAAGAACAACCCTGGCGTTAAGAGTCACGGACCCTGGCGTTAAAGCCACGGACCCTGGCGTTAAGAGTCACGGACCCTGGCGTTAAGAGTCACGGACCCTGGCGTTAAGAGCACGGACCCTGGCGTTAAGAGTCACGGACCCTGGCGTTAAGAGCCACGGACCCTGGCGTTAAGAGTCAAAGACCCTGGCGTTAAGAGTCACGGACCCTGGCGTTAAGAGTCACAGACCCTGGCGTTAAGAGTCACGGACCCTGGCGTTAAGAGTCACGGACCCTGGCGTTAAGAGTCACGGACCCTGGCGTTAAGAGTCACGGACCCTGGCGTTAAGAGTCACGGACCCTGGCGTTAAGAGTCACGGACCCTGGCGTTAAGAGTCACGGACCCTGGCGTTAAGAGTCACGGACCTGGCGTTAAGAGTCACGGACCCTGGCGTTAAGAGCACGGACCCTGGCGTTAAGAGTCACAGACCCTGGCGTTAAGAGTCACGGACCCTGGCGTTAAGAGCCACGGAACCTGGCGTTAAGAGTCACAGACCCTGGCGTTAAGAGTCACGGACCCTGGCGTTAAGAGTCACGGACCCTGGCGTTAAGAGTCAAAGACCCTGGCGTTAAGAGCCACGGACCCTGGCGTTAAGAGCCACGGACCCGGCGTTAAGAGCCACGGACCCTGGCGTTAAGAGTCACGGACCCTGGCGTTAAGAGCCACGGACCCTGGCGTTAAGAGTCACGGACCCTGGCGTTTAGAGTCACGGACCCTGGCGTTAAGAGTCACGGACCCTGGCGTTAAGAGCCACGGACCCTGGCGTTAAGAGCCACGGACCCTGGCGTTAAGAGTCACGGACCTGGCGTTAAGAGTCACGGACCCTGGCGTTAAGAGTCACAGACCTGGCGTTAAGAGCCACGGACCCTGGCGTTAAGAGTCAAAGACCCTGGCGTTAAGAGTCACGGACCCTGGCGTTAAGAGTCACGGACCCTGGCGTTAAGAGCACGGACCCTGGCGTTAAGAGCCACGGACCCTGGCGTTAAGAGTCACGGACCCTGGCGTTAAGAGTCACGGACCCTGGCGTTAAGAGCCACGGACCCTGGCGTTAAGAGCCACGGACCCTGGCGTTAAGAGCCACGGACCCTGGCGTTAAGAGTCACGGACCCTGGCGTTAAGAGCCACGGACCCTGGCGTTAAGAGTCACGGACCCTGGCGTTAAGAGTCACGGACCCTGGCGTTAAGAGTCACGGACCCTGGCGTTAAGAGTCACGGACCCTGGCGTTAAGAGTCACGGACCCTGGCGTTAAGAGCCACTGACCCTGGCGTTAAGAGTCAAAGACCCTGGCGTTAAGAGCCACGGACCCTGGCGTTAAGAGTCAAAGACCCTGGCGTTAAGAGTCACGGACCCTGGCGTTAAGAGTCACAGACCCTGGCGTTAAGAGTCACGGACCCTGGCGTTAAGAGTCACGGACCCTGGCGTTAAGAGTCACGGACCCTGGCGTTAAGAGCCACGGACCTGGCGTTAAGAGTCACGGACCCTGGCGTTAAGAGCCACGGACCCTGGCGTTAAGAGTCACAGACCCTGGCGTTAAGAGTCAAAGACCCTGGCGTTAAGAGTCACGGACCCTGGCGTTAAGAGTCACGGACCCTGGCGTTAAGAGTCACGGACCCTGGCGTTAAGAGTCACGGACCCTGGCGTTAAGAGTCACGGACCCTGGCGTTAAGAGTCACGACCCTGGCGTTAAGAGTCACGGACCCTGGCGTTAAGAGTCACGGACCCTGGCGTTAAAGTCACGAACCTGGCGTTAAGAGTCACGGACCCTGGCGTTAAGAGTCACGGACCCTGGCGTTAAGAGTCACGGACCCTGGCGTTAAGAGTCAAAGACCCTGGCGTTAAGAGTCACGGACCCTGGCGTTAAGAGTCACGGACCCTGGCGTTAAGAGTCACGGACCCTGGCGTTAAGAGCCACGGACCCTGGCGTTAAGAGCACGGACCCTGGCGTTAAGAGTCACGGACCCTGGCGTTAAGAGTCACGGACCCTGGCGTTAAGAGTCACGGACCCTGGCGTTAAGAGTCACGGACCCTGGCGTTAAGAGTCAACGGACCCTGGCGTTAAGAGCCACGGACCCTGGCGTTAAGAGTCACGGACCCTGGCGTTAAGAGTCACGGACCCTGGCGTTAAGAGTCACGGACCCTGGCGTTAAGAGCCACGGACCCTGGCGTTAAGAGTCACGGACCCTGGCGTTAAGAGTCACGGACCCTGGCGTTAAGAGCCACGGACCCTGGCGTTAAGAGTCACGGACCCTGGCGTTAAGAGTCACGGACCCTGGCGTTAAGAGTCACGGACCCTGGCGTTAAGAGCCACGGACCCTGGCGTTAAGAGTCACGGACCCTGGCGTTAAGAGCCACGGACCCTGGCGTTAAGAGTCACGGACCCTGGCGTTAAGAGCCACGGACCCTGGCGTTAAGAGTCACGGACCTGGCGTTAAGAGTCACGGACCCTGGCGTTAAGAGTCACGGACCCTGGCGTTAAGAGTCACGGACCCTGGCGTTAAGAGTCACGGACCTGGCGTTAGAGCACGGACCTGGCGTTAAGAGCACGGACCCTGGCGTTAAGAGTCACGGACCCTGGCGTTAAGAGCACGGACCCTGGCGTTAAGAGTCACAGACCTGGCGTTAAGAGTCAAAGACCCTGGCGTTAAGAGTCACGGACCCTGGCGTTAAGAGTCACGGACCCTGGCGTTAAGAGTCACGGACCCTGGCGTTAAGAGTCACGGACCCTGGCGTTAAGAGTCACAGACCCTGGCGTTAAGAGAACGGACCCTGGCGTTAAGAGCCACGGACCCTGGCGTTAAGAGTCACGGACCCTGGCGTTAAGAGTCACGGACCCTGGCGTTAAGAGTCACGGACCCTGGCGTTAAGAGTCACAGACCCTGGCGTTAAGAGTCACGGACCCTGGCGTTAAGAGCCACGGACCTGGCGTTAAGAGCCACGGACCCTGGCGTTAAGAGTCAAAGACCCTGGCGTTAAGAGCCACGGACCCTGGCGTTAAGAGCCACGGACCCTGGCGTTAAGAGTCACGGACCTGGCGTTAAGAGTCACGGACCCTGGCGTTAAGAGCACGGACCCTGGCGTTAAGAGCACGGACCCTGGCGTTAAGAGTCAAGACCCTGGCGTTAAGAGTCACGGACCCTGGCGTTAAGAGTCACAGACCCTGGCGTTAAGAGCCACGGACCCTGGCGTTAAGAGTCAAAGACCCTGGCGTTAAGAGTCACGGACCCTGGCGTTAAGAGTCACGGACCCTGGCGTTAAGAGCACACGGACCCTGGCGTTAAGAGCCACGGACCCTGGCGTTAAAAGTCACGGACCCTGGCGTTAAGAGTCACGGACCCTGGCGTTAAGAGCCACGAACCTGGCGTTAAGAGCCACGGACCCTGGCGTTAAGAGCCACGGACCCTGGCGTTAAGACACGGACCCTGGCGTTAAGAGCCACGGACCCTGGCGTTAAGAGTCACGGACCCTGCGTTAAGAGTCACGGACCCTGGCGTTAAGAGTCACGGACCCTGGCGTTAAGAGCCACGGACCCTGGCGTTAAGAGTCACGGACCCTGGCGTTAAGAGCCACGGACCCTGGCGTTAAGAGTCAAAGACCCTGGCGTTAAGAGCCCGGACCTGGCGTTAAGAGTCAAAGACCCTGGCGTTAAGAGTCACGGACCCTGGCGTTAAGAGTCACAGACCCTGGCGTTAAGAGTCACAGACCCTGGCGTTAAGAGTCACGGACCCTGGCGTTAAGAGTCACGGACCCTGGCGTTAAGAGCCACGGACACTGGCGTTAAGAGTCACGGACCCTGGCGTTAAGAGCCACGGACCCTGGCGTTAAGAGTCACAGACCCTGGCGTTAAGAGTCAAAGACCCTGGCGTTAAGAGTCACGGACCCTGGCGTTAAGAGTCACGGACCCTGGCGTTAAGAGTCACGGACCCTGGCGTTAAGAGTCACGGAACCTGGCGTTAAGAGTCACGGACCCTGGCGTTAAGAGTCACGGACCCTGGCGTTAAGAGTCACGGACCCTGGCGTTAAGAGTCACGGACCTGGCGTTAAGAGTCACGGACCCTGGCGTTAAGAGTCACGGACCCTGGCGTAAGAGCCACGGACCCTGGCGTTAAGAGTCACGACCCTGGCGTTAAGAGTCACGGACCCTGGCGTTAAGAGTCAAACCCTGGCGTTAAGAGTCACGGACCCTGGCGTTAAGAGTCACGGACCCTGGCGTTAAGAGTCACGGACCTGGCGTTAAGAGCACGGACCCTGGCGTTAAGAGTCACGGACCCTGGCGTTAAGAGTCACGGACCCTGGCGTTAAGAGCCACGGACCCTGGCGTTAAGAGTCACGGACCCTGGCGTTAAGAGTCACGGACCTGGCGTTAGAGTCACGGACCCTGGCGTTAAGAGTCACGGACCCTGGCGTTAAGAGCCACGGACCCTGGCGTTAAGAGCCACGGACCCTGGCGTTAAGAGTCACGGACCCTGGCGTTAAGAGCCACGGACCCTGGCGTTAAGAGTCACGGACCCTGGCGTTAAGAGTCACGGACCCTGGCGTTAAGAGTCACGGACCTGGCGTTAAGAGCCACGGACCCTGGCGTTAAGAGCCACGGACCTGGCGTAAGAGTCACGGACCCTGGCGTTAAGAGTCACGGACCCTGGCGTTAAGAGTCACGGACCCTGGCGTTAAGAGTCACGGACCCTGGCGTTAAGAGTCACGGACCCTGGCGTTAAGAGTCACGGACCCTGGCTAAGAGTCACGGACCCTGGCGTTAAGAGTCACGGACCCTGGCGTTAAGAGCCACGGACCCTGGCGTTAAGAGTCACGGACCCTGGCGTTAAGAGTCACGGACCTGGCGTTAAGAGTCACGGACCCTGGCGTTAAGAGCCACGGACCCTGGCGTTAAGAGTCACGGACCTGGCGTTAAGAGTCACGGACCTGGCGTTAAGAGCCACGGACCCTGGCGTTAAGAGTCAAAGACCCTGCGTTAAGAGTCAAAGGACCCTGGCGTTAAGAGTCACGGACCCTGGCGTTAAGAGTCACAGACCCTGGCGTTAAGAGTCACAGACCCTGGCGTTAAGAGCAACGACCCTGGCGTTAAGAGTCACGGACCCTGGCGTTAAGAGTCACGGACCCTGGCGTTAAGAGCCAGGACCCTGGCGTTAAGAGTCACAGACCCTGGCGTTAAGAGCCACGGACCCTGGCGTTAAGAGTCACAGACCCTGGCGTTAAGAGTCACGGACCCTTGCGTTAAGAGTCACGGACCCTGGCGTTAAGAGTCACGGACCCTGGCGTTAAGAGTCACGGACCCTGGCGTTAAGAGTCACGGACCCTGGCGTAAGAGTCACGGACCCTGGCGTTAAGAGTCCACGGACCCTGGCGTTAAGAGTCACGGACCCTGGCGTTAAGAGTCAGACCCTGGCGTTAAGAGTCACGGACCCTGGCGTTAAGAGTCACGGACCCTGGCGTTAAGAGTCACGGACCTGGCGTTAAGAGCCACGGACCCTGGCGTTAAGAGTCACGGACCCTGGCGTTAAAGTCACGGACCCTGGCGTTAAGAGCCACGGACCTGGCGTTAAGAGTCAGACCCTGGCGTTAAGAGTCACGGACCTGGCGTTAAGAGTCACGGACCCTGGCGTTAAGAGTCAAAGACCCTGGCGTTAAGAGCCACGGACCCTGGCGTTAAGACCACGGACCCTGGCGTTAAGAGCCACGGACCCTGGCGTTAAGAGTCACGGACCCTGGCGTTAAGAGCCACGGACCCTGGCGTTAAGAGTCACGGACCCTGGCGTTAAGAGTCACGGACCCTGGCGTTAAGAGTCACGGACCCTGGCGTTAAGAGTCACGGACCCTGGCGTTAAGAGCCACGGACCCTGGCGTTAAGAGTCAAGACCCTGGCGTTAAGAGTCACGGACCCTGGCGTTAAGAGTCACGGACCCTGGCGTTAAGAGCCACGGACCCTGGCGTTAAGAGCCACGGACCCTGGCGTTAAGAGTCACGGACCCTGGCGTTAAGAGTCACGGACCCTGGCGTTAAGAGCCACGACCCTGGCGTTAAGAGCACGGACCCTGGCGTTAAGAGCACGGACCCTGGCGTTAAGAGTCACGGACCCTGGCGTTAAGAGCCACGGACCCTGGCGTTAAGAGTCACGGACCCTGGCGTTAAGAGTCACGGACCCTGGCGTTAAGAGTCACGGACCCTGGCGTTAAGAGCCACGGACCCTGGCGTTAAGAGTCACGGACCCTGGCGTTAAGAGTCACGGACCCTGGCGTTAAGAGTCACGGACCCTGGCGTTAAGAGCCACGGACCCTGGCGTTAAGAGTCACGGACCCTGGCGTTAAGAGTCACGGACCCTGGCGTTAAGAGTCACAGGACCTGGCGTTAAGAGTCACGGACCCTGGCGTTAAGAGTCACGGACCCTGGCGTTAAGAGTCACGGACCCTGGCGTTAAGAGTCACGGACCTGGCGTTAAGAGTCACGGACCCTGGCGTTAAGAGTCACGGACCCTGGCGTTAAGAGTCACGGACCCTGGCGTTAAGAGTCAAACCCTGGCGTTAAGAGTCACGGACCCTGGCGTTAAGAGTCACGGACCCTGGCGTTAAGAGTCACGGACCCTGGCGTTAAGAGTCACGGACCCTGGCGTTAAGAGTCACACCCTGGCGTTAAGAGTCACGGACCCTGGCGTTAAGAGTCACGGACCCTGGCGTTAAGAGTCACGGACCCTGGCGTTAANGGACCCTGGTGTTAAGAGTCACGGACCCTGGCGTTAAGAGCCACTGACCCTGGCGTTAAGAGTCACGGACCCTGGCGTTAAGAGCCACGGACCCTGGCGTTAAGAGCCACGGACCCTGGCGTTAAGAGTTAAAGACCCTGGCGTTAAGAGCCACGGACCCTGGCGTTAAGAGTCACAGACCCTGGCGTTAAGAGCCACGGACCCTGGCGTTAAGAGTCAAAGACCCTGGCGTTAAAAGTCACGGACCCTGGCGTTAAGAGCCACGGACCCTGGCGTTAAGAGTCACAGACCCTGGCGTTAAAGTCACGGACCCTGGCGTTAACAGTCACAGACCCTGGCGTTAAGAGTCAAGACCCTGGCGTTAAGAGCCACGGACCCTGGCGTTAAGAGCCACGGACCCTGGCGTTAAGAGCCACGGACCCTGGCGTTAAGAGTCACGACCCTGGCGTTAAGAGTCACGGACCCTGGCGTTAAGAGTCACAGACCCTGGCGTTAAGAGCCACGGACCCTGGCGTTAAGAGTCACAGACCCTGGCGTTAAGAGTCACGGAACCTGGCGTTAAGAGTCACTGACCCTGGCGTTAAAAGTCAAAGACCCTGGCGTTAAGAGCCACGGACCCTGGCGTTAAGAGTCACGGACCCTGGCGTTAAGAGTCACGGACCCTGGCGTTAAGAGTCACAGACCCTGGCGTTGAGTCACGGACCCTGGCGTTAAAAGCCACTGACCCTGGCGTTAAGAGCCACGGACCCTGGCGTTAAGAGTCACAGACTCTGGCGTTAAGAGTCACGGAACCTGGCGTTAAGAGTCAAAGACCCTGGCGTTAAGAGTCACGGACCCTGGCGTTAAGAGTCAAAGACCCTGGCGTTAAGAGCCACGGACCCTGGCGTTAAGAGTCACGGACCCTGGCGTTAAGAGTCACGGACCCTGGCGTTAAGAGTCAAAGACCCTGGCGTTAAGAGTCACAGACCCTGGCGTTAAGAGCCACGGACCCTGGCGTTAAGAGTCACAGACCCTGGCGTTAAGAGTCACGGAACCTGGCGTTAAGAGTCACGGACCCTGGCGTTAAGAGTCACGGACCCTGGCGTTAAGAGTCACAGACCCTGGCGTTAAGAGTCACAGACCCTGGCGTTAAGAGCCACGGACCCTGGCGTTAAGAGTCACGGACCCTGGCGTTAAGAGCCACGGACCCTGGCGTTAAGAGTCACAGACCCTGGCGTTAAGAGTCACGAACCCTGGCGTTAAGAGTCACGGACCCTGGCGTTAAGAGTCACGGACCCTGGCGTTAAGAGCCACGGACCCTGGCGTTAAGAGTCACAGACCCTGGCGTTAAGAGCCACGGACCCTGGCGTTAAGAGTCACAGACCCTGGCGTTAAAGTCACGGACCCTGGCGTTAAGAGCCACGGACCCTGGCGTTAAGAGTCACAGACCCTGGCGTTAAGAGTCACGGACCCTGGCGTTAAGAGTCACAGACCCTGGCGTTAAGAGTCAAAGACCCTGGCGTTAAGAGCCACGGACCCTGGCGTTAAGAGCCACGGACCCTGGCGTTAAGAGTCACAGACCCTGGCGTTAAGAGTCACGGACCCTGGCGTTAAGAGTCACGGACCCTGGCGTTAAGAGTCAAGACCCTGGCGTTAAGAGTCACGGACCCTGGCGTTAAGAGTCACAGACCCTGGCGTTAAGAGTCACGGACCCTGGCGTTAAGAGCCACGGACCCTGGCGTTAAGAGCCACGGACCCTGGCGTTAAGAGTCACAGACCCTGGCGTTAAGAGTCACGGACCCTGGCGTTAAGAGCCACGGACCCTGGCGTTAAGAGTCACAGACCCTGGCGTTAAGAGCCACGGACCCTGGCGTTAAGAGCCACGGACCCTGGCGTTAAGAGTCACAGACCCTGGCGTTAAGAGTCACGGACCCTGGCGTTAAGAGTCACGGACCCTGGCGTTAAGAGTCAAAGACCCTGGCGTTAAGAGCCACGGACCCTGGCGTTAAGAGTCACGGACCCTGGCGTTAAGAGTCACGGACCCTGGCGTTAAGAGTCACGGACCCTGGCGTTAAGAGTCACGGACCCTGGCGTTAAGAGTCACAGACCCTGGCGTTAAGAGTCACGGACCCTGGCGTTAAGAGCCACGGACCCTGGCGTTAAGAGTCACAGACCCTGGCGTTAAGAGTCACGGACCCTGGCGTTAAGAGTCACAGACCCTGGCGTTGAGTCACGGACCCTGGCGTTAAAGCCACGGACCCTGGCGTTAAGAGCCACGGACCCTGGCGTTAAGAGTCACAGACCTGGCGTTAAGAGTCACGGAACCTGGCGTTAAGAGTCAAAGACCCTGGCGTTAAGAGTCACGGACCCTGGCGTTAAGAGTCAAAGACCCTGGCGTTAAGAGCCACGGACCCTGGCGTTAAGAGTCACGGACCCTGGCGTTAAGAGTCACGGACCCTGGCGTTAAGAGTCAAAGAACCTGGCGTTAAGAGTCACAGACCCTGGCGTTAAGAGCCACGGACCCTGGCGTTAAGAGTCACAGACCCTGGCGTTAAGAGTCACGGAACCTGGCACTGTGAGTCACTGACCCTGGCGTTAAGAGTCACGGAACCTGGCGTTAAGAGTCACAGACCCTGGCGTTAAGAGTCACAGACCCTGGCGTTAAGAGCCACGGACCCTGGCGTTAAGAGTCACGGACCCTGGCGTTAAGAGCCACGGACCCTGGCGTTAAGAGTCACAGACCCTGGCGTTAAAAGTCACGAACCCTGGCGTTAAGAGTCACGGACCCTGGCGTTAAGAGTCACTGACCCTGGCGTTAAGAGCCACGGACCCTGGCGTTAAGAGTCACAGACCCTGGCGTTAAGAGCCACGGACCCTGGCGTTAAGAGTCACAGACCCTGGCGTTAAAAGTCACGTACCCTGGCGTTAAGAGCCACGGACCCTGGCGTTAAGAGTCACAGACCCTGGCGTTAAAAGCCACGGACCCTGGCGTTAAGAGTCACAGACCCTGGCGTTAAGAGTCAAAGACCCTGGCGTTAAGAGCCACTGACCCTGGCGTTAAGAGCCACGGACCCTGGCGTTAAGAGTCACAGACCCTGGCGTTATGTGTCACGGAACCTGGCATTGAGAGTCACGGAACCTGGCATTGAGAGTCAAAGACCCTGGCGTTAAGAGTCACGGACCCTGGCGTTAAGAGACACAGACCCTGGCGTTAAGAGTCACGGACCCTGGCGTTAAGAGCCACGGACCCTGGCGTTAAGAGCCACGGACCCTGGCGTTAAGAGTCACAGACCCTGGCGTTAAGAGTCACGGACCCTGGCGTTAAGAGCCTCGGACACTGGCGTTAAGAGTCACAGACCCTGGCGTTAAGAGCCACGGACCCTGGCGTTAAGAGCCACGGACCCTGGCGTTAAGAGTCACAGACCCTGGCGTTAAGAGTCACGGAACCTGGCACTGAGAGTCATTGTCCCTGGCGTTAAGAGTCAAAGACCCTGGCGTTAAGAGCCACGGACCCTGGCGTTAAGAGTCACGGACCCTGGCGTTAAGAGTCACGGACCCTGGCGTTAAGAGTCACGGACCCTGGCGTTAAGAGTCACGGACTCTGGCGTTAAGAGTCACAGACCCTGGCGTTAAGAGTCACGGACCCTGGCGTTAAGAGTCACGGACACTGGCGTTAAGAGTCACAGACCCTGGCGTTAAGAGTCACGGACCCTGGCGTTAAGAGTCACAGACCCTGGCGTTAAGAGCCACGGACCCTGGCGTTAAGAGTCACAGACCCTGGCGTTAAGAGTCACAGACTCTGGCGTTTAAGAGTCACGGACCCTGGCGTTAAGAGTCACGGACCCTGGCGTTAAGAGCCACGGACCCTGGCGTTAAGAGTCACAGACCCTGGCGTTAAAAGTCACGTACCCTGGCGTTAAGAGCCACGGACCCTGGCGTTAAGAGTCACAGACCCTGGCGTTAAAAGTCACGGACCCTTGCGTTAAGAGTCACAGACCCTGGCGTTAAGAGTCAAAGACCCTGGCGTTAAGAGCCACGGACCCTGGCGTTAAGAGTCACGGACCCTGGCGTTAAGAGTCACGGACCCTGGCGTTAAGAGCCACGGACCCTGGCGTTAAGAGTCACGGACCCTGGCGTTAAGAGTCACAGACCCTGGCGTTAAGAGTCACGGAACCTGGCACTGAGAGTCATTGTCCCTGGCGTTAAGAGTCAAAGACCCTGGCGTTAAGAGCCACGGACCCTGGCGTTAAGAGTCACGGACCCTGGCGTTAAGAGTCACGGACCCTGGCGTTAAGAGTCACGGACCCTGGCGTTAAGAGTCACGGACCCTGGCGTTAAGAGTCACAGACCCTGGCGTTAAGAGTCACGGACCCTGGCGTTAAGAGCCACGGACCCTGGCGTTAAGAGTCACAGACCCTGGCGTTAAGAGTCACGGACCCTGGCGTTAAGAGTCACGGACCCTGGCGTTAAGAGTCACGGACCCTGGCGTTAAGAGTCACGGGCCCTGGCGTTAAGAGTCACAGACCCTGGCGTTAAGAGTCACGGACCCTGGCGTTAAGAGTCACGGACCCTGGCGTTAAAAGTCACGAACCCTGGCGTTAAGAGTCACGGACCCTGGCGTTAAGAGTCACGGACCCTGGCGTTAAGAGCCACGGACCCTGGCGTTAAGAGTCACAGACCCTGGCGTTAAGAGTCACGGACCCTGGCGTTAAGAGCCACGGACCCTGGCGTTAAGAGTCACGGACCCTGGCGTTAAGAGTCACGGACCCTGGCGTTAAGAGTCACAGACCCTGGCGTTAAGAGTCAAAGACCCTGGCGTTAAGAGCCACGGACCATGGCGTTAAGAGTCACGGACCCTGGCGTTAAGAGCCACGGACCCTGGCGTTAAGAGTCAAAGACCCTGGCGTTAAGAGTCACGGACCCTGGCGTTAAGAGTCACGGACCCTGGCGTTAAGAGCCACGAACCCTGGCGTTAAGAGTCACGGACCCTGGCGTTAAGAGTCACGGAACCTGGCGTTAAGAGTCAAGACCCTGGCGTTAAGAGTCACGGACCCTGGCGTTAAGAGTCACGGACCCTGGCGTTAAGAGCCACGGACCCTGGCGTTAAGAGTCACGGACCCTGGCGTTAAGAGTCACGGACCCTGGCGTTAAGAGTCAAAGACCCTGGCGTTAAGAGTCACGGACCCTGGCGTTAAGAGTCAAGACCCTGGCGTTAAGAGTCACGGACCCTGGCGTTAAGAGTCACAGACCCTGGCGTTAAGAGTCACGGAACCTGGCGTTAAGAGTCAAAGACCCTGGCGTTAAGAGTCACGGACCCTGGCGTTAAGAGTCACGGACCCTGGCGTTAAGAGCCACGGACCCTTCCGTTAAGAGTCACGGACCCTGGCGTTAAGAGCCACGGACCCTGGCGTTAAGAGTCACAGACCCTGGCGTTAAGAGTCACGGAACCTGGCGTTAAGAGTCACGGACCCTGGCGTTAAGAGTCAAAGACCCTGGCGTTAAGAGCCACGGACCCTGGCGTTAAGAGTCAAAGACCCTGGCGTTAAGAGTCACGGACCCTGGCGTTAAGAGTCACAGACCCTGGCGTTAAGAGTCACAGAACCTGGCGTTAAGAGTCACGGACCCTGGCGTTAAGAGCCACGGACCCTGGCGTTAAGAGTCAAGACCCTGGCGTTAAGAGTCACGGACCCTGGCGTTAAGAGTCACGGACCCTGGCGTTAAGAGCCACGGACCCTGGCGTTAAGAGTCACGGACCCTGGCGTTAAGAGCCACGGACCCTGGCGTTAAGAGTCACGGACCCTGGCGTTAAGAGCCACGGACCCTGGCGTTAAGAGTCACAGACCCTGGCGTTAAGAGTCACGGACCCTGGCGTTAAGAGTCACGGACCCTGGCGTTAAGAGCCACGGACCCTGGCGTTAAGAGTCACAGACCCTGGCGTTAAGAGTCACGGACCCTGGCGTTAAGAGTCACGGACCCTGGCGTTAAGAGTCAAAGACCCTGGCGTTAAGAGCCACGGACCCTGGCGTTAAGAGTCACGGACCCTGGCGTTAAGAGTCACGGACCCTGGCGTTAAGAGTCACGGACCCTGGCGTTAAGAGTCACGGACCCTGGCGTTAAGAGTCACGGACCCTGGCGTTAAGAGTCACGGACCCTGGCGTTAAGAGTCACGGACCCTGGCGTTAAGAGTCACGGACCCTGGCGTTAAGAGTCACGGACCCTGGCGTTAAGAGCCACGGACCCTGGCGTTAAGAGTCACGGACCCTGGCGTTAAGAGCCACGGACCCTGGCGTTAAGAGTCACAGATCCTGGCGTTAAGAACCACGGACCCTGGCGTTAAGAGTCACAGACCCTGGCGTTAAGAGTCACGGAACCTGGCGTTAAGAGTCACGGACCCTGGCGTTAAGAGTCACGGAACCTGGCGTTAAGAGTCACGGACCCTGGCGTTAAGAGTCACGGACCCTGGCGTTAAGAGTCAAGGACCCTGGCGTCAAGAGTCGCGAACCCTGGCGTTAAGAGTCACGGACCCTGGCGTTAAGAGCCACGGACCCTGGCGTTAAGAGTCACAGACCCTGGCGTTAAGAGCCACGGACCAAGGCGTTAAGAGTCACGAACACTGGCGTTAAGAGTCACAGACCCTGGCGTTAAGAGCCACGGACCCTGGCGTTAAGAGTCACAGACCCTGGCGTTAAGAGCCACGGACCCTGGCGTTAAGAGTCACGGACCTTGGCGTTAAGAGTCACGGACCCTGGCGTTAAGAGCCACGGACCCTGGCGTTAAGAGTCACGGACCCTGGCGTTAAGTGTCACGGACCCTGGTGTTAAGAGTCACGTACCCTGGCGTTAGGAGTCACGGACCCTGGCGTTAAGAGTCACGGACCCTGGCGTTAAGAGTCACGGACCCTGGCGTCAAGAGTCACGGACCCTGGCGTTAAGAGTCACGTACCCTGGCGTTAAGAGTCACTGACCCTGGCGTTAAGAGTCACGGACCCTGGCGTTAAGAGTCACGGACCCTGGCGTTAAGAGTCACGGACCCTGGCGTTTAGAGTCACGGACCCTGGCGTTAAGAGTCACGGACCCTGGCGTTAAGAGTCACGGACCCTGGCGTTAAGAGTCACGGACCCTGGCGTTAAGAATCACGGACCCTGGCGTTAAGAGTCACGGACCCTGGCGTTAAGAGTCACGGACCCTGGCTTTAAGAGTCACGGACCCTGGCGTTAAGAGTCACGGACCCTGGCACTGAGAGTCACGGACCCTGGCGTTAAGAGTCACGGACCCTGGCGTTAAGAGTCACGGACCCTGGCGTTAAGAGTCACGGACCCTGGCACTGAGAGTCACGGACCCTGGCGTTAAGAGTCACGGACTCAGCCACTAAAGTGCAGGATAAAACTTTTGTATTGAATATATATTTGTATTTTAAAGTTTCCTGATTATATCATTGGACTTGCTGGGGACATTTATTTATATTAGAATATGTTATCGAGGCAAAATTAATGTTTTTATTTTAATTATTGTCCGTAGTAGAATAAACTGTGAAATATTTTATCATATACCACAGGTGGTGACCAAATCCCTCGGTGTATACTGAGTTTACTTTAGACCTGGACTATTTTCAAGGGAGAAGTATACATGTTCCCTGATCAGTAAGCTGAGGTCGACGGCCATAAGAACACGTGGGTGCTAGACTGGTGTTTACCCTTCACTAATGTGAGGGGATGTTTCCTCCAGCTGTACCCTCTCCCTGGGCGAGGACCATATGGTGAGCAAGGTGGCCCGACGGGTCCATACAGCCCTCGTGGTCGGCTGTATGGCCCATATCTGGGTCAGATCGAAGCCCTCAGCTCAAGAGGTCCAAGTATAAAGCGTAGGGTTGCTTATGACACCTTGCTGGCAGCTTTGACCCCACGGAGGGTTGTGGGGTGAAAGCTTCCACGACTATACGGAAGTATAGTCGTGGCCGTCGTGTTGCTTTCTTGTGTGGCCCTCGTGTTGTTATATTGTGTGGCCCTCGTGTTGTTATATTGTGTGGCCCTCGTGTGGCCGTCGTGTGGTCGTCGTGTGGCCGTCGTGTGGCCGTCGTGTGGTCGTCGTGTGGCCGTCGTGTGGCCATTGTGTGGCCGTCGTGTGGCCATCGTGTGATCCTCGTGTGGCCATTGTGTGGCCTTCGTGTGGCCGTCATGTAATCATCGTGTGATCATCGTGTGGCCATCGTGTGGTCATCGTGTGGTCATCGTGTGGCCATTGTGTGGCCATTGTGTGGTCGTCGTGTGGCCATCGTGTGGCCATTGTGTGGTCATTGTGTGGCCCTCGTGTGGCCCTCTTTGCGTCGCTGGCAACAAAACAAGGAGAGGTGCACCGCCAAATCACAGAGAGGCCTTTAAATCCCTGCTTCCTGATTGGCTTGCATTTGTGACCGTTGGGATGCCTGCCCGCAGTGTAGCAAGCTTGTGGAACCATATGGGCACAGCTTCTTTCAACCTGATGATCTGTTCACTTAGCTGTAATTAAGTACCTGGTAGTTAGATTACTGCTACGGGCTGCCTGGGGATGTGTAATTCAAAAAAAGGCCTGTTCGAGGACCGGGCCGCGTGGACGCTAAGCCCCGAAATCATCTCAAGATAACAACAAGAAGATAACCCCTCCTGTTGGTTGCCACGTTAGGATGACCTAGAGTGATAGATCACACACTCTACCTTTTGGACTCGACTATTCTGGTAACTATCATGAATAGTTATAATAAACAATGCTAAAGTTATTTATCAATAGGTTTTGTACAAAAACCTATTGATACTGTACTTTGGCGGTCCTGTGACCGCCATCCACCTGCTGCCTTCCGCTCCTGTGACCGCCATCCACCTGCTGCCTTCCGTCCCGGTGGCTGCCATCCACCTGCTGCCTTCCATCCCGGTGGCTGCCATCCACCTGCTGCCTTCCGTCCCGGTGACTGTCATCCACCTGCTGCCTTCCATCCCGGTGGCTGCCATCCACCTGCTGCCTTCCGTCCCGGTGGCTGCCATCCACCTGCTGCCTTCCATCCCGGTGGCTGCCATCCACCTGCTGCCTTCCGTCCCGGTGGCTGCCATCCACCTGCTGCCTTCCGTCCCGGTGACCGCCATCCACCTGCTGCCTTCCATCCCGGTGGCTGCCATCCACCTGCTGCCTTCCGTCCCGGTGGCTGCCATCCACCTGCTGCCTTCCATCCCGGTGGCTGCCATCCACCTGCTGCCTTCCGTCCCGGTGGCTGCCATCCACCTGCTGCCTTCCATCCCGGTGGCTGCCATCCACCTGCTGCCTTTCGTCCCGGTGGCTGCCATCCACCTGCTGCCTTCCGTCCCGGTGACTGCCATCCACCTGCTGCCTTCCATCCCGGTGGCTGCCATCCACCTGCTGCCTTCCGTCCCGGTGACCGCCATCCACCTGCTGCCTTCCATCCCGGTGACTGCCATCCACCTGCTGCCTTCCGTCCCGGTGACTGCCATCCACCTGCTGCCTTCCATCCCGGTGGCTGTCATCCACCTGCTGCCTTCCGTCCCGGTGACCGCCATCCACCTGCTGCCTTCCATCCCGGTGACTGCCATCCACCTGCTGCCTTCCGTCCCGGTGACCGCCATCCACCTGCTGCCTTCCGTCCCGGTGACTGTCATCCACCTGCTGCCTTCCGTCCCGGTGACTGCCATCCACCTGCTGCCTTCCATCCCGGTGGCTGCCATCCACCTGCTGCCTTCCGTCCCGGTGACTGTCATCCACCTGCTGCCTTCCGTCCCGGTGACTGCCATCCACCTGCTGCCTCCGTCCCGGTGACTGTCATCCACCTGCTGCCTTCCATCCCGGTGGCTGCCATCCACCTGCTGCCTTCCGTCCCGGTGACTGTCATCCACCTGCTGCCTTCCATCCCGGTGGCTGCCATCCACCTGCTGCCTTCCGTCCCGGTGGCTGCCATCCACCTGCTGCCTTCCATCCCGGTGACTGTCATCCACCTGCTGCCTTCCGTCCCGGTGACTGTCATCCACCTGCTGCCTTCCGTCCCGGTGGCTGCCATCCACCTGCTGCCTTCCATCCCGGTGACTGTCATCCACCTGCTGCCTTCCGTCCCGGTGGCTGCCATCCACCTGCTGCCTTCCGTCCCGGTGACTGTCATCCACCTGCTGCCTTCCGTCCCGGTGACTGCCATCCACCTGCTGCCTTCCGTCCCGGTGGCTGCCATCCACCTGCTGCCTTCCGTCCCGGTGGCTGCCATCCACCTGCTGCCTTCCGTCCCGGTGACTGTCATCCACCTGCTGCCTTCCGTCCCGGTGGCTGCCATCCACCTGCTGCCTTCCGTCCCGGTGGCTGCCATCCACCTGCTGCCTTCCGTCCCGGTGACTGCCATCCACCTGCTGCCTTCCATCCCGGTGGCTGCCATCCACCTGCTGCCTTCCGTCCCGGTGGCTGCCATCCACCTGCTGCCTTCCGTCCCGGTGACTGTCATCCACCTGCTGCCTTCCATCCCGGTGGCTGCCATCCACCTGCTGCCTTCCGTCCCGGTGACTGTCATCCACCTGCTGCCTTCCGTCCCGGTGACTGTCTCCACCTGCTGCCTCCGTCCCGGTGACTGTCATCCACCTGCTGCCTTCCATCCCGGTGGCTGCCATCCACCTGCTGCCTTCCGTCCCGGTGGCTGCCATCCACCTGCTGCCTTCCGTCCCGGTGGCTGCCATCCACCTGCTGCCTTCCGTCCCGGTGACTGTCATCCACCTGCTGCCTTCCGTCCCGGTGACTGTCATCCACCTGCTGCCTTCCGCTCCTGTGACCGCCATCCACCTGCTGCCTTCCGCTCCTGTGACCGCCATCCACTTGCTGCCTCCACCTGTTCTCTTACAAATTACGTCTGAATTTGGCCGTTTGCTCCTATGACCGAAAATAGACGTAATTCGAAAATGAAAATTAATCGAAAATTATTTTTTTCCAGAACAGTAAGTTGAGGGTCCTCTGGTAGGTTAAGAGGGCAAGAAGTTTTCCTAAATTTTCAAAATGTTATTTAAACCGTTAATGGAAAGTTTCCTCTCCTAGCCTAACCGAGTANTAAGAGTCACGGACCCTGGCGTTAAGAGTCACGGACCCTGGCGTTAAGAGTCACGGACCCTGGCGTTAAGAGTCACGGACCCTGGCGTTAAGAGCCACGGACCCTGGCGTTAAGAGTCACGGACCCTGGCGTTAAGAGCCACGGACCCTGGCGTTAAGAGTCAAAGACCCTGGCGTTAAGAGCCACGGACCCTGGCGTTAAGAGTCACGGACCCTGGCGTTAAGAGTCACGGACCCTGGCGTTAAGAGTCACGGACCCTGGCGTTAAGAGTCACGGACCCTGGCGTTAAGAGCCACGGACCCTGGCGTTAAGAGTCACGGACCCTGGCGTTAAGAGTCACGGACCCTGGCGTTAAGAGCCACGGACCCTGGCGTTAAGAGCCAAAGACCCTGGCGTTAAGAGCCACGGACCCTGGCGTTAAGAGTCAAAGACCTGGCGTTAAGAGTCACGGACCCTGGCGTTAAGAGAACGGACCCTGGCGTTAAGAGTCACGGACCCTGGCGTTAAGAGTCACGGACCCTGGCGTTAAGAGTCACGGACCCTGGCGTTAAGAGTCACGGACCCTGGCGTTAAGAGCCACGGACCCTGGCGGAGCACGGCTGGCGTTAAGAGTCACGGACCCTGGCGTTAAGAGTCACGGACCCTGGCGTTAAGAGCCACGGACCCTGGCGTTAAGAGTCACGGACCCTGGCGTTAAGAGTCACAGACCCTGGCGTTAAGAGTCACGGACCCTGGCGTTAAGAGTCACGGACCCTGGCGTTAAGAGCCACGGAACCTGGCGTTAAGAGTCACGGACCCTGGCGTTAAGAGTCACGGACCCTGGCGTTAAGAGTCACGGACCCTGGCGTTAAGAGCCACGGACCCTGGCGTTAAGAGTCACGGACCCTGGCGTTAAGAGTCACGGACCCTGGCGTTAAGAGTCCAACTCTGGCGTTAAGAGTCACGGACCCTGGCGTTAAGAGTCACGGACCCTGGCGTTAAGAGTCACGGACCCTGGCGTTAAGAGTCACGGACCCTGGCGTTAAGAGTCACGGACCCTGGCGTTAAGAGTCACGAACCTGGCGTTAAGAGTCACGGACCCTGGCGTTAAGAGTCACGGACCCTGGCGTTAAGAGCCACGGACCCTGGCGTTAAGAGTCACGGACCCTGGCGTTAAGAGTCACGGACCCTGGCGTTAAGAGCCACGGAACCTGGCGTTAAGAGTCACGGACCCTGGCGTTAAGAGTCACGGACCCTGGCGTTAAGAGTCACAGACCCTGGCGTTAAGTAAGAGTCAAAGGACCCTGGCGTTAAGAGCCACGGACCTGGCGTTAAGAGTCACGGACCCTGGCGTTAAGAGCCACGGACCTGGCGTTAAGAGTCAAAGACCCTGGCGTTAAGAGCCACGGACCCTGGCGTTAAGAGTCACGGACCCTGGCGTTAAGAGTCACGGACCCTGGCGTTAAGAGTCACGGACCCTGGCGTTAAGAGCAACGGACCCTGGCGTTAAGAGCCACGGACCCTGGCGTTAAGAGTCAACGGACCCTGGCGTTAAGAGTCACGGACCCTGGCGTTAAGAGTCACGGACCCTGGCGTTAAGAGCACGGACCCTGGCGTTAAGAGTCACGGACCCTGGCGTTAAGAGTCACGGACCCTGGCGTTAAGAGTCACGGACCTGGCGTTAAGAGCCACGACCCTGGCGTTAAGAGCCACGGACCTGGCGTTAAGAGTCACGGACCCTGGCGTTAAGAGTCACGGACCCTGGCGTTAAGAGTCACGGACCCTGGCGTTAAGAGTCACGGACCCTGGCGTTAAGAGTCACGGACCCTGGCGTTAAGAGTCACGGACCCTGGCGTTAAGAGCCACGGACCCTGGCGTTAAGAGTCACGGACCCTGGCGTTAAGAGCCACGGACCCTGGCGTTAAGAGTCAAGACCCTGGCGTTAAGAGCACGGACCCTGGCGTTAAGAGCAAGACCCTGGCGTTAAGAGTCACGGACCCTGGCGTTAAGAGTCACGGACCCTGGCGTTAAGAGTCACGGACCCTGGCGTTAAGAGTCACGGACCCTGGCGTTAAGAGTCACGGACCCTGGCGTTAAGAGCCACGGACCCTGGCGTTAAGAGTCACGGACCCTGGCGTTAAGAGCCACGGACCCTGGCGTTAAGAGTCACGGACCCTGGCGTTAAGAGTCAAAGACCCTGGCGTTAAGAGTCACGGACCCTGGCGTTAAGAGTCACGGACCCTGGCGTTAAGAGCCACGGACCCTGGCGTTAAGAGTCACAGACCCTGGCGTTAAAAGTAACGTACCCTGGCGTTAAGAGCCACGGAACCTGGCGTTAAGAGTCACAGACCCTGGCGTTAAAAGTCACGGACCCTGGCGTTAAGAGTCACAGACCCTGGCGTTAAGAGTCAAAGACCGTGGCGTTAAGAGCCACGGACCCTGGCGTTAAGAGCCACGGACCCGGCGTTAAGAGCCACGGGCCCTGGCGTTAAGAGTCAAAGACCCTGGCGTTAAGAGTCACGGACCCTGGCGTTAAGAGTCACGGACCCTGGCGTTTAGAGTCACGGACCCTGGCGTTAAGAGTCACGGACCCTGGCGTTAAGTGCAACGGACCCTGGCGTTAAGAGCCACGGACCCTGGCGTTAAGAGTCAAAGACCCTGGCGTTAAGAGCCACGGACCCTGGCGTTAAGAGTCACAGACCCTGGTGTTAAGAGCCACGGACCCTGGCGTTAAGAGTCAAAGACCCTGGCGTTAAGAGTCACGGACCCTGGTGTTAAGAGTCACGGACCCTGGCGTTAAGAGCAACGGACCCTGGCGTTAAGAGCCACGGACCCTGGCGTTAAAAGTCACGGACCCTGGCGTTAAGAGTCACGGACCCTGGCGTTAAGAGCCACGAACCCTGGCGTTAAGAGCCACGGACCCTGGCGTTAAGAGCCACGGACCCTGGCGTTAAGAGTCACGGACCCTGGCATTAAGAGCCACGGACCCTTGCGTTAAGAGTCACGGACCCTGGCGTTAAGAGTCACGGACCCTGGCGTTAAGAGTCACGGACCCTGGCGTTAAGAGCCACGGACCCTGGCGTTAAGAGTCACGGACCCTGGCGTTAAGAGCCACTGACCCTGGCGTTAAGAGTCAAAGACCCTGGCGTTAAGAGCCACGGACCCTGGTGTTAAGAGTCAAAGACCCTGGCGTTAAGAGTCACGGACCCTGGCGTTAAGAGTCACAGACCCTGCGTTAAGAGTCACATACCCTGGCGTTAAGAGTCACGGACCCTGGCGTTAAGAGTCACGGACCCTGGCGTTAAGAGCCACGGACACTGGCGTTAAGAGTCACGGACCCTGGCGTTAAGAGCCACGGACCCTGGCGTCAAGAGTCACAGACCCTGGCGTTAAGAGTCAAGTCCCTGGCGTTAAGAGTCACGGACCCTGGCGTTAAGAGTCACGAAACCTGGCGTTAAGAGTCACGGACCCTGGCGTTAAGAGTCCGGACCCTGGCGTTAAGAGCCACGGACCCTGGCGTTAAGAGTCACAGACCTGGCGTTAAGAGTCACGGACCCTGGCGTTAAGACTCAAACACCCTGGCGCTAAAAGTCACGAACCCTTGCGTTAAGAGTCACGGATCCTGGCGTTAAGAGTCACGGATCCAGGCGTTAAGAGCCACAGACCCTGGCGTTAGGATCACAAACCCTGGCGTTAAAGTCACGTACCCTGGCGTTAAGAGCCACGGACCCTGGCGTTAAGAGTCACAGACCCTGGGGTTAAAAGTCACGGACCCTGGCGTTAGAAGTCACAGACCTGGCGTTAAGAGTCAAAGACCGTGGCGTTAAGAGCCACGGACCCTGGCGTTAAGAGCCACGAACCCTGGCGTTAAGAGTCAAGACCCTGGTGTTAAGAGTCACGGACCCTGGCGTTAGAGTCAAAGACCCTGCGTTAAGAGTCAGGGTCCCTGAT